>JANAVB010023999.1:4060224-4342724 GCA_029216955.1 Iris pallida | reverse complement strand
CCGCCTCCGGGGATAGTTGATATGGCGCAGTTCTTTGCCTTCATGCAGCAGATGATGGAGACTCAGCGGCGCCAGGTGGAGGATATGAGGCAGGGCATTGGCAATGCCCATCATCTAGCCATGGTGGCAGTAGAGAAGGTGGCTGCCCAACCACAGAAAGGGCAGATATAGCCATACCAGCCGAGGACTCCAGGCATTCAGGACTTTCAGAAGATGCAGCCGTGAGACTTCAAGGGTACCGAGGATATCCTATATGTCGACGACTGGATCGAGCATATAGAGGAGATCTTTCATCTCGCAGAGATACCAGCTAGGCTTCAGATAGAAGCAGCGGACAGTCAGACGTAGGACCTTGCCCGCACTTGGTACCAGACCGACCCCAGGGTAGGTACTGAGGGGCAGACTTGGGAGGCTTTCAAGAAGCTTTTCAAGGAGAAGTTCTTCCCCGACACAGCACTTGGCTCTTTGGAGATGCAATTCGAGAACCTGGTTCAGGGAAACCAGACAGTCGAGGAGTATGCCGAAGAGTTGTACCGTCTGGGCAGATTTGTGGAGGGACTTAGCGAGACAGCGAAGGCTAGGAGGTTCAGGAAGGGCTTGGTTAGGAAAGTCAAGTCCTTGACCAAGAGCAACAGAAATGCTACTTTTGAGAAGATTTTGATAGAAGCTAGGCAATAGAGGACGACCTGGAACTGATGTCGAAGAGAGGTCATGATTCACATGGAGCCAACGGAAGAGGGGGCCCGACGAAGAGGCCCCATTATCAGCAGCATCAGCATCAGTAGAAGCCTTTTCAGCAGAAGCAGTTTCAGCAGGCACCTAAACAGCAGCAGGCCATCAGTTGCACTTTTTGTATGAAGCCAGGACATGTGTGGAACGAGTGCAGGAAGAGGCTAGGTAAGTGCCTACTTTATGGTACAGCAGAGCATCAGTTGAGGGATTGTCCCATAGCTGCAGGACGTACAGCTCAGGGAGTAGGAGCCAAGGCTCCGGCAGGACAGCAGAAGGGACCATTGCCGATCCAGCAACAGAAGCTTATCCAGCACCAGCAGCAGCCCAGAGGAGGTCAGCAGGGGCGAGCTTTTGCTATAGCAGCTGAGGATTTCAAGCCAGTAGGAGATCTTATAGCAGGTTCTGTTCTTATCGACTCTTTTCCCGCATTCATATTATTTGATTCGGGTGCTTCCCATAGCTTTGTGTCTGTATCATTTGCTGTTAGACACCAGCTTTCTTCTGAACCATTGCCTAGGACTTGCAAGATCACGAATGGGGGTGGTATTATCCTCGTCCGTGATGTTTGTAAGGATCGAAGAGTAGTTTTAGAAGGCCGAGAACTGGATGTGAGTCTGCTAGTAATGCCATTACCGAACTATGATATTGTACTCGGTATGGATTGGTTGAGCAGGCACTATGCCAGTATAGATTGTCGAGGTGGTAGAGTTCTTTTCAGAGTGCCAGAAGAGCTAGAGTTTGAGTTCACCAGTCGGGAGGTGGAGCAGAGCAGCAAAGTTTTCTGCGAAGTTTCAGCAGAGGAGCAGAGCGTGCCACATCTATTGATAGATGAATTTATGGATGTATTTTCGGAGGAATTGCCCGGGTTACCTCCGAACAAAGATGTAGAGTTCTCTATAGACTTAGTGCCCGACGCAGAGCCGATATTTCAGCATGTCTATAGAGTGAACAACAACGAGCTTGTGGAGTTGAAGAAGCAGGTGGATGAGTTGCAGGACAAAGGCTTCATCTGATCGAGTTCTTTATCATGGGGTGTACCAGTACTCTTTGTACCGAAGAAGGATGGGTCAGTATGGATGTGTATCGACTATATGACACTCTACAACCTCACGATCAAGAACAAGTACCCGCTGCCGAGGATCGATGATCTATTAGATCAGTTGAGCGGAGCGAAGGTATTCTCCTAAATTGATTTAAGGTCAGGTTATCATCAAGTGAAGGTGAAGAAGGAGGATATTTCTAATACAGCATTCAGGACACGGTATGGCCAGTTTGAGTTCGTGGTGATGCCGTTTGGGTTAACTAACGCCCCAACGGTGTTTATGAACTTGATGAACAAGGTGTTCCACCAGTACTTGGACAAGTTCGTGGTGGTGTTCATCGACGACATCTTGGTGTATTCGAAGACCCCAGAGGAGCATGAGAAGCATTTGAAAGTAGTTCTGGAGACTCTCAGGAAGGAGCATCTTTATGGCAAGCTTTCAAAGTGTGAGTTCTTCCTGGATCGAGTTGATTTCCTAGGTCATGTTGTGACCGAAGATGGGATCTCAGTCGACCTAAAGAAGATCAGAGCAGTTAAGGCATGGACAACACCGAGTTCAGTTGCAGAGATCAGAAGCTTTCTGGGATTGGCAGGCTACTACAGGAGGTTTGTTCAGGATTTCTTTCGGATTGTAGAGCCATTGACTAGGCTGACCCGAAAGGACACAGAGTTTATCTGGTCTGAGGAGTGTCAGGTTGCTTTTGATGAGTTAAAAAAACGACTGATGACAGACCTAATTTTGACATTGCCATCAGGATCGGGCGGGTTCACTATCTACCGTAGCGCCTCATGAAAGGGTTTGGGTTGTGACTTGCAGTAGCATAGAAAGGTGATTGCCTATGCATCCAGGCAATTACGTCTGCATGAGAAGCACTACCTTACCCATGATTTGGAGTTAGCGGCAGTTATCTTTGCTCTTAAGTTGTAGAAGCACTATCTATACGTAGAGCGTGTGGAGATTTTCACAGACCACAAGAGCTTGAAGTATGTGTTTACACATAAAGAGCTCAACATGAGGCAGTACAGATGGTTGGAGCTGATGAGGGACTTAGACATTTTATTGCAGTATCATCCATAGAAGGATAACGTGGTTGTCGATGCCTTGAGTAGGTATTCGGTAGCTATGTGTTTGATGATGGATCGTCACTTGTTAGCAGACTTAAAGAGCCTGGGGATCGAGATGATTGTGCCAGGAGTTCAGATGCAGATGTGGGGCCTTCAGATTCAGTCAGACGTGATAGAGAGGATCAAGTCATCTCAGTTCGACGATGTTACTCCGCGATTTATTCGAGAGCAAGTTCGAGCAGGATTGGTGGATGATGAGTTTGTCATTGCAGTGGATGGCGCATTGAGGCACAGTTCCAGACTGTGTGTGCCTAACAGAGAGCTTCGGGAGCAGGTTATGCAGGAGACCCATACTTCTCAGTATTCTATGCATCCAGGTGCCAACAAGATATATAGGGATTTGAAGAAGCATATATGGTGGTATGGGATGAAGTGGGAGGTAGTATGCTTCGTAGCCAGATGTTTAGTCCGTCAGTAGGTTAAGGTAGAGAGGCAGAGACCAGGAGGACTGTTATAGCCATTGTCCATTCCGGAGTGGAAGTGGGAGCACATCATGATGGACTTGGTTTCTGGATTGTCGTGTACCCTAGGAGGAAAAGACGTGATTTGGGTCATCGTAGACAGGTTGACCAAATCAGACCACTTTTTGCCATTTAAAGTGGGTATGTCTACTAAGAGGCTAGCAGAGACGTATATGCGGTAGATTGTCAGGATACACGGAGTTCCGATGAGCATTGTCTCGGATCGGGATAGTCGCTTTACTTTCTATTTCTGGCGGAGTCTGCAGATTTGTTTGGGCACTCAGCTCAAATTCAGTACTACATACCACCCTCAGACGGACGGACAGTCAGAGAGGACTATTTAGACACTCGAGGACATGCTGCAGACTTGTGTTTTGGATTTTGGAGGATCATGGGAGGATCACCTACACTTAGTAGAATTTGTATACAACAACAGTTTCCAAGCCAGCATTGGGATGTCACCATTCAAGGCACTATACGGGCGTAGATATCATACACCCTTGTCTTGGGATGACATTGGAGAGCGGGCTTTATTGGGATCTGAGATGGTTGTTGATGCAGCCGAGAAGGTGAAACTCATCAGAGATCGACTTCGCATGGCACAGGACAGACAACGGCATTAGGCCGATAGCCACCGAAGACCCTTATAGTTTGAGGTACAACTTAGACTTAGGATTAGAATCTTGTTTGTTTTATGATTTTTGTTTGATCATGTGATTGTTTTAGTTAGGTTGAGACCATGTTTGTGCTAGGTTGGAGATCTGGTGTTCTTGAGGATATCTTCGACGCGTGGTACTATTCGCTTTGGTGGAGGTGGAAAGCTTAGTCCGCGTTTCATCGGACCTTTCGTTATCAGCGAAAGAGTCGATGATGTGTCATACAGACTAGACTTGCCCCAGCATTAGAAGGAGTCCATAATGTATTTCATGTGTCACAGTTGAGACGGTATATGGCAGATCCCAGCCATGTACATGATCATTCCGAGATCGAGGTGGGCCCTATTCTTAGTTATCCAGAATAGCCTGTGGAGATTCTAGATCGACGGGAGAAGGTGTTGAGGAACCTGACGATACCCTTGGTTCGTGTAGCTTGGAGGCATCACTCTCTAGGTGAGTCAACCTGGGAGAGGGAGGATGAGATGCATGAGCAATACCCTTATCTTTTTCAGTCTTGAGGTATGATTTTTATTTCTTTCTCACACATTCAGTTTTTTCTTTAATTTTAAGGACAAAATTATTTTAAGGAGGGTAGATTTGTCACACTCACTTCTTCTAATTAAGGGTATTTTAGTCTTTGTGCATTATTTTGAATTTATTTAAATGTTAATTAAATTGATTGCTGTGTGATTTGGATTGGTATTTTGTTAGGAACTATATGGTATAACCTTAGTCAACCTTGTCTAGAATCCTAATAATTTGATTAGTTTTATTATTGACTAATTAGTTTTAATTTAGAATTTTTACCTATTTTTCTAGAATTATTTAATGATTTTTGAGTCATTTTTAGAAGCCTTTTTAAGCTTTTGTAATTGGGACTTTGTAGCAACCTAGGAATGCTTGGCCCATGACTTAACCTAACTATAATACCCCCTACCCATGGCCGGCCAAGCATAGCAGTAGCCCCTCCTCATTTGTGAAGAAATTCTTATAGTCTCCATTAGATCAAAACCCTAGTTTCCTTTACTTTAAACCCTAACTTTCTTATCCGACATCCGATTCGTGCCAAACGAATTACGTTGCAACCGTGGGGAGGAGGACAACTTGCTGGAGTACTGCTAGCAAGGAGTTGGAGGCGTTTACTCTGTAAAGCCCCAGTTCCAATATACGTAGGACTAGGAACGTAATTATGCCAGTTGCATACATACGAAGTACAGGGGCCTTGTATGTATACATAAGCTATAAAATACAGTAAACCACAACTAACTAATCTCATCCACAAAATAAGAGAATAAAAGACATCGTGTAATGAATTGTTCTGATATAATATATTGGGTGGAGATGCATCCACTACCAACCAAAATAAAAAGGAAGAAGTACATGATATATAAAAGGACTAAGTGGAAGTAGCAAGGAGGAACCAAGTCACGTCATCAATGGAGAAGACCACGATCCCGGATAGGATACCTGTGGAAGACATCAACACACACCTGGGGAATAACCAGGTCCTCAGAGGGACGTAATAAGATACATGAAGAACATGCTAATATGAACTGTCAGAATAATAAAATAACATACAAAAAGACTAACCTAGACACAAATATGCAAAAGGAATCTAACCGCCTAATGTGCAATTTAGAGGACAACTTTCATGCGCATGGGTGAGATTTAGGCTATAAGTACGTAACATGCATCCAGTAATACGCATCCGGCCGTAACGTCTAAAATGTCATAGGGTATCTGCAAATATATCACGCCATAGTTCCTTTCGAAAACTATGGTTTACCTGTTTAGCTTTCCATACGCACTAGCGACTGTCCTCCCCCAATATTTCCCACACTGACCAAGTCACGTCCATGACCCAATTTTGTAACTGCTCGAGTCTCTATACCTTAATCATAGCAGTTACGATCTATCCGTCCCATGGCAATAGAGATGGCCAGTCAATAAGTCGTGCCCTTAGCAAAATGTTTCAAATCATGTAGTGTGAGTGTCATGGCCAACGGAGATATAAGGATATCCCCCAATAAGAAGGTAGTCTGCTAAAACTAAGTCAACATGCATCAAATAAAATAAAGCAACAAAAAATGACTAATAGAGTCGCTTGCACCCAAGTGTGGCTTAGACGCACAGTTTATAACAAATAAACAAAAATATGAAATAAAGTAATAGATGCTAAAAATAAATAATATGACAGTAAATTAGCAAGGTATACTTGCCTAGTGTTGCGCCCGGTGTGGTACGATGATCAAGGTGGCACATAATCGACATCGGTGTTACAACTACGCAAGAGGCCTCTGATGGTGGCACAGACTGTTCCATCGGGTCCAGGACGGTCAATTTAGTTAGGGTCGACATAAAGAAGTCCAAAATTGACGAGAGATTTGAAGTAATGGGCTTAGTCATGGACAAGAGGATAATCAAATGGATTTAGATAAATACAATTTTTGGAAAAGTAGTTATACTACTTGAAAACGATATATTATTAGTTAAAATAATTTATAAAAATACGTTTGAAAACCTAGTAAACCATTTTTGGCAAATCCTTAACTTATCAAAATACCATTAGCTAACAAAACTATTTGTAAAAATATCCCCAAAATATTTTATATAGAGTCATAATTAAATCAAAAATCGTTTCTAGGCAAAAAAAAAAACTCTAAGTTGGAATATATGATTTTTGGTAGAGGAACTATGTTTTTATTAGTCAAAGATAGATGTCTGAAAAGACTGAAAAAATCACAGAATAAAAAAAAAATTTCTAGAAAATATAGAATATAGTAAAGGTATTTTAAGGCTAAGGCCAAATATTATCAAAGTATAATTTCGGTCCAGAAGTTATAATTTAAAACACACGCAAAATAATATAGTAATATAGTTTAGAGAATATATGTATGTATATATTATTAATAATTAGCAGTATAATATTAGTAGAATAATTGAGAATAATAAAAATAATACTATTTATGATAATATACTACAACTACAATATACAAATGTTGACATTGACAGAAAACTAGTCAAAGCATAAAGTGTTTAGTACATAATGCATTACTCCATAATAATAATAATAATAATAATAATAATAATAATAATAATAATAATAATAATAATAATAATAATAATCACCAACAAATATTATATGTTGTTCTCCTCTTTCGAGGAGAACCAAGCAGCAATAATAGGCTTTCAAAGTAAAAAAAGGTGGAGAGAAAACTATACTAATAATAATAACAATAAAAAATAATAATAAATATAATAATAATAATAATAAATATAATAATAATAATAATAATAATAATAATAATAATAATAATGATAATAATAATAAAGTGTTATGACTATATCCCGATGTTCAAAGAACAGCTGGCTCCAACCTCTCGTGAAGAGAGAAACGAAGGGAAATTAATACTGATGTGGAGAGGAATTAATACACGTGAAGAAAGAGAGAAAACCAGAGAGTGGGTGAAAGAGCGGTGAGAGCGGAGAAGGGGCGAGGTGATAGGGAGGTTACCGGAGAGAGACGGGACGGTCGAAGGGAGAGGAACGGGGAAGAGGAAGGCGCATAGGGAACCGGAGTGCTGCAGCGGCCGCAGCCAAGGGAGGCGACGGAGCTAGACAGCCACGCAGGGGGGCGCGGAGGCTAGGCGCGATAGAGGCAGTTCGCCGACGAGGTTGGAAGGTGAGGCCAGGCACGGTGGAGCAGAGAAGGGGCACGGACACCATGGTGCATGCGGAGGAGGCGGATGCGCTCGTCGGCGTGGTCGATGTGGCGACGGTTCGCCGGCGAGTTCGGGCGACAGGGGTTCATATTTGGGGCTCACTCGTCGAGGAGGCCTGGCTCATCGACGGTGGCGCTTGGGTGAAGGAGGACTGGGCACGGGCGGAGCGCTCCCCAGAGTGATGGCGGCTCTGATCGAGAGGGACAACGGGTCGAGCTCTGCCGCGGTCGACGAATCGGGGCGCACGGCGACCGGGGTAAGTTGGGTGAAGTTTTGGTGATGGTTTATTTTTGGGGGGTTTTCCTTGGGTAGGCGGCGGTGATGGGTTGGTGGTCGGACTGCGGGTGGTCGAGAATTCGTCGGTTGTGGTGGCAGCGGGTACTACGGCTCAAGGTCGGAGGAAGTCGACGTTGGTGGTTGCAGGGGACGGAGTATCGGGGTCGGGAACGGCGAGCAGTAGGAGGCTTGGGTTTGTGGGGATGACTGTGGTGGTGGCATGTTGGTCGTAATGTTGATGTTGTCGATATATTGGTGGCAAGGGCTGGGGCAGCGCTGTCGCTGAGATGGATCAGGGAGTGGCTACTGCCTGGGCGAGGGATTTGCGTAGGTTTAGGTTTCGTGTCGTCGTGTTGGGGCTGTCCGACGCGACAGAGACGGGGTCGGAAGATGTGTCCTGCACGACACAGGACAGTCAGCATCCGGGTTGGTCGGATGTGGAGTAAAAATTGTATATATAGAAGGGAATAATTAGTGGATGGAAGAGGGACACGGACATGATGCACAGATTTTTGGGTTGATGGTTAAATTTTGTGTGAAGAGAACAATGACAAGCTCCCTATTTATAGGGTGGAGAGATCCCGATTTGATATGGAATAACAATAATTTAAACCCCCTTAAATAGATCACTATTAGTTCAAATCAAGTTAAAACCAATTAATCCAATCCAACTAAATAAATTTTATCTATAAGTAAAAACTTTTCAAGAATAAATTAAATATTAATTTAAATTTTCATTACCATTTAAACATTAGTTACAAATTTCAAAATAAATAATAAAAAGTGATAATAATTAATTTCAAAAATTATCATAAATGTTTTAATATTAATAGAAAATAGCTTCAGCATAACTTTTAATAAATTTTAGATGTAAATAATTTCAAAATTCAAAATATATGCATGACTTAACTTTCATGTACCTCATATAATATATTTCCATAAATATTATTTTAGAAAAAATCATATAATAAAATAGCTTCCACTAGAAAATAAAATGAAAATATGTTTAGTCAAAGGTTTGGTATGACACTAAAACAAAGCAAGCTTTACTAACCCTATAAGTATTTTGTATCAAAATATTTATTCGCTAAATTGGTTAAGAGTTTATAATAAAACTGGTTTGAAAAAAAAGAAAACTAATTAAATATTATGTATCACGCGATTGTACTCGTCGTACATTACTCAAAATATAAATCAATACCAATAAAAAAATAAAATCGTAGTAAAAATTTAGGGGGTTTACATCCTACCCAACATACAAGAATTTCGTCCTCAAAATTAAGAATAAGTAGGGGGTTTGAGAAGGTACAGGTGTATATCGATACGGAACACGATCAAATCATTTGGCGAGGCAAGGAGACGATGTTTAACACAAACATGTATTTAGAGAGACGAAAATAAATCAGGAATAGGGTTATGGGTGAGGTCGCTAACTAACGTAAGTAAAAGATCAAGAGTTTTGGAAATAAAGGTAAAATAATTTGAGAACAAGGGCACATGGCCCCTTAGAAAAGATAGTCATTTAGGTTTAGGGGTACGACTAAGAAAACATTTCTAGTCATTCCTAAGTTCCAAACGACTAGATGGTCAAGGTAATAATTTGAGGGTCAAAGGAAAGGGCGAATAACTTGAGACGAGATTGTAGTCACGTGGCTTGGCCGATGGCTAACTATCTTGGCAATAGATGGTGTGGCAACTAAGGGGATATCAAGTATGAGCGTTTTTTCATTCCAAAATAAGTGAAAGACAAAGACTATTAACAGTTTGAAGAAGCCATTATCGAATATGAATACGTGGTCCAAAGGCAACCTGAATAATTCAAAAGAGAATTGCCAAGGAAGTCGTGGATGAGACTTTAGAGGCCAAGTTTAACTATGTCTCCATCCATGTTAGAACGATATGTAAAAGTGAACCAAAATGCACTAGGTTGATCAGACCATCATGCACCTGTTCTGATTAGACAATATGTTAGTGAACGCGCGCTCAATAGCATGTGTCTTGAACAAGTTTGATAACGGTTAAACTTGCAAAACTAGGCTATAGTTGCAACATTAGTCAAGATGGCAAAAACATAGGCGTGAGAGATTAAGATTGAAGGAAAGTAGAATTAGTTCAAACTCCTTAAGAATCCAAGTCATGTCCTGTGTTGGTGCCTATACAGTCGTCCTACTGTTTACTTGTCTAAGGCTTGGTTAAGGCCATAAGGAAGGTTAGGTCGTAAGGTATTCTACCCAACTTACAAGAGTGAACTAGTAGTGTGATGGGATAATAAGTCATGTCTATCTAGTGTGAGTCTTATTCTTATTCACTATTAAGCACGAAGGAAAGGATAGAATAGGAGTAGAAGGAATCAAGCAAAATATGAAAGGTCAAGGAAGGGGATCAAACATGTGGATGAGATCCTAGACTCTAATCCTATACGCAGGCTTGCTTGGTACGGTAAAGTAACCAAACAATATATCTTGACCTGCATGGGCCACCACAAAAACATGTAACGCCCCAGTCCCAATATAAGTAGGACTAGGAACGTAATCATGCCAGCTGCATACATACGAAGTACAGGGGCCTTGTATATATACATAAGCTGTAAAATACAGTAAACCACAACTAACTAATCTCATCCACAAAATAAAGGAATAAAAGATATTATATAATGAATTATTTTGATACAATATGTTGGGTGGAGACACATCCACTACCAACCAAAATAAAAAGGAAGAAGTACATGATATATAAAGGACTAAGTGGAAGTAGCAAGGAGGAACCAAGTCACATCATCAATGGAGAAGACCACGATCCCGACTAGGATATCTGCGAAAGACATAAATACACACCTGGGGAATAACCAGGTCCTCAGAGGGACGTAACAAGATACAGGAAGAACATGCTAATATAAACTGTCAGAATAATAAAATAACATACGAAAAGACTAACCCAGACACAAATATGCAAAAGAAATCTTACCGCCTAATGTGCAATTTAGAGGACAACTTCCATGCGCATTGGTGGGATTTAGGCTATAAGTACGTAACTGGCATCCAGTCATACGAATTCGGCCATAACGTCCAAAACGTCAGAGGGTATCTGCAAATATATCACGCCATAGTTCCTTTCGAAAACTATGGTTTACCTGTTTGGCTTCCCATACACACTAGCGACTGTCCTCCCCAAATATTTCCTATACTGACCAAGTCACGTCCATGACCTGTCCAATTTTGTAACTGCTCGAGTCTCTATACCTTAATCATAGTAGTTACGATCTATCTATCCTACGACAATAAAGATGGCCAGTCAATAAGTCGTTCCCCTAGCAAAATGTCTCAAATCGTGTAGTGTGAGTGTCATGGCCAAAGGAGATATAATGATATCCCCAATAAGATGGTAGTCTGCTAAAACTAAGTTAACATGCATCAAATAAAATAAAGCAACGAAAAATGACTAATAGAGTCGCTTGTACCCAAGTGTGGCTTGGGCGCACAGTTTATAACAAATAAACAAAAATATGAAATAAAGTAATAAATGCTGAAAATAAATAATATGACATTAAATTAGCAAGGTATACTTGTCTGGTGTTGCGCCTGGTGTGGTGCAATGATCAAGGTGGCATAGAATCGACATCGGTGTTACAACTACACAAGAGGCCTCTGATGGTGGCACGGACTGTTCCATCGGGTCCAGGACGGTCAATTTAGTTAGGGTCGACATAAAGAAGTCCAAAATTGACGAGAGATTTGAAGTAATGGGCTTAGTCATGGACAATAGGATAATCAAAGGGATTTAGATAAATACGATTTTTAGAAAAGTAGTTATACTACTTGAAAACGATATATTATTAGTTAAAATAATTTATAAAAATACGTTTGAAAACCTAGTAAACCATTCTTGGCAAATCCTTAATTTATCAAAATACCATTAGCTAACACAACTATTTGTAAAAATATCCCCAAAATGTTTTATATAGAGTCATACTTAAATCAAAAATCGTTTCTAGGAAAAAAAACCTCTAAGTTGGAAAATATGATTTTTGGTAGAGGAACTATGTTTTTATTAGTCAAAGATAGATGTCTAAAAAGACTGAAAAAATTATAGAATATAAAAAATATTTCTTGAAAATATAGAATATAGTAAAGGGATTTTAAGGCTAAGGCCAAATATTGTCAAAGTATAATTTTGGTCCAGAAGTTATAATTTAAGAAACACGTAAAATAATATAGTAATATAGTTTAGAGAATATATGTATGTATATATTATAAATAATTAACAGTATAATATTAGTAGAATAATTGAGAATAATAAAAATAAATACTATTTATGATAATTACTACAACTACAATATACAAATGTTGACACTGACATAAAACTAGTCAAAGCATAATATATTTAGTACATAATGCAATACTCCATTATAATAATAATAATAATCACCAGCAAAAATTATATGTTGTTCTCCTCTTTCGAGGAGAACCAAGCAGCAATAATATGCTTTGAAAGTAAAATAGGATAGAGAGAAAACTATACTACTAATAATAATAATAATAATAATAATAAAGTATTATGACTCCATCCCGCTGTTCAAAGAACAGCTGGCACCAACCTTTTGTGAAGAGAGAAACGAAGGGAATTTAATACTGATGTGGAGAGGAATTAATACATGTGAAGAAAGATAGAGAAAACCAGAGAGTGGGTGAAAGAGCGATGAGAGCGGAGAAGGGGCGAGGTGATGGGGAGGTTACCGGAGAGAGACGGGACGGTCGAGGGGAGAGGAACGGGGAAGTGGAAGGCGGAGAGGGAACCGGAGTGCTGTGGTGGCCGCGGCCAAGGGAGGCGGCGGAGCTAGACAGCCACGCACGGGAACACGGAGGCTTGGCGTGATGGAGGCAGTTCGCCGACGAGGTTGAAAGACGGGGCCAGGCGCGGTGGAGCAGAGAAGGGGTACGGATACCGTGGCGCATGCGGAGGAGGCGGACGTGCGCGCCGGCGTGGTCGACGCGACGACGGTTCGCCAACGAGTTCGGGCGACAGGGGTTCAGATTTAGGGCTCACTCGCCGAGGAGGCCTGGCTCGTCGACGGCGGCGCTTGGGTGATGGAGGACTGGGCATGAGCGGAGCGCTCGCCAGAGCAGTGGTGGCTCTGATCGAGGGAGACAACGGGTCGAGGTCTATCGCGGTCGGCGAATCGGGGCACACGGCGACCGGAGTAAGTTGGGTGAAGTTTTGGTGATAGTTTATTTTTGGGGGGTTTTCTTTGGGTAGGCGGTGTTGATGGGTTGGTGGCCGGACTGCAGGTGGTCGGGAGTTCGTCGGTGGTGGTGGCAGCGGGTACTACGGCTCAAGGTCGGGGGAAGTCGACGTTGGTAGTCACAGTGGATGGAGTATCGGGGTCGGTTACGACGAGGAGTAGGAGGCTTGGGTTTGTGGGGATGACTGTGGTGGTAGCGTGTTGGTCGTAATGGTGGTGTTGTCGATGTGTTGGTAGCGAAGGCTGGGGCAACCGTGTCACTGAGATGGATCAGGGAGTGGCTACTGCCTGGGCGAGGGATTTGCTTAGGTTTAGGTTTCGTATCGTCGTGTTTGGGCTGTCCGACACGACAGAGACGGGGTTGGAAGATGTGTCATGTGCGACACGGGACAGTCAGCGTCCGGGTTTGTCGAATGTGGAGTAAAAATTGTATATATAGAAAGGAATAATTAGTGGATGGGAGAGGGCACGGACACGATGCTTGGATTTTTGGGTTGATGGTTAAATTTTGTGTGAAGAGAACAATGACAGGCTCCCCTATTTATAGCGTGGAGAGATCCCGATTTGATATGGAATAACAATAATTTAAACTCCCTTAAATAGATCATTATTAATTCAAATCAAGTTAAATCCAATTAATCCAATCCAACTAAATAAATTTTATCTATAAGTTAAAAACTTTTCAAGAATAAATTAAATCTTAATTTAAATTTTCATAACCATTTAAACATTAATTACAAATTTCAAAATAAGTAATAAAAGTGATAATAATTAATTTTGAAAATTATCATAAATGTTTTAATATTAATAGAAAATAGCTTCAACATAACTTTTAATAAATTTAAGATGTAAATAATTTCAAAATTCAAAATATATACATGACTTAACTTTCATGTACCTCATATAATATATTTTCATAAATATTATTTTAGAAAAAAAATCATATAATAAAATAGCTTCCACTAGAAAATAAAATGAAAATATGTTTAGTCAAAGGTTTGGTATGACACTAAAACAAAGCAAGCTTTACTAACCCTATAAGTATTTTTGTATCAAAATATTTATTCACTACATTTGTTAAGAGTTTATAATAAAACTGGTTTGAAAAAAAGAAAAATAATTAAATACTACGTATCACGCGATTGTACTCGTCGTACAATACTCAAAATATAAATCAATACCAATAAAAAAAATTAAAATCGTAGTAAAAATTTAGGGTGTTTACATGCTCCGGAGGAATCGGTCGTCGAAGTGCTCGAGGAGTCACTTTCATTGAGATTCCAACTCTTAATAGGTAAACCTCATTCTTGCAAAGTTTCTTCTGATTTTTCTTCATGTTATCATGCATCTAGGTACCCTCGACTTGTAGGTTTAGTTTTGTTCGATTTCGTGTCCGTTCGATGTGCGTATCTGACACGTATTAGAGTTACTACATAGGTGTTCGACAAAATTATCCAATGGATTGAAACTTGTTATTTTTGAATCTATTTATATATTTGGATAGACCTATACATGAGGATCCTGACTTTGTAGTTTTCAACATGAATCGGGCTCGTGTTCGTGTCCAAACAGGACACAAACACTATGTACACGCAGGTCGCGCGCGTGCCCTGCTGTCGCACGTTGATTGCGTGATGTACAGGCCACGTAGCTGCGTGCCACTTGGCGTGTAGGTGGGGACAATACATGTGGACACGTCCCCCAAGTTTTGCATCGTCTCTATTCGAATCGAGTGAGAAATTGCGACCGTACGGGTCGACACACTCACGCGCGCGTGCGCGCACAGTCGCTGCTGACATGGCCCTCGTGCCGACACGTGTGGATATGTGGACTCGATCCGATGTGTTCTACGTGTAGCCCTATACATAGCCTATCCAAGGACACGACCACGACATGTGTGGTGGGACACACAAGTCCCTAGACTCACCGTCCCGCGTGCACGACGCGGTGCGCTATTCTGTGCACATGCGCACAGGCCGCGCATGGACACGAACTTCGTGTGCATCGGACACGACACTTGGCCGCAAGCTAACTCGGCCAGTAGATCGGGGACGTGTTAGCCTAGGTGTACGCGAGTTTTACGAGAAACGTTCAAAATCGAGCAAGAAATCGAACTCGCACCGATTCATTTGACATGCGTATCGGATTTTCCGATACGCACTCCGTGGACACGATACGGACACGGGTTCGACCCCGTGAGTACCTGAACATGTCACACACATAGACACCTTCGTGTTTGCCTAATTTTGCGGATTCTAGTTGTGTATATTGTATTTTTGGTATTGAGCTAGTTTTCGGGTTTCGATTAATTTATATAATTGAATTGTTTTGTCATATTTCAAATTGATAAGATTTAATTCATATTTTCTGAGTTTATATAAAGGTATTAAGATTCTGGACTTGTGGGTTTTAGTCCCTAATTTTACTTTTAATTATTTCCATCATATATGTATATATATATCTCTATTTGCCTTATGAATATGTATATGTATATATGTATATAGTTATGTTTAAAATATAGATATATGTATACATATTTTGATGAGATTTGTCGAGCTATTTCAAACCCAGGTATGAGTTTCATTTCCCTTCGTAAAGCCCAATATTTTCTCTCCTATACATATATGTGTATATATTAGGATATGTGTATATATATAAGTTTCCTTTAAATAGATTGTGTATATATGTATATATATATGAGATATTTATATAGTTGTATATATAACCATTTATTCTCAGAATTGTACCCCCCTAACAGCAGCTCTTCACACACACACACACACAATCTCTCTTCACAAGTTGTAGTATATGTATATATATATATATATATATATATATATATATATATACACTACAACTTGTGAAGAGAGATTGTGTGTGTGTATGAAGAACTGCTGTTAGGGGGGTACATATATATCCCAGCAGGTGCGAAAGAATACTCCAGTGAAGCCGTCCGGACCAGGGGTGCTGTGCTCGTTCAGAGCCCACACCGCGTCTTTCACTTCTTGGACAGTCGAAAGACGCTCCAGCTGTGTGTTGTCAGCATCGTTTATGACACGGAGGATTTGGTCCAGGAAGGGTCTATCATTGTGAACCATTTCTTTGGTAAATAATTTGGAGTAGAAGTCCGCGGTAGCCGCTTGGATGCTGTTATGTTCTGTAATGATATTTCCGTTGTTGTCCGCCGTCCGGTGGATCGAGAGCTTCTGTCTGCGGCCATTGACGCAGGCATGAAAGAATTTCGAGTTTTTATCCCCCTCGCTGTCCCATTTCAATCTCGCTTTCTGGTTCCAGAAATCGGTTTCCACTTTAAGTCTGAATTTGAGCATAGCTTTGGTGAGGTTTGTTGGCCCATTGGTCATATGGTCAACCTAATTTCAATAATTGATCAAACTCTGTCTCGATATGTGAAGCTAGTCAGGATGTATTGGACTCTTGGACATGAATAAGAACAGCTATCTACACAGTTCAAGACCGAAGCAATGTTTGCCTGTTCGAGTCTGTATTTTCATTGATCAATATATTTTCTATTATATTGAGTCTAGGAATACGTTGTACACCGAATCGTACTGGCAAATAGGCTATTCCAAAATGTTTTCAAAAATACTTTTAAAATATCCTTTGTTTTGAAAAACATTCTTTTAAACAAAAGTTTTAAAAAGGTTTTCAAAAAGGTTTTCAAAAATCATCAAAAACTAATTTTTAAAACCTAACCTAACCCTGACAGAACTCGGCCAGAGTTCGGTCAGTGGCCGTTTTGATTTTTGAATTCTCTGGAACTTGGTCCTCCTGCAGTTGCGGATTTGACCGAGATTTTCTCATAGAGTTCTGTCCAAATTCTGCCCGAATTCTACCAGAATTCTGTCTTTGGAACTTCTATAAATAGAGAAGGATTTCGATCATTTTAACTCACTCTTTCACTTTCAATCTTCTCTCTATCTAAAGCTTTCAATCTTCCAAGGAGTTTTCTTGAGCTTTAAATTTCAGATCCCAAGCCAATTACAATCCTCTAGACGATTTGCCAGTGCGGTATGGTCTAGAAGTTTCTGAGAGATTGTAATCAGAAGGCTTGATTGAAGAATACCTCTTCACAATTGAAGTTGGACGAGTTCTTCGTATCAAAGCTCGCGTTGTAGAAGTTGCAAGGACTTCGTAAAAAATCTTGCAGTTTTGCCAATAGTAGATTCAACTGGTAGCAAGAGTTCTACCGATTGGATTAGTCCTCAATAGAGGGAAACCAGTATACATCGCTGTCTTTGCGTTTGCTTTCTTATCTCTGCCTTTACTTTACCTAGTTGTGAATATTATTCTGTGATATTGCTGCTAACATTTTTTAATTAGCAATATTCCGCTGCCAACTCTATTCACCCCCCTCTAGAGTATTGTGCTTTACGATTTCGTTCCTACAATTGGTATCAGAGCGGGTGTTACAGGTAAAGCAAGGTAACATTGTAATTATTTATTCATTTAATTAATTATTATATAGATTATAGCACAACACGTGGCAACTGTAAAATTCACAAGTGAAGGCCAGGCCACAAACAGACAAGTAAAGGCCAGGCCAAAAACAGACCTCCACTGTTTGATGGTACGAACTATACCTATTGAAAAACACGAATGGGTTTCTTCTTGAAATCTCTTGACTTTGATTTATGGTCTATTGTTATTGATGGCTATCAAAAGCCACCTCGTATAAATGTTGATGGAGTTTTAGTTGAAAAACCCTATAGCAAATATATAGACGAGGAAAAGAAAAAGGCCAGTCTTAACGCACGTGCTATTAACGCTCTATTTTGTGCTTTAGATAGAACTGAATTTAACAGGGTGTCTATCTGCACAACGGCTAATGAAGTGTGGAAGCTACTTGAAGTCACACATGATGGCACGACTCAAGTTAAAGAATCTAAAGTCAGCAGACTTACTCAAGAGTATGAGGTGTTCAAGATGAAGCCTAACGAAACAGTTACTTAGATGTTTGAAAGGTTCTTGGATATTGTAAATCCTTTGTCCTCCCTAGGCAAAGAGTACAGTAACCATGAAAAGATTCGCAAACTCCTGCGAGCACTTACCAAGAACTGGATTCCAAAGGCTACTGCAATCATTGAAGGGAACGACCTCACAACTATGTCCCTCGAAGTACTCATGGGTAAGCTACTCACTTATGAACTGGAGCTACAAGATTTTGAAGAGCCTGCACCAAAGGAGAAGACGATTGCTTTCAAGGATCAGCACAGAAAAACTGCTGAAGGTGAATCAGACAGCAGTGAATCTGATGCTGAAGATCAAGCACTCCTAGCAAGGAAATTCAAGAGATTCACGAGACATGAGAAGAGAGCCAAAGAAAACAACAGCAACAACTGGTATCAAGATGATGCGATCTGCTATGGCTGCAAGAAGAAGGTACACATGAAGAAAGATTGTCCTACAAACTCATCATCAAGCAAAAAGAACAACAGTATGAAAAATAAAACCTGAAGAGATCAACATCTCGGAGATATGCCAATACCAGCATATGGCATGAAAGTGAAGCCATCGACTCAGAAGACGAACAATCAGAAGACGCTGTAAACGTATGCTTTATGGCATCCGATCAGGTACCTACTGAACCTGTAGTTGATACATATGATGACTTCACCTTTGAGCAATTAGGAGATACCTTCAGTAAACTGATGACTGATTACAGGAAACTGCGTAGCAAATATCAAACCTCTAAGAAGGTACTCAAAGAGTACAAAGGAGAAATAGGAAGACTTACCAACCAACTAGCTGAGGTTAGAAATAATGTTAGTGAGTCTGGTGAGCTTTCTTCAATAAAGCTCTTATTACACGAGACTACCAAGTCATCTGAAGAGAAAGACAAAGTTATTGACCAACTCAAAGAAGAACTTTCTATAGAGAAGAAAAGTCTTCGATGTGCACAAATCAGAATGGAAACACTCACTTCTGATTATACTAAGTTGTATGACACTTCCAAAAGATTGGAAATTAGGTTAGGAAAACAGCTTGAGACTGCTGCTTCCTTCCCTAACACGTGTCACTTACCGAAAAATCGAAACATTCCCAAGCCAAACACTGTCAGACCTAACCCTATCAAACCTTTACCCCAAAAGGTTAAGCCCAAACAGGATTATAGGTATGCTTTCTTCTATACTAGAAAACCTAAACCTACCAACCATGCACACCACTCAGCTTTCAACACTCGACATGCAAAATGTCATTATTGTGGCCTCATTGGTAATATTTCATCTGCGTGTAGAATCAGAAAGCTTGTTGATTTAAATATTTATGCTTGGATACCAAAGGCTAATATTTTAGGACCCTACAAGAAATGGGTACCAAAGGTTTCATCTGCAAACTGTTTTGTAGGTGGAACACCTTTCACATGCTAGAAGCAAATGGATCCTCGACAGCGGTTGCTCACGGCATATGACCGGTGACGATACACTATTTGCAACACTATCAAAAAAAAAGAAGAAAGGCTATGTCTCCTTCGGTAATAACTTGAAAGGGTATATTATTGGTATCGGTGATGTTGGTAAGTCTCCCTATCCTGTTATTAAAGATGTCTGTCTGGTTACCGAGTTAAAACATAATCTACTCAGCATAAGCCATTTGGCTGATCATGGTTATGGTATCAACTTTGGCAAAGACAAATGTATTATAGTTGATAGCTCAACTGGTAGTACTATCTTTGAAGGTATCAGGGAAGACAATATATATGTTTTCTATTTGTTGGAAGAAACTAACATTTCAGGTAGATGCTTAATGGCTAAAAGCGATGAGAGTCATCTGTGGCATATGAGACTCGGTCACGCAAATATGGACACAATATCAAGATTATCCACAAAGAAGCTAGTACGCAGTTTATCGGATATTACATTCAAAAAGGATTCAGTATGCAGCCAATGTTAAAAGAACAAAGCTACCAGATCCACATTCAAGTCAGTAAATGCAGTATGTACTACTAGACCTCTACAATTGCTTCATATGGACTTATTTGGTCCTAGCAGAGTTGCTAGCCTCGGAGGTAAGCTTTATGCTTTCGTAATTGTAGATGATTTCTCTAGATACACGTGGGTATACTTCTTGACACGCAAGAATGATGCATTATCCGAATTTGTCGCCTTTTGTAAGAAAGTTCAGAATGAAAAAGGTTACATGATCACTCGTATAAGAAGCGATCATGGAGGCGAATTCGAGAATGCAGAGTTTGAGCATTTTTGTGACACACGATTTTGTACACGAGTTCTCCTGCCCTAGGACTCCACAACAAAATGGAGTTATGGAACGTAAGAACAGAACTCTATCCGAAATGGCCAGAGTAATGTTAAACCAGTTTAGTCTACCCAAATATTTCTGGGTTAAAGCTGTCAATACAGCTTGTTTTGTTCTCAATAGAGTTCTAATTCGACCTAAATCGAAGAAGACTCCATTTGAGTTATGGTTTGATAGAATTCCATCTGTTTCATATTTTAGAATATTTGGTTGTAAATGTTTTATTCTTAATACAAAAGACAATTTGGAAAAGTTTGACGAAAAGGCCGATGAAGGTATAATTTTAGGTTATGCGGCCAAGTGCAAAGGATACAGAGTCTTCAACAAATGAACCATGATCATCGAAGAGTCAATCAACGTCACTTTTGATGAATTGAATCAAATGACTATCGATGACAATGACAAAGATCCAACTGTACCAAGCTCAACAACAGCTGATTCTCAACCAAGCTCGGCACTAACTGATCCTCCTAGAGAAGATCCAGGAACCAGCTACTTTCAGAATCTGCCGAAAAGATTAAAATTTACGGCTGATCATCCAAAGGATTTGGTAATTGGTGACATTACCAAAGGTGTAAGTACTCATACATTCAGTAGAGATATTGTTTCTAGTATTGCTTTTATTTCACAGCTAGAACCCAAAACTATTGATGAAGCATGTGGTGATAGTTTTTGGATAGATGCTATGCAAGAGGAATTAAACCAATTTGAACAGAATCAAGTTTGGGAACTTGTTCCCAAGCCTATCGATCGTCCGGTCATTGGCACCCGTTGGGTATTTCGAAATAAACTGAATGAGAATGGTTTAGTGACTCGTAATAAGGCTCGACTCGTAGCTCAAGGATACAATCAGGAAGAAGGTATCGACTACGATGAGGCTTATGTCCCAGTTGCGAGATTAGAATCCATTCACATGTTATGTGTATTTGCATATTTTCATAATTTTAAATTATTTCAAATGGATGTCAAGAGTGCATTTTTTAAATAGTTTTATAAAAGAAGAAGTTTTTGTAGCACAACCTCCAGGTTTCACAGATTTTAAAAACCCTGATCATGTTTTCAAGTTGAAGAAAGCTTTATACGGTTTGAAACAAGCCCCTCGTGCTTGGTGTGATCGTCTAAGCTCTTTCTTACTTGATAACGGTTTTTCAAAAGGCAAGGTTGACACTACACTTTTTATTAAGTCCTTTAATGGTAAGCTTCTTTTAATACAAGTCCATGTAGATGATATCATATTTGGATCTACTGATGAATCTCTGTGTCAAAAATTTTCTAAGTGTATGCAGAATGAGTTTGAGATGAGCATGATGGGAGAGCTGAAATTCTTTCTCGGACTAAAAATCAAACAAATTGACAATGGGACGTTCATAAATCAAGCCAAATACACAAAAGATTTCCTAAAAAAGTTTGACCTGGACAATGTCAAACCTATTGGCACTCCGATGGCAACTTCAACAAAGCTTGATATTGATGAACCAGGCAAGCCGGTCGACACACGTAAGTATCGAGGTATGATCGGTAGTTTACTTTATTTAACTGCTAGTCGTCTAGATATTATGTTTAGTGTTTGCCTGTGTGCACGTTTTCAAGCTAATCCAAAAGAATCACATCTGTGCGCAGTTAAGCGTATCTTTCGATACCTTAAGGACACTTCTTCTGTTGGCTTGTGTTATCCCAAAACTAAGTCCTTTGACCTTACTGGTTATTCGGATGCAGATTTTGCTGGATGCAAAGTTGATAGAAAAAGTATCAGTAGCACATGTCATTTCTTAGGCAAAGCTTTAGTCTCATGGTTTAGTAAAAAGCAGAATTCTGTAGCCCTATCAACAACAGAGGCCGAGTATATCACCGCAGGACATTGTTGTGCTCAGATTTTGTGGATGAAACAAACCTTGGAAGACTATGATTTATTTTATACACATATTCCCATTTTCTGTGATAACACGAGCACTATTAATTTGACTAAGAATCCTGTATGTCATTCTCGTACAAAACATATCGAGATTCGACATCATTTTCTTAGAGATCATCATCAAAATGGAGATATTAACCTTGTATACATAGATACTGAGAATCAATTAGCTGACATTTTCACAAAACCTCTAGTAGAAGATCGTTTCAATTATTTACGTCGAGAATTAGGAATTTTGGACGTCAATAATATTAATTGATTTTATTTTATGATTTTATTTCAATATACAAAAATTGTGTTAGAGACAAGCCAATAAAGAGTCTGTCTGTCACCACAACTACGGTTGAAGCGAAGCGGTACTTAAAGTTCTCCGGTGAACTTCTGCCAGCTGGGACAGTACTCCTACAGCTAATCGGAAACAGTCGCTGTGTAATGATATTTAATCTATAAAATAATATTAATTATGTTAATTGAAGGTTGAAATTACTAATCTTTGAATTAAATATTTGAAATGAGCCAATGAAAAAAAAAGTTTTCCAAACCAAACCTAGGCGAATTCGGCCAAACTTCGGACCAAATTCGGCCCGAGTTCGGTTGAAGGTATCATGTTATATAACCAGAACCCGAGAGCCTTTCTTCCTCATTGCTTCCAAACCACATCAACAGAACCAGCAGCTGCGCGAGGAGACCCTCTAACCCTAGTTCTTCATCACTCCCTCTCTTCCAATCCAAGTGGTAAAATCAATCCAAACTTTGGATTCGTGCGGAGTTCGTCATTCTCTACAACATACTCCAATCTCGGGAGGTATAACTCCTTGTTTCCTCTCCGTTCAATTTGGTACTATTTCCTTTTATTTTCACAAATGGCACCTAAGGGTTTCAACCCCTTTATGAGGAAGAAGACAACCAACCCAAGTGAGGAAGGTTCATCTTCGGATCCACCCACTAATTCCCTATTTTCGCCAGTCCAATCTAGCGACGGCGCGTTCGACGAGTTTTACTTTCAAACCCTAGACCAAGCCTTACTGTGGTATGGAGACTTCTTCATGAGATCCATATGCACAGGCGCACCCATCAAGTGGACTGTATTTCCTGATCATCGCCATTTCTTTGAGGCATTAGGGTTACATCATTTTGTTAAACTCTGTTTTCCCGTAGCAACTAATGCCATTAGACTGTTTTATTGCAATATCATATTAAACACTTTTGATGTATGCACACGTGTTGGAGGATTAGATATCAATTTCAATGATGTTCTCTTAGTGGAGATCCTTGGTATTCCCAACGAAGGTGAACCGCTTGTTGACATCACTGAGTTTAATTTTCCCGAAGGCACGACACTTACCAGTTTCAAAGCTGAACTTTGTGCACCTGATCGAGTTCGCTCTAGAAAGTTTAAGGCAAACAACTTGAACTTGTTTAATTATGAATTGCATCGTATCATTTATTCCACTCTCCTTTCGAAGTCTACTTCGAAGGATGATGTCACGTCTCTTGAATTATCTTCTATGTATCACATTCTTAAGGGGATTCCATTTTCTGCCCCTAAGACCATTATTCAGATGATGGGACGTTGTCATGCAAGAGATAGAAATCTCTCTTATGCGATGATTCTCCCACGCATCTTCCAGTATTTTGACATTGACTTATCTACTTGTGCTCAAGACCCTGAGCCCAAGGTTCTTAAGTTATCTCGTCGCAGTATGACTGCATCTGCTCCTCTTACTGCTCCTGCTACCGCTCCACCTCCTCAGCAGTATGCTATGACATTTGAGGGCATACACCAGCACCTTTTAGATTTGCACATCTCTATGACGGACATGGCCCGCGAACGTGAGTTCCGTGACATCACCCGTTATCTGGTAATTGCAAATTCTTTAGCTGATCTTCGTTTTGCCCAGACTGGACATTCAGTCGGTTCCATCCCTAGAGATCCAGCTTTCTCTGGTTACCGCTGTGAGGATGAGGCTGTTCATGCCTACTTCCAGCACGGTAACGTATATGATTGGTACCGTTCTGACCGTGCTCCTCCTCGTGATTATGTCGGTGAGTTTTACACTGGCGCTCCTCCTCATTCTTCTGGCACGACTACCTTTGGAGTTGGTCCTTCTGGACATGCTGGTTATCATACTGATGATGATGATGATGATGATGAGTTGTGATATGTTAGTTGATATGAGACTTAGACATTATCTCCTATATACTTGGAAATGCTCCGACATTCGAAGTTTTTCTATTTTCAGACTTTATTATCAGTATTTCTTTTTGAGGACTTGTACTGGATTTGTTTTATTTGATGTCATCTGAACATCTTTATCTTTATGAGATTCGTACTTTATGATTCACATCAGTTTATTTACTTAGTATTTCTTTATTTGCTTCTCAACTATAAACTGCCTGTGATATAATTTTTTGTTTATTATAAACTGCCCGCGTACAAATACATGCCTGTGATGTCATTCAAATTTTCTTTACTATCGTTTTTCATGTTTATTTTCTTGTGTTTCTTCACTGTTTGTTATTTATGCATTGATTGCGGGGAAGTTTTTTCCTCTTTTGCAATTATTTTGCTAAGTGACAACGGGGGAGAAAAATAAAGATCTAACATTCTTTTGAGAAAATGTAGGACATGAACATTTTTTGATTTTTATTCTAAGCTTCAATGTTATATCATTCATAGTTTGTCAATTATCAAAATGGGGGAGATTGTTGGCCCATTGATCATATGGTCAACCTGATTTTATTAATTGATCAAACTCTGTCTCGATATGTGAAGCTAGTCATGATGTATCGGACTCTTGGACATGAACAAGAACAGCTATCTACACAGTTCAAGACCGAAGCAATGTTTGCCTATTCGAGTCTGTATTTCCTTTGAGCAATGTATTTTCTATTTTATTGAGTCTAGGAATACGTTGTACACCGAGTCGTACTGGCAAATAGGCTATTCCAAAATGATTTCAAAAATACTTTTAAAATATCCTTTGTTTTAAAAAACATTTTTTTAAACAAAAGTTTTAAAAAGGTTTTCAAAAATCATCAAAAACTAATTTTTAAAACCTAACCTAACCCTGACAGAACTCGGCCAGAGTTCGGCCAGAGTTCGGTTAGTGGCCGTTTTGATTTTTGAATTCTTTGGAACTTGGTCCTCCTGCAGTTGCGGATTTGACCGAGATTTTCTCATAGAGTTCTGTCCGAATTCTGTCCGAAATCTGCCAGAATTATGTCTTTGGAACTCCTATAAATAGAGAAGGATTTCGATCATTTTAACTCACTCATTCACTTTCAATCTTCTCTCTATCTAAAGCTTTCAATCTTCCAAAGAGTTTTCTTGAGCTTTAAATTTCAGATCCCAAGCCAATTACAATCCTCTAGTCGATTTGCCAGTACGGTACGGTCTAGAAGTTTATGAGAGATTGTAATCAGAAGGCTTGATTGAAGAATACCTTTTCACAATTGAAGTTAGACGAGTTCTTCGTATCAAAGCTCGCGTTGTAGAAGTTGTAAGGACTTCGTAAGAAAACTTGCGGTTTTGCCAATAGTGGATTCAACTGGTAGCAAGAGTTCTACCGACTGGATTAGTCCTCAACAGAGGGAAACCAGTATACATCGCTGTCTTTGCGTTTGCTTTCTTATCTCTGCCTTTACTTTACTTAGTTATGAATATTATTCTGTGATCTTGCTACTAACATTTTTTAATTAGTAATATTCCGCTGCCAACTCTATTCACCACCCTCTAGAGTATTGTGCTTTACGATTTTGTTCCTATAAGGTTCAGGGCTGTCCTAGTCGACGCAGAGCGGTCCAACGCAGAGAGGACTTCGGCTCGGGTGACATCGTCCTCCGCAACCCGCACAGCTTGGAAGATGTCCCCGTAGGCATGTTTGCTCCAATTGGAAAGAGCTTTCCTCGTAGCTCGGAGCTTGATGCTCACCCGTGATAGGGGATTTGGGGAGTCTTCCCGACTCCATGCTTCCGCAACTATGTCCAGGAATTAGGGATGATCAGTCCAGA
The DNA here is from genome assembly GCA_029216955.1 of Iris pallida. Lineage (NCBI taxonomy): Eukaryota > Viridiplantae > Streptophyta > Magnoliopsida > Asparagales > Iridaceae > Iris > Iris pallida. The sequence continues at coordinate 4,316,270 of JANAVB010023999.1, read as the reverse complement.
GGTCGAGGAATTGGAATTTCTTTTTGGATGGAATGGTATTGTTTTTAATTTCAACCAGAAGGGGAGCGTGGTCGGATTCAGAGGAGTTAAGATGGGACAGGTTGGTAGTGATCCCCATACTGTGCCAGTAATCGTTCGTGAGAGTCCTGTCCAGGCAGGAGTATTGACGACGGTCGCCTTCCTGCATGTTTCACCAGGTGAAGGCGTTGCCGGTGAACTGTAAGGTGGTGAGATGAGCGTTGAAGATGAAATCATTGAAGTCTTGCATGACCGATATAGGGGAAGGCCGGCCTCTAATTTTCTCTTCTCTGCAGGTGATCGCGTTAAAGTCCCCGATGCACAGCCAAGGAGAGTTGATGTGGTGGAGGTGGATGTTAATGAGGTCGTTCCAGAGGTGTTTCTGCTCGGTAATATTACAGCTGCCGTGGACCGCTGATAGGGTGGTGCGCTCAGGGAGCATGGGGTGTTCCCACCAGCATTAGAGGGCCTGTCTGGAGTCCTGGATGACTCCGGTTTTGACTTCATTCGTGCAGAGGATCCAAATGTCGTTTCTGCCTGCTATGGCCGTGGGGAGGCCTAGCTGCAAGTGGATAGATTTTAATCTTTTGGGAGGGATTTTGGGTTCAAGAATAATGAGGATGTCAATTTTGTGGATTTTTCGAAGGCCGAAGATTCTCCTTAATGTGGGTTTGTTCGCCAGACCGCAGACATTCCACAATAGGATGTTTATTATTAGTGAAGTTGAGGGGGGGTTTTTTGTTCCGCTTGGTAGCGGATCTGGTTTGGATTGTTGTGTTTTCGTCAGCAGCTTTCTTGGCCTTGTCCCCGCACACGATGGACGCTAACATCTCTGTCTCTATCGTGGTCGGGGAGTCACTAGAGGGTTGCTCATGCAGATCCGTAGGGATGATGACCAATTCCCCTGCAGAGTCCAGATCGATGGAATCCTCAGAGGGGATAACCAAAGAGTCGCTGGCGCTCCTGATCAGAGTAATAGTTTGGTTGAGAGGGTAGCCTGCGGCTTGGACTTGTTGTCCTCTCCTCACTAGGTCTGGCCTGAGGATTGTAAGGGCTTCTTCAACAAGGTCTTCGGTAGGGCGTTGTTGATCAGCGTTGGTGTTATCAGAGATCTCCTCAGCTAACTCGGTGTTAGGGGGGTTGGATGCTGTTACGGTTAGATCTAAATCAGCTGTGGGGCAACCAGACTCCGTTCGAAGATCTGCTTCTCCCAAAACTAGGATATCGAATTGGTTGAAGAGAGTAAGATCTTGGGTGTTACAGGGGTCAGAGCTTTAATCGGAGCTTTGCTGGGGGATTCACTTCGGTCCATTTTACCGTCACTGGATCCGAATCGAGTGTGCGAGTTCGGGCACGAAAGGAGGGGAGGCTCGGGTGTCCTCCTTTCAGCCGATTCATTGTCTATCCGGGTAGATTTCTTTTTGAGTTCTGGGTGAAGGCGGTGGCAGTGCTTCGGGAGATGGCCTCTTAGATGGCAATGATTGTAGAACAAAATATGGTTGTCGTAGAGGACTTGTTGATTGTGGGTCTGGTTGTCCAACTCTAAAGTAATAAATTTGGGTGGTTCGATGGTGAGGTCGAGTTCCACACAGATTTTAGCATAGTGAGCCTTGGTTAGGTTGCTGGTCTCCGGGGCTGTGGCGACAAACGTACCAAAGGATTTGGCGATGTGCCGAAGAGCCGCTGGGACAAAGCAAATGAGTGGTAGATTTGGCAGGGTCACCCAGACGGCGACCCTCGCAGAGTCTTCTTTGATGGTGAACCCTAGTGACCATTTAATGATCTTCATCTGATTGGAGTCGATCCTGCAAGTGCCTTTGGACCACACCGTTCTGTGGTTGCTATCGGAGGAGAGATGGAGGAGAATATGCCAGGGGTCGAGGGGGCCACTCGGTAATCCGCTGAGAGGCTCCTTCTTGCTATTGTCTCCTGCACCGTAGAGAGTTTGGGGCAACCAGAGGAGAATTTAAGGACAAAAGTGAAGGGGAAGGAGGATGACAGAGACGTCACTTCCGAGACGGAGAAGGGGACCAAGGGAACTGAGGAGTCCGGAGGGAATTGAATGTCCGGGAGGATGATGTCGGAGAGAATGGGACCCTTCGAGGATGCTAAGTCCGGGCGGAGAGTGTCGGCGAAAGACCGCTGAGCAGTACATGACTGGGATGTAATCTTGGTCGCTTCCCCGTGGGGTGGAAAAGGCAACAAGGGTGGACCCGGAGCAGAGCAGGGGTCGGAGACGACCAACGGGAGGCTGCCAAGGGAGGGTAGGACGGTCGGGGGATCGACGAGGGGCAAGGCGTCGACTGCACTCCGAGAAGGAGCGGGGGGCTCCAGCGGGATCACTGCTGCCGGAGTAGGAGGGAGAGTGGGGGGAGAGTGGCCGCGGCCTAGAGGAAGGGGAGACTATGCGAAGCTCCTGGACCGGTGGTGCTCGACGAGAGGACAGCCGAGGGTTCGGGGAGGATGGAGACGGCGGTAACAGGGGGGTGGGCAGCTGAGCGGGTATCACGGGATCCGGAGGGATGGAGGCCGGGGAGCCGGCCAAAGGGGCGGCAGGGGAAGAGTGGAGGGCGAGGGCCGGAGCAGGGCGGGGACAGGGGGAAGGGGGCGGTGGGTTTACTGAGTGCCTGGAGCGGGGTGCGTAAAGAAACGGGTGGGGGTCAGACACATCGGAGCAATACGCGAGGGGGAGGGGGGTTATCCTGTCCAGCGTAAAGGCCAGAGGAAAATTGATGGGGCCCGAGGGATGCTTGATGAGCGTAAAGAGGAGTGGTCCCGGTGGGGGCTTGGTGAGCGTAAAGAGGAGCTGCGTAATGGGCAGGACTAGCGGGAAAGGGGTGGGTCCTACCTCGGTAAGCTGATGCGAGTGCAGCGTACTGCGCTGCGAGGAGAAAAAGTGAATGGTCCGTCTCGGGAAGAACGCCGAAGGCGGCAGACCCGATGGATCTAGGGAAGGGATGCCCTACGCCTACACCGCAGGGGGGCTCCCTTCCTGATGGGACAGAAGTCTGGACATAATTTTGAAAAGTGGGTAGGGACGAAGGCCGACCGCTTAGATCCGGAGATCTCACGGCCCAGGAGGAGGGAAGCAGAAGCCAATCGGAGTCAGCACTCGGGGGGGCTGAACGATGGATCCTGCCTGGGAGGGAAGCTGGAGCTCCCGGGATGGAACGATGGGTGGGTGGAGGAACTGGAGAAGGGCGGAAGGAGAGAGAAAGGGGGGAAGAGGAAAAGGAAGAGGGCCGGTCCGGAAGAGATGGAGAGGAGGAGGGGGAGGATGGCCTACCAAAGCCAGCAAGTCAGCCGACCAGGGAGGAGCCATCGGAGTCCTGGGGCGACGGAGAAAAAGTATATATATATATATATATATAATTGATTACTTGTGAATATAACCTAGGGAGTGTTGAGTCAGATTAGGATTGACCAAAGGAGCCTAGAATGGCCAAGTCGACCGACAAGTTGACCAATTTGACAAAAGTCAAATTTGGGTCAAACTTGATCCAAATCTACTCAAACGAACTTAGAATGACTTGAAAGCTTGTGCTTGACATAAAAATTAGTAAACGGACTAGTTGACTTATAGTTGACCAGGTTTGACCAGAGTTGACTAAGTTTGACCAGGGTTGACCAAGGGTTGACTTTGACCTAAAAGGACCTAGAATCATGTAGAATTGCATTGTAGGCATTCCTTATGATATTTTAGACCTTGTTGTGACTTGTGGTTGCTCTAAATAGGATTACTTCACTCCAGTTCAGTTACACTTCCTCATCAGCGGCTTGGATTGCCAGGCGAGTACATTCTCTGACCGTTTCATTCTTGTTTGGACATATTTACTTGTTATAGACTAGTTTACTTGTTACTGTCACGATGTTATCACGGATTAGTACTATATGGATCTTTTCATGCAATGTTATCCCCTCAGATACATTGGGATATTGTGTTCATGTACTTTATCGTGTGCATCATCTACTCCTTATATTCGTATTTATTCATGTATACTCATGTGACATTCATGTACACTCACGATAATATGAGCCTTCATGTATAACCCAGTATTCATGTGGACTAGCTATCCATGCGACACACTACTTTCATGTGCAATAACATAACCTGGACAGATCCTTGTGTACTGATTGGGGCAGATGGAGTATTTATTTGGTTATGTGATCTACACCCTTTTCATGTACAACTCCAAACTAGATTGAAGTCATGTATAACCTAAGCCAGTTTATATAACCAGATTGTGCTCTACACCACGTAGTTAGTTCAGTTCTCTTATTATATCATGTATATCTATTTCCATATATTATGTTCTCTTTTACGAGATTATTTCTTTATCAGCAGTTCATGTATATTATTCTATAGCTTGTTTCATATTTCCTTTCATGTTATGATCTATGTGAGAGATATGTATTCATTCATGTCCTGACTGGACCTGTTGAAATATTACAGACGATGAGGATTGCTGCGACACTTACTATAGGGATCCAGTAGTTGCTAATAACTTGCCATTACTATGGGGATCCAGCAGGCTTAGTTGACACAGGTGACTTAGACCCTCAACAAGATCCCGTAGTTGCTGAGGATTTGCCATTAGTTTAGATAGACTTATATCATTATCTAGTCATTGAAACATTATGATAGTATTGAAATATTATTTATGGTATGGTTTACACCGAGACTTATTATTCATATTGTAACTCTCGGTTGAGATTATCTTATCTTCTTTTCCATCTTAGTTGTGATTGAGATAACTTATTATATTGTTCTTCTTGCGGAGCATATTCTAGATTGTGTTAGATGTTGGACCTAGGACAACGTTCTACCGTCGACACTGCGGCATAGACTGGACGTACCCACTTTTCGTGCTCTTATACTGGGTGTGGGTCGTGACACTTCCCATCTGCTTGAGATTAGTGAATCTCGTCTGCAGATCATACCGAGCTACTGCGTCGAAATACTTCGTTTGGAACTTGTTGCTGAATACCGCCCATAAGACAGGCGTCGCCAAACCTACTGCTAGCATCATCAACCAGGTGCGGGCTAAGTCCAATAATTGTAGGCACACAACGGCCACCTTCTCATCCTCAGGAATCTTCGCTACTTCCAGGATAACCTCTATGCCCTGAAGCCATACATCAGCAGCAATAGCATCTTCAGTTCCGTTAAAGAAAGGAGGGTTCATGCGTTTGAAGTTTTTGGCTGTATTGTTCCCTTGATAACCAACTCTACCCATAGAATCTTGTATTGTCTGGTGCAGGGCATCGCCCCGACGATCTTGTGACACAAGCAATTCTCGGATGAGCCCAACCAGGGTCCCAATGTCAGGCTCTGTAGGCTGGACTGGCTAAATCGGTGGTTCTTGGCCCCGGAAGGCATGACTCTGGAGGCTACCCCTGAGTGCTGGGCTTGGTCCCCAGGTTGCTGTCGGTTCACTGGAGGTGCTCCACCTTGCTGATCGGTAGGACCAGGAACTATGTCACTGAAGAAATGACATGAGAAATAATAAGGAAGGATCGGGATAGATCAGGGATATAAGCATATGATCAGGCCAAGATTTCAGGAAGATTGAAAAGCACAAGTAGAGATCAAGGGCTAATGCTGATTGAGACATCTATTTGGTAAAACCCTCACACATCTTGATTTACAAGACCTGCATGGGCCACCACTTTAACTGTGTCACGCCCCAAAACCAGAAAACTGGAGAGCGGGGGACAAACACAACCAGCTACGTATATTGAAGTGCAACCCACCTCGCAATACGGTCACGGCTGTCTAGATGAATGAGGGTTTATCTACAGGCCATCAGTCTCTTAAGGTCAAGAACAAGCCTAGTGTCTCAATCTCAAGCAAGTAAATACATGTTACAAGATGGTAGATCATCAAACATACAAAGTAAGGCATCCCAAACATTTATATATTCGGATGATCATGAAGCTAGTCATACAAAATGCAAAGATTAGCAAGAGTTTCAGTCATACATGATCAACCCTAGGATTTGTTAATCATGTTACAGCCCGTAGGAAGATAGTAAGTAAAGTATGAAACATGAGCTAACACTTGCTCGACGGCTAAAAGCCTCAAAAGAATAATTTTATAATTAGAGTGGGAGAGCAAAATAAATCCACTCGTTGCCAGGATTTCTTCTAGTGTTCACCATCTTGCAGGAAGGCTAGGAGATCCTCGGGAGCTACTCCAAAATCTGGCCACACAAAAACAAGCTGGGTCAGACCTCAGAAAGAGCAAGTGCCACAAAGGAGGCTTCACTTAAGAACTAAAACCAGCATGCCAGAACATAAAAAAATAAGAATAATAAGAAGACATGAAATATAAATAAGACAACAAATGACGAGAGAACGAAGAACTATTCCGGAGGCCAGGTTACAACCCGTAAACCAAATAAGGACCGGGGTTGTAACCTTTCACCTGAACATAACTTAGTCTCTTATTATTTATTGATAAAAGTAACGTATAAGAAATCATGTCCCGAAACAGCTATGTACTATATCTAAACAAGACTAGACTGGACTCCTTTCAACATTCACGGCCAAGTAATGAATACGGCTTGATACTTTAACTAACTAGGGTTATCACAAGCCTAGTTACTAGCAAGATGCAATGAGATATTCCAGCAGTCACAAGACCTGCAGACTAAATCCAGGTTATCCAGTTGCGGGTTTAGAGTATGAGTGATACATCGCCCGGGAGACAAATGTACCCTTAGATGACTTGAATGATGCAACACATAACAGTATGCTGGAAATGTGCCCTACTCGTCGGCAGGCTACAAGTCCACTTGAGCTCCCAGATAACGGGACCACCTATGACTGAGAAATCCCTTTATGAACTATTTAATCAATCTAGTCATTAACCTAGTCATATTTAGTTATAAATCCCTGACTGTGGTAACCAGGAAATCATGTCCTAGACATGATGCAGAAGAGACTTGTAGCTTGTTCACACATACACAAGGTTCAACCACGGTGTCAAGATAAAAGTACCTAGTATGTCAAGATAGCCGTCGCAACATCATTCAAGATTACATGTCATATTTACTTATCAAGAGTGCACCACGACGAACCACTATCATATATTATCATGTCAAGGTTACTTGTTAAGAGTGCGCCACAACGGGCCACTATCATGTCATGTTACTTGTTACTTGGTAAGAGTGCGTCTTAACAGGCTACTATCGTGTTCTATCCTTACATTATCATGAATGAGAGAAACTTGCATAAAATAGCTAGTAACATATTCTTGAAGCCAAGGAAAAGATCTACAACTTTCATGTTGGAAGTTGAAAAAAACTCTAGCGACAAATCAGCCAAATAGGGCATAAAACAGTCAAAAACAGCCAAAATAGGCACTATACGGCCAGACACTATACATCTATGCGGACTGGCACTATGCGGCTACGCGGACTGGCACTGTGCGGCCAGGCACTATGCAGCTATGCGTACTGACACTATACGGCCAGGTACTATACATCTATGTGGACTGGCACTATGCGGCCAGGTACTATACATCTATACGGACTGGCACTATGTGGAATGACACTATGCTGCTCTGCGGACTGGTACTATGCGGCCAGGCACTAAACATCTACACGGGCTGACACTATGCGGCCAAGCACTATTCATCGACCCTGCCAGAACCAGGTCAGATGAATATAGAAGATGTCTAAATCTTATTTTGGCCATAACTTCCTCAAAACAAGTCGAAATCTAACTTTTCAAAGGTCCATTTTGGGTAAATTCGAATTCTCTACAACATAGAACATTCAAAACTTGAAAATAATAAAGTTTGGTAGATCAAAACCCAAGAAAACTGAAAAGGCTACAAACTTAATCTACAAAAATCCATCCGTCTAAACCGAAAACTCCAAGTTCTAAAGATGCTTAGAATCATGTAGAGAAGTAGATAGAATAATAAAATGGAAGATCCATCATGAAGAAAGTTGTACCTGCCTAAGCTCTCTAGGTTGGTGGGAGAGTAATGGAGGAAGAAGAAGAAGAAGAAGTAATGAATGAATAGAGAGAAATAAGGGGTGGTTGGGCTTTAAAGGGGAAGGGTTTTCTCATAATGAACCAAGCCCAATCAAACCAACCTAAACCAAAATAAACCAAGCCAAGTCATGACCAACCAAAACTAGGCTAGCAAGTCAAGTCCAACTACGGGTCACCTGACAAACGTCAGAGATCTCGTATATGCATACGAAAATACGTATAATGGGAAACGAGAGTGACAACATGTGCACACAGGTGATAGCAGGGTTTGAGGGGACATGTTTTCCCTATAGCAGCTGGGCATGCCTTGTACAGGCCTTGGGCGGCTTTTGTATGAGTTTGTGTGTGTAGTGAGTGACACACATGAGCATTTGTATGAATTTGTATGTGTGTGTAGTGAGTGATACACATGAGTGATGTGTGAGTTTGTGTGTTTGTGGTGAGTAACACACATGACTGATGTGTATAGTTTATGTGTCTGTAGGTAAACATAGGTAGTTATAGGGATGAGTTAGACAAGAGTTTAGGTAATGTTAGATAGGGTATCCTAGTGCCTATGTGTATAGGTTATGAGTAGGGAAATGTTAGGTAACATAGGTATGGGTAATAGTTTAAGGTATTGAGTTTACCTTGTGTTAAGGTATATATATATAGGGTATTTATGTAATAGGACAAAGGATAAGGTATCTCATGATAGTGCCTCTGTGTATCCAAATAGGTAAATTCATAGGATAAGCCTAATATTGCCTAGTATAGGTTAGTTTACTTTAGTATGACAATGTATTCACCTAGAAACTTAGGTTTGACGTAGTTTGACCCAAAGTTGACTAGTTTAACCCTAAAAGTCAACCTTTGAGTTAAATTGACCTAGTTTGACTACATAGACCCAGTATTGACCTAGTTAGACCCCTATGACCTAAAATTGACAAAGTAATCATATTTTACTTTAGAAATTAATGTTTAACACACCGAAACACCAATTGACATTAATATTTCATATTTAGGTCTTTATGACTCTACTTTAGACCTCGATCCATACTTGTTTCTCAGGACCACAGGAGAGTATATTCTCTGACAGTTTTCATTATCTTGATGATTCCTATGATATTAGTTTGTAGTGTTATACTTGATTCCTGACACGAGGATACACTGTTTAGTATATTTTGGATCCCGTCATGAGATATTATTTTATGGAGGACCTTGTACATGTCTTGTATTTCTTGTTCATGTATAGACACCGATTCAGGAGTAGGCTGGCCCCCTACTTCATGGATCCCGTGTCGTAACATGACCTAGTTTGATCCACTATACTAGTCTGGAGATAGGGAGGTATTAGTAGATTATGTGTTCATACCCAATACTACTTGTGCATAGCTCATCCTCATCTCATGCAAGGTGTAACCTAATCTTATATTACTTGTACATAGCTTTCCATGTATGGCCGGCCTGACTCATTACTATACTTGTGTATAGCCGGTCATATGGAATAGCCTGATCTAGTCCCAAGCCGATCACATAATACTTTAATGTCTCAAGGTACTATTTAGTATTACATATTCCATGTTAGATAATACATCCTGATACACCGTACTCATGATTACTTACAGTTCTTACCTTTCCATGACATGATTACCTCTTTTCCATTATTCTTACTGTTTAGTATTGCTTATCTAACATGTATCTCTATTACTTACTATTTTTACAGCTCTTGTAAATTTAACGAAACTGCTATTAGTTTATATACTTCGCTCCAATCCAGACTGGATAACATTTTTGAAAGGACTTAGAGGATTTCTGTCCCACCTAGTATGAACTCGAAGTAGGCGATGACTATGTCCAAAGGATTTCCTTCGAGCAGGTGCCCGTTGAGGATGCACCCCCAGTAGTGCCTTAGCTAGTAGCTAGGATTACTGGATTTATCTCCAGTTATTGAGACTTGGGCTTGCTATATTTTTTAAGACATGTACTTATTGATATTAGACTACTAGACTCTGTTGTGTATTAACTTATGCAACTAGACTTTTTTATTTCATCATTTCATATCTTATATAATTTTTGCCATTATCTTCCTTTAGTATATGTGATTGAGTATGAGATTCTAGATATTATATTGTCCTCCGTTCGGAGATGTGATTACTATTGATAAATTATGATTCATATATTACTTAGACTATTTAGATAGCATTGTTGACCTAAATAGCTTTCTACCATCAATGTTGCGGCGTAGGCTGGACGTACCTACGTACTCGTATCCCTATACCGGGTGTAGGTCGTGACACGTGTCCTAGCACAGGTCTATGACAATGCCATTATGTATTCTATAAGTATCTGACACTCTGGTGATAAAAACAATTCCTATAATCATAGGAAAATATTAAATCACATAAGTCATTAGGTGATTTACTTAAAAACATGAGTATCGTATGATACCGATCGTATGATCCTCGATACACATGAAATCAAAAATCTCTAATACCAGTAAAACTATTAATACTCAAATCCGGCAATACAACATAATCAATTGTTGGTTGTAATAGGAAGTGTATATATATATATATATATATATATATATATATATATATATTGAGAGACACTACCCATTTTATTCATAAAGGCCATGAAAGGCAAAACTGTACAAGTATACCAGTAGGCGCAAAATGCCGAAGCCTATACACGTATACTGTCATGACCCGCACCCTAGAGTAAGGGCACGAGACGTGGGTACGTCCAGCCTACGCCGCAGTGTCGGCGGTAGAACGCTGTCCTAGGTCACAACATCTAACAGTTTAAGGTAATAACAGTTATACTCCCCGAATGGGGGTGACATAACAGAATATATCTCAATCACATCTAAGGTAGAATACGATAAGATAAAATGATATAAAAGATGCAAGATCCAAATCCACAGGAAATACAATAGAGAGAAAGCTAAGTGTCTAGATAAACTCCACCAACATCCAGGAATAATACAGATCCAATATATACAACTCAATCTCCAATACTATGAAATAAGATGAGATATCTATGGAACAACAGTCTCTACAGCTAAGGGATCCGACTGGAAGTCCGGATCGTAAGTGTCCTCTAAGGCTGTCCCATAGAAAGTATCTAAGCAGGCCTCCTCCTCGTCCTCTGTAAAATTTTCAACAGGTCCAATCAGGACGGGAACGAACACATATCTCTCAAAACAGTTCATAACAGGTTAGGAGTATAAATCATGCAATAGAATAAAATACAGGAAATGCTGAAAAGGAAGTACAGGAAAACATGAGATATTTTGTAACTGTAAGTAAGTACATGATAAGTAAAGACTGTAAGTGGCTAAGTGATTTAGAGTATAATATGGTTATGTAAACGGCTTAGGAGCACATGAATACAACTAAGAAGTACATGAATACCTACTGGGATAATGATCACATAACTAATTCTACTCACCCCGCCTCAATCAATACACAAGGATCCATTCAAGTTACATTATAGGCACATGAATACAGCTAAGATACGTGAACTCATGTAATGAGTAGTACATGAGGCACATGATAGTTCATAAAAGTACATGAAAGCACATGAGAACATGTAAATATATGAACTAGTACGAGTAGAAGGAGTACCTGATGCACATGATAAAGTACATAAACATGAATACCCGATGCACCCGTAGAGGGATAACATCTCAGAAAAGGATCTATATAGTACTAATCCGTGAAGATACGTGTCAGCATCAAGTAAAGTAATCTAGAGCAAGAATATAGTCCAGACAGGTATGAAAAGATCAGAGAATGTACTCACCTACTATCTGAATGTCCAAGATAAAAGTACTGTCCGAGGAGTGGTATCTGGCTCCCATTTAGAACAGTACAAGTCACAACAAGTCCAAAATGGTAATAAGATGCACTACAATGCATTCTACATGAATCTAGGTCAATCTAGGCCAAAGTCAACTCTTAGTCAACTCTGGTCAACCCTAGAAGTCAAACTAGGTCAACTAGGTAAAACCTAAGTCAACAAGCCTATACTAGTCTATTCTAGGTCTAACAAGGCTACACAAGTCTAACTAGAATCTACTGGCATTCAAGCCACACCCATAGGCCATATCATGCCTATGAACCAAACCATACTCACATAACACATGTCAATATATATCTAATATATAATACACATATTGATATAGCTATATAATATAATATAGAATACACACATAACATATAGGCTACCTATAAGTATACCACACATACATATATATATATATATATCTAATATATATAATAGTACACACACATAGATATAGGATACTTATATGTACATCTCAATATATATACATACATGTAGAGAATAGAAAAAAGGGAAATGTGTTCAAGTGTGTGTGTGTGTGTGAGAATACAAGAGTGTGTGATATAACATGTGTGTGTGAATGAAATCTGAAAACAATGGGAACACTAAAAAAATAGTGAAGTGCATTTGTGTGACTGGGTGATAAATCAGGGAATGATACACATTTGTGTTCAAGTGTCAATAGAAAATAGTGACATGTGTTCAAACTTGAAACCAGTGAGGTAAATAGGGACTGAACCACATCAAGAATTAGGAATGAATGCATTGACAGTTAACTATGCATTAACATTCATTTCAGAAGAAAAAGAAGAATAAAATAGCTTGACAGTGAATAGGAAATCAATCAGTTCAGGATATTAAGAACTTCATTCTCAGGTTAAAGAATCCAGTTCCCAGCTGACAGTGTACAATGCCAATAGGAAAAATAGGAAAAGAATTATTTCTCAGTTAAAAGAATGGAAGGGAAACCAATTCCACAGTTTTGACAGTTTAATCATGAATAAACATTCATTAAATCTCAGTTTTACAGGGAAACAAAACAGTGAAATGTTAAAGGAAAGAACAGTGGCTAATCCTATGTTCACATGACAGTTAACATTGAGAACAATTTCAGTTCTTCCTATACCATTTGACAGTGAACTTCCCAAGCATTTAATCAACCCAACACAAGTATTTAATCATATGGCTAACTTCAAATCAGTAAAAGAAGAACCAATAATCAATAAGGAAAGGAAATCAATTCCCAGATTTGGGAATTAAACAATCATTCATTTATTAGTTATGGAAAGGAAGGGAATCAAAAATCAGTTTTCTCATTCAAGGACCTATTCCTCGTTATTGGGATCAATTCGACAGTTCAAAGCAAAACAGTGAACAAATTACAGTGAGCATTAATCCCAACCCCACATTTGAATTCACAATGAAACAACTAATACAGTATGAGAATTTACATTAAAATATCATTCAAATTCAGTAAGAAGGAGGGAAGGGAAACCAAACTCAGTGCATTAAGAATGAATCTCAGTTTTCAGCATATTTCGAAAACCAACACATGTTCAAATTCTCATTCACATACCATACAACCTATTAAATTGTAATGCTAAGCCAAATATGAACTATCAACATGTAGGGGTGATTAATCAGTTGAAAACATCAATAGAATAGGATTTAAAAGTTGCAGGAATGGGAATTGAATGTGTCAGGATATGGTGTCAGTAACATGCAGTCAAACCCAATATCGAATCCACATTTCCATATTAAAACCTAAATTAACATGTAAACATAATATAACATATCTCATACATCATATTTAGGATCAAATTAACAATTAAAATCACTAATTAAAACATTTAAACTGAAATCAAAATAGTAAACCAATAATACACTGATACACGTACAGTGCACACCCTGTGCACGTACGACACCGTGTCCGACACGACACGAGAGGTCATGTAACTTGACACACGTGGTGTCAGTGGATGCCCTATCGTGTGTGTCAAGTATCACGTGTACTAGTGGCGTGTCCACTGCACAATCAACCCCGAGCAGCAGGGGAGCTACAGTGCTCGCGCGCGCGCGTGTGCACCCGCGTGTTCGTGTGTCCTCCATAACCCGACACGACACCAAACACGAGTCAGGATACTGGAAATCCCTAAGCAAGGTCACAACCTAATTTCCTATTCAAATAATTTCCTAAAAACAAATCGAAATGCCCTTTGGGGCATTTCATCAAACACATATATACATGAACTGATACGTGTCGATACGGACACGTATCGAACACGAATCTTAGGGTTGGCTATACCTACAGCTAGGGTAGGCCTAGGGCTTCCTAGATATGCAATAAAAACAATATTCTATGGTGAGGATTAGAATTTACCTATAGGTTTGCAATGGGTCAAAAAGAACCAAAATGAGTGGATCCTCAAGCTTCCAAAACTCTCCCAAATTGTTTCTCCCCTGAAATTTCTCAATACCAACAGCAATTAGAGTAAATTTAGGACCTATTGCAATTGGTGTGGGTGGAAAAGGAATTAAAATGGAATTTCTAGGAATTAACGAAGATGGAGACTTACATCTTTCTAAAACTTGAGAAATTCCTAATGGAGGGTAGCCCTAACTTCTAGGAGAGATTAAATAGGTGGAGGAATCCCTATGTGGTCGGTCATGGCTATGTTGTGCTAGGGTTCACTTGGTGTTGGGCTTTGGGCCTCTAAGGCTTAAGTTACAAGTCATGACTTGTGAAACCACAAGCCATTTCTATTGAAATCAAATCCTAATTCCTCCTAATAAATTCTAATGAGTTAAATGTCACTAACTTAGGTCAAGCTAGGGTTCCATAACCTAACCAAATAGTCATGACCTAGGTTAGCCTCTAGGACAGTCTCCTAAGTCAACATTAGTCAAGGTCAAATATAGCACCAAATCAATTATACTACAAATCACTGAAAAATTCTAATAAATATAATTAATACTAATAAATTTGAATTAATTCCCAAAATTTTAAAAATGACCAAAATAGCCTCAAGCTAGAACTGTGGTAGTGACAAATCTTTCCCCTTAAAATAATTTCGTCATCGAAATTAAAGGCAAAACTAACTGCTGAGAAGGATAGAAAAGTATACCTCAAGGTCCAAAAAGATAGGGGTACCGCTCGCGCATCTCATCCTCCCGCTCCTAGGTAGACTCTTCTGGAGAATGATGCCTCTATGCGACGCGTACCAAGGGTATCACCTGGTTCCTCAAAACCTTCTCTCGGCGATCCAAAATCTCCATAGGCTGCTCTGGATAACTGAGAGTAGGTCCAACCTCAATCTCCGAATGATCGAGCACATGGCTAGGGTCAGCCACGTACCGTTTCAACTATGATACGTAGAATACGTTGTGGACGCCCACTAGTACAGGTGGCAAGTCTAGCCTGTATGCCACGTCACCGACTCTTCCGCTGATAACGAAAGGGCCGATGAAGCGCGGGCTAAGCTTTCCACCACCACCAAAATGTATCGTACCACGAGTCGGAGATATCCGCAGAAAAACCATGTCTCCAACCTAATCACAAGCAAGGTCTCAAGTTACTAAAAATTAAATACAATCAATCAAACAAAACAAAATACAACCTACTGCTAATCCTATCTCTAAATCTATGCCTCAAACTCCAACGGCCTCCGGTGGCTATCGGCCCAGTGCCGAAGTCTGTCCTGCGCCACGCGAAGTCTGCCCTGATGAGCTTTACCTTCTCGGCTGCGTCAACAACCATCTCTGGTCCCAATAAAGCTCGCTCTCCAATATCATCACAAGATAAGGGTGTACGACACCTACGCCCGTACATAGCCTCAAAAGGTGACATCTTAATGATGGCCTGATAACTGTTGTTGTAAGCAAACACCACCAAATATAGATGATCCTCCCAGGAACCTCCAAAATCCAGGACACACGTCCGCAGCATGTCCTCAAGCGTCAGAATAGTCCTCTCTGACTTTTCGTCCGTCTGGGGGTGGTATGCAGTACTAAACTTGAGCTGAGTGTCCAAACTAGTCTGCAGACTCCTCCAGAAATAGGAAGTAAAGCGACTATCCCGATCTGAGATAATGCTGACGGGAACTCCGTGAATCCTGACTATCTGCCTCATATACAACTCCGCAAGCCTCTCTGTAGACATACCCACCTTGAATGGCAAGAAGTGGGCCGATTTGGTCAACTTGTCAACGATGACCCAAATTGCGTCTTTTCCTTCTGGTGTACGTGGCAACCCAGATACGAAATCCATGGTGATATGTTCCCACTTCCACTCTGAAATGGGCCACGGCTGCAATAATCCTCTGGGCCTCTGCCTCTCTGCCTCTCTGCCTTGACCTGCTGACAGACCAAGCATCTAGCTACGAAGCGAGCTACCTCCCACTTCATCCCGTACCACCAGACATGCTGTCGCAGATCCTTGTACATCTTGTTGGCACCAGGATGTATTGAGTACTGCAATCTGTAAGCCTCCTGCTTGATCTGCTCCCTGAGCTTCCCGCTAGGCACATATAACCTAGAGCCTTGCCTCAAGGCACCATCCTCTGTAAGTGAAAACTCGCTATCCACCAACCTTGTACGAACCTGCTCTCGGATACACCGTAGAGCCACATCCTCGAACTGCGTCGTATTGATCCTCTCCATCAAGTTTGACTGTATCTGAAGGCCCCATAACTGCATCTGCACTCCGGGCACAATCACCTCAATCCCAAGGCTCTCCAAGTCTGCAAGAAAGTGTCGATCCATAGTCAAACACATGGCTGTCGGATACCTACTCAAGGCATCGGCAACCACGTTGGCTTTTTCTGGGTGATACCGAAGTGAGATGTCAAAGTCCTTCATCAACTCTAGCCATCTGCGCTGCCTCATGTTGAGCTCTTTCTGTGTAAGCACATACTTCAAGCTCTTGTGATCTGTGAAAATCTCTACCCTCTCGCCATACAGATAGTGCTTCCATAACTTCAAAGCAAAAATCACCGCTGCCAGCTCCAGGTCATGGGTAGGGTAGTTCATCTCATAGGAACGTAATTGCCTGGAAGCATAGACAATCACCTTCCCATGCTGCTGTAAGACACAACCCAGCCCCTTCCCTGAAGCATCACTATAAATAGTAAATCCACCTGAACCTGAAGGCAATGTCAGAATCGGAACTGTCGTAAGCCGCTTCTTCAACTCATCAAAAGCTGTCTGACACTCCTCTGACCAAACAAACTCAGTATCCTTCCGGGTCAAATGAGTCAACGACTCTACAACCTGGAAGAAATCCTGCATAAATCTCCTATAATATCCTGCCAGCTCTAGGAAACTTCTGATCTCTGCCACTGAAGTCGGTGCTGCCCAAGCCTCAACTGCTGTGATCTTCTTCGGGTCCACTGAGATACCATCTCCAGTCACCACATGACCCAAGAAGTCTACTCTGTCTAGGAAGAACTCGCACTTCGAGAGCTTGCCATACAATCTCTCCCTCCTGAGTGTCTCCAGAACCACTCTCAAGTGCTCCTCGTGCTCTTCCTCTGTCTTCGAATACACCAGGATATCATCAATAAATACCACCACAAACTTGTCCAAGTACTGGTGGAACACCTTGTTCATTAGGTTCATAAACACTGCTGGTGCATTGGTCAGCCCAAACGACATAACCAAAAACTCAAACTGCCTGTACCGCATCCTGAAAGCGGTCTTGGGAATATCTTCCCTCTTCACCTTCACCTGGTGATAACATGACCTCAAATCAAACTTGGAGAACACCCGAGCTCCGCTTAACTGATCAAAGAGATCATCGATCCGCGGCAGTGGGTTTCTGTTCTTATTCGTCAGGTTGTTGAGTACCCTGTAGTCGATACACATCCGTACCGACCCATCCTTCTTGGGTACGAAGAGTACCGGGGCAACCCAAGGTGAAGAACTCGATCGGATGAAGCCCTGGAAACTCCTCTGGAAATACGTCCATTAACTCTGCGATCAAGGGATGCGGAGCCACCTGCTCCTCAACTGATACTCCACAGAAGACTCCGCCGTCCTGTTCTGCCTGCCACCGGGTGTACTCAAACTCTGGCTCTCCTGGCACCCCAAACAAAACTCTACCCCCTCGGCAATCAATACGGGCGTGGTGTCTACTCAGAGAGTCCATACCTAATACAATATCGTAGTTCGGTAGTGGCATGACGAGTAAACTCACTCCCAACTCTCGGCCTCCCAATATGACGCTTCGCCCTCTGCAAACATCACTCACGAGGATGACCCCACCCCTGGTCGTGATCTTGCAGGTCCTAGGCAATGGTTCAGAAACCAGACTGTGTCTAATAGCATATGATACTGACACAAAGCTGTAGGAAGCCCCGGAATCAAAGAGTGCAAATGCTGGAAGGGAGTCGAGAAGAACCGAACCTGCTATCAGCTCTCCGATGGCCTTTGCATCCTCGACCGCCATGACGAAAGCTAGCCCCTGCTGTCCACCTTGTGCCTGCTGCTGGTGCTGGTGGAACCGCCGCTGCTGAAAGAAATCGGGAAATGACGAAAAAAGTCTTTGTATAGACAGATGTGTACCTCCAATGTAGCAGAAACGCCAACCTGAGTCGGCACAACAAAAGCTGCGATCTCGAGGCCCTGATGAACAGGACGAGAGGTGGCCAGCCTCTCGATAGTATTCCCCGGACCGGAGCGATGAGATCGTGTCTTCATTACTATCGTGAAGACAGATCAAAACAAGAAGCAATTTCTGAGAATGAAGCAAAAATTCAAAGGGGGACAGTTTATATTCAAGAAAAGTCAATAAGCAATAATTTAGATAAAGGAATCTGATTAAGATTTTTCTTAGTGTGATTGAGTACCTTCAAAAAAAATTTATACTAATTCCTACTGCAGGCTGCAGCGATATTCTAGTTCGAATACGACCACATTTCTAACTCGGGACCTGCATGGGCCACCACTAAAAACGTGTCATGACCCGCACCCTAGAGTAAGGGTACGAGATGTGGGTACGTCTAGCCTACCCCGCAGTGTCGACGTAGAACGCTGTCATAGGTCACAACATCTAACAGTTTAAGGTAATAACAGTTATACTCCCCGAATGGGGATGACATAACAGAATATATCTCAATCACATCTAAGGTAGAATACGATAAGATAGAATGATATAAAAGATGCAAGATCCAAATCCACAGGAAATACAATAGAGAGAAAGCTAAGTGTCTAGATAAACTCCACCAACATCCAGGAATAATACAGATCCAATATATACAACTCAATCTCCAATACTATGAAATAAGATGAGATATCTATGGAGCAACAGTCTCTACAGCTAAGGGATCTGACTGGAAGTCCGGATCGCAAGTGTCCTCTAAGGCTGTCCTAAAGAAAGTATCTAAGAAGGCCTCCTCCTCGTCCTCTGTAAAATTTTCAACATGTCCAATCAGGACGGGAACGAGCACATATCTCTCAAAACAGTTCATAACAGGTTAGGAGTATAAATCATGCAATAGAGTAAAATACAGGAAATACTGAAAAGAAAGTACAGAAAAATAGGAGATATTTTGTAACTGAAAGTAAGTACATGATACGTAAAGACTGTAAGTGGCTAAGTAATTTAGAGTACAATATGGTTATGTAAACGGCATAGGAGCACATGAATACAACTAAGAAGCACATGAATACCTACTGGGATAATGATCACATAACCAATTCTACTCACCCCGCCTCAATCAATACACAAGGATCCATTCAAGTTACGTTATAGGCACATGAATACAGCTAAGATACGTGAACTCATGTAATGAGTAGTACATGAGGCACATGATAGTACATGAAAGCACATGAAAACATGTAAATACATGAACTAGTACGAGTACAAGGAGTACTTGATGCACATGATAAAGTACATGAACATGAAATACCCGATGCACCCGTAGACGGATAACATCTCAGGAAAGGATCCATATAGTACTAATCCATGAAGATACGTGTCAGCATTAAGTAAAGTAATCTAGAGCAAGAATATATTCCAGACAGGTATGAAAAGATCAGAGAATGTACTCGCTTGCTATCTGAATGTCCAAGATAAAAGTACTATCGGAGGAGTGGTGTCTGACTCCTATTTAGAACATTACAAGTCACAACAAGTCCAGACTGGTAATAAGATGCACTACAATGCATTCTACATGAATCTAGGTCAATCTAGGCTAAAGTCAACTCTTGGTCAACCCTAGAAGTCAAACTAGGTCAACTAGGTCAAACCTAAGTCAACAAGCCTATACTAGTCTATTCTAGGTCTAACAAGGCTACACAAGTCTAACTAGACTCTACTGGCATTCAAGCCACACCCATAGGCCATAGGCTATATCATGCCTATGAACCAAACCATACTCACATAACACATGTCAATATATATCTAATATATAATACACATATTGATATAGCTATATAATATAATATAGAATACACACATAACATATAGGCTACCTATAAGTATTACACATACATATATATATATAAATATATATATATATATATATATATATATATATATATTTTTATATATATATATATATATATATATATATATATATATATATATATATATATATATCTAGTATATATAATAGTACACACACATAGATATAGGATACTTATATGTACATCTCAATATATATACATACATGTAGAGAATAGGAAAAAAGGGAAATGTGTTCAGGTGTGTGTGTGTGTGTGAGAATACAAGAGTGTGTGATATAACATGTGTGTGTGAATGAAATCTGAAAACAATGGGAACACTAGAAAAACAGTAAAGTGCATTTGTGTGACTGGGTGATAAATCAGGGAATGATACACATTTGTGTTCAAGTGTCAATAGAAAATAGTGACATGTGTTCAAACCTGGAAACAATGAGGTAAATAGGGACTGAACCACATTAGGAATTAGAAATGAATGCATTGATAGTTAACTATGAATTAACATTCATTTTAGAAGAAAAAGAAGAATGAAATAGCTTGACAGTGAATAGGAAATCAATCAGTTCAGGATATTAAGAACTTCATTCTCAGGTTAAAGAATCCAGTTCCCACCTGACAGTGTACAATGCCAATAGGAAAAACAGGAAAGGAATCATTTCTCAGTTAAAAGAATGGAAGGGAAACCAATTCCACAGTTTTGACAGTTTAATCATGAATAAACATTCATTAAATCTCAGTTTTACAGGGAAACAAAACAGTAAAATGTTAAAGGAAAGAACAGTGGCTAATCCTATGTTCACATGATACTTAACATTGAGAACAATTTCAGTTCTTCCTATACCATTTGACAGTGAACTTCCCAAGCATTTAATCAACCCAACAACCCAACACAAGTATTTAATCATATGGCTAACTTCAAATCAGTAAAAAAAGAACCAATAATCAATAAGGAAAGGCAATCAATTCCCAGATTTGGGAACTGAACAATCATTCATTTATCAGTTAAGGAAAGGAAGGGAATCAAAAATCAGTTTTCACATTCAAGAACCTATTCCCTGTTATTGGGATTAATTCGACAGTTCAAAGCAAAACAGTGAACAAATTACAGTGAGCAGTAATCCCAAGCCCATATTTGAATTCACAATGAAACAACTAATACAGTATGAGAATTTACATTAAAAGATCATTCAAATTCAGTAAGAAGGAGGGAAGGAAATCAAACTCAGTGCATTAAGAATGAATCTCAGTTTTCAGCAGATTTCGAAAACCAACACATGTTCAAATTCTCATTCATACACCATACAACCTATTGAATTGTAAAGCTAAGACAAATATGAACTATCAACATGTGGGTGTGATTAATTAGTTGAAAACATCAATAGAATAGGATTTAAAAGTTTCAGGAATGGGAATTGAATGTGTCAGGATATGGTATCAGTAACATGCAGTCAAACCCAATATCGAATCCACATTTCCACATTAAAACCTAAATTAACATGTAAACCTAATATAACATATCTCATACATCATATTTAGGATCAAATTAACAATTAAAATCACTAATTAAAACATTTAAACTAAAATCAAAATAGTGAACCAATAATACACTGATACACGTACAGTGCACACCCTGTGCACGTACGACACCGTGTCCGACACGACACGAGAGGTCGTGTAACTTGACACACATGGTGTCAGTGGATGCCCTATCGTGTGTGTCAAGTATCACGTGTCCTAGTGGCGTGTCCACTGCGCAATCAACCCCGAGCAGCAGGGGAGCTACTGTGCTCGCGCGCGCGCGTGTGCACCCATGTGTTCGTGTGTCCTCCGCGACCCGACACGACACCAAACACGACTCAGGACACTGAAAACCCGTAAGCAAGGTCACAACCTAATTTTCTATTCAAATAATTTTCTAAAAACAAATCAAAATGCCCTTTGGGGCATTTCATCAGACACATATATACATGAACTGATACGTATCCGATACGGACACGTATCGAACACGAATCCTAGGGTTAGCTATACCTACAGCTAGGGTAGGCCTAGGGCTTCCTAGATATGCAATAAAAACAACATTCTATGGTGAGGATTTGAATTTACCTATAGGTTTGCAATGGGTCAAAAAGCTCCAAAATGAGTGGATCCTCAAGCTTCCAAAACTCTCCCAAATTGTTTCTCCCCTGAAATTTCTTAATACCATCGACAAGTAGAGTAAATTTAGGACCTATTGCAATTGGTTTGGGTGGAAAAGGAATTGAAATGGAATTTCTAGGAATTAATGAAGATGGAGACTTATCTTTTTCTAAAACTTGAGAAATTCCTAATGGAGGCTAGCCCTAACTTCTAGGAGGGATTAAATAGGTGGGGGAATCCCTATGTGGCCGGCCATGGCTGTGTTGTGCTAGGGTTCACTTGGTGTTGGGCTTTGGGCCTCTAAGACTTAAGTCACAAGTCATGACTTGTGAAACCACAAGCCATTTCTATTCAAATCAAATCCTAATTCCTCCTAATAAATTCTAATGAGTTAAATGTCACTAACTTAGGTTAAGCTAGGGTTCCATAACCTAACCAAATAGTCATGACCTAGGTTAGCCTCTAGGATAGTCTCCTAAGTCAACATTAGTCAAGGTCAAATATAGCACCAAATCAATTATACTACAAATCACTGAAAAATTCTAATAATTATAATTAATACTAATAAATCCCAATTAATTCCCAAAATTTTAAAAATGACCAAAATACCCTCAAGCTAGAAATGTGGTAGTGACATATACTGACAAAAGAAAGGAAGCAAAATCATCACGGCTAAGTCAGGGAAAGGACAAAGTGCCAGAATCCCGGAGGGCAGTGCTTGCAGAGGGCAGCACGCTTACGGCATTGCCGAGCAGTCTCCCAGGTGAGCTGGTCTGCATTGTACTGGAGGCCTTCGTATCTCGCCTGTATGGGTGTTTGTGTGTGTGTGTGTGTGTATGAGTGTGTATGGCATCAGTCATAGGGTTGCTTGGTATCAGTTGGGAAAAAGTCATGAACATATGAATATGTGTGTGTATGTGTGTAGTAGAGAAGGGAATGAGTGTGCGTTCACCTATTTGCAGCAAGCAGTATCAGCAAATTGGTGCATGCTCAAGGTAGAACAACAACTATCTAGCTGCTGGCCTTTGTCGACTGCAAGGCCTAGCTCTGCCTGTACTAGCCAACTACAACAGCAATGTTGGCACCACCAATCAAGTAGTAGAAAGAGTATTTGGTATGGCAGCAGCAACAACAATTATTACCTGCTGATGCCAACAGCAGCAATAGCTTCTTATAAGCTACAATAGTAATTACTACGCTACCAGATAGCAGTGAACAATAGCAGAAAACTCTGCTTTCTTGAACAATAACAGTTACAACTGTATTGCCCCCAAGAGCAATAACAGCAGTGGCAATATGCTCTAGTAGCAGCACACTGCCTTGCTAGCAGTAGATTAGCACTGTTTGCGTAAAACAGCAGCAACAGGGCACTAAAAATTTGGGTTTTCAGAGAAAATGTCTAGAATATGTGCAAGTATTTTAGTGATTAGTGTCTAGGGGTTCATGTGTATATGTGCTGTAGGTTAGGACCCCTGTGTGGGAAGAAACAACAATGCATAGCATTAGATAGATAGGTTGGTACCTGTGTAATCCATAGAGCTTATGTGTGTGGTATAGGACAAGGTAACAGTGTACCCACTAGGCATATCTAGTTACTTGCTATGCCAAGTGTGGGTAAAAGTAGAGTGTATACCCATAGTGCCTAGGAGTATGTATGTATGTATGTATGTGTATTTAGACATATGTATGTATAGGTTCAAGGATGTTTGCATATATAGGAGCACATGTAAATATGGAAGGTTAGAGGGTGGTTAGTAGGTGTCAAATATAGGTATTGCATATACATGGGTATAGGTATATAGCTATGTACTAGAAAATAGATATTGGGTATTACCTATGTGATATGCTATAGCTTATGTATAAGGTAAGGGGTAATGAGTCTAGGTATTCGATTGTATAAGTCCATGTATCGGTATGGTACCTAGTATCCCTATTTTTATATGGTTATGGTCCTAGGAAACCTAGGTATGACCTAGAAATGACTAGTTTGACTCTATAAGTAGGATAATAAGCTAATTTGACCATAGAAGTAAGAAATTGACCTAGTTTGACTTCTATGACCTAGAAGACCTAGAAATCACATTTTAGTTTAGATATCAATGTTTAGCACACCAAAATAATAATTGACATTAATATTTTATATTTAGGTCTTTGTGACTCTACTTTGGACATCGATCTACACTCGTTACTCAGGACCACAGGCGAGTACAATCTCTGACAGTATTCGTTATCATGATGATTTCTATGATATCAGTTTGTAGTGTTATACTTGATTCCTGACACGAGGATATATGGATCAGTATATCCTAGAAATCCTAGATTTTGTCAGAAAATGCTATTTCCTAGAGGACTATGTACATGTCATGTATTTCTTGTACATGTATAGACACCGATTCGGGAGTAGGTTGGCCCCCTGCTCCATGAATCCTTTATCGTAACGTAACATGGATAGATCCACTATACTAGTCGTGGGATGAAGAGGTATTAGTAGATTATGTGATCATACCCCATCTTATTCATAGCTCACCCTTGGCTCACATAGGGTATAGCCTGATCTTACTTGTACTTGTGTATAGCTTTCCATATATGAACTGGCATGATCCGTTACTATATTTGTGCATAGTCAGTCATATGGAATAGCCTGATCTTGTCCCAAGTCGATCACATAATAAACTAATATTTTAATACACATTTCAGTAGTTCATGCTCTATTCTAGATATTACTGTAGAAGCATGAAAAAGTGCAGCATCTACAAAGCGCTGGAGACACAAAATTTTTGCGCACATCAAAGAACAGAAAAGCACAATACACGAAGAAAAATGCTCTATTAAATCATGATTACAAAGGTCTATTACAGATTTTTCATGCTTACATATAAAGACAATCTACTCATCCTAAAGTGCGCAGCTTACAAAAATATGCAGCCTACAAGTGCGCAGCCCACTGAAGCGCAACACTCTTCTTCTCTAAAGTGAATCACTTTCTCGTCATAGCGAATCACTTCCTTGTCAATGAGCGAGTATCCTCCTCATCAGCCACCCTGTAGCTCTTCCAATATAATGAAGGGCTAGCAATCAACCCAAATCCAGTATCTTGTCCCTTGAAGACCTCTAAGATGTTGTTCAGGTTCGAACCCATCATGCCAAGCGTTCAAGTACATCACGAAACTCTAAAGTTGTTCCCCACCAAGGCTACGACTTCTTTGAATTAAGAGATCCACAACCAATGGTCGATTTATGTGAGGCATATGGCCGTCTGAAGCTAAGTTGGGGGCGAGCATGATAAAGGAGTAATGAGAAGCAATGGACAATGGCTTCCTCAAAAGCTCTTCTCTTTATATATATTGTGTGTGGTCAAACCCATACACCAATTGGCAGTGAGTCAAAGGATATGAGTTAATTGGATGAACCTAGAAATCATATCAATGAATCTCAATTAGTAAAAGGTTTGACCGAGTTTTTTAGTCATCACTTCTCGAGCCCCGTAAAAAGCGACAAGAATTAATAAAGTCATTGACTCGACACTGCTCCAAAAGCGCAGTGACTCGAACGTCTCAAGAAGCACAGTGCCTTAGCGGCCAAAAGCACAGCACTTTGGAAACTCAATAGTGCAGCACTCTGAACGAGGCCCATACACTGGGCCATCACTTCAGCATTAATAAAACACCAAGACGAAGTGTCAAACAACTATCAAGTTGTCAGTTATCAGATAGAAGTTGGCAGATGTCAGTCAAAACCACGTCTTCCAACACAACTTCAAAAAGCGTAGTCAACAGGATGTCCAAAAGTGCAGTCATTTGGATGCCCAAAAGTGCATCCTCAGAGATATCTAGATGTGCAGCCTCAATTACGTCCAGAAGTGCAGCCTCACTGATGTTCAATATGCAGCTCACTCATAATGTGGCAGTTATCCACGTGGTCAGTATGGCAACCGTATCTCTTTAGATACTACCAAATCCAGTTTGTTTAAACTATTTGTCTTAAGATATAATCAAATCCATTCTATTTTAATATAAAAAGATCTTTGAGTAGTGTGCACATGCCATGTGTCATTGACTCAGTCATGTTGATGAACGGGTGCTTACCATCCAAGATCTCAGCAACAAGTAAATCCTAACAACTGCAACGTGTCAGCTCAGCAGTAGCCCCAATGATGTAGTTATAATAGATTCTCCAAAAATCTCGTATGCATATCACTTCTACATGCCAAAACCCTACGTACATGCCATATGTGCCTGCCTATAAATAGAAGAAGTCCTCATTCATTCATAATCTTTTTTGGTTGCTTCTTGATTGGTGTACCCATATCATCAGAGCAAGTTCTTCTCATCGTCAAATCATCAACAGAGTAAAGAAACCACCACATTGTTCGAACTCTATCGTCACACTTTTCCAGAATCAACTGTACTTAGATTTCCTGGAGACTCTGTTCGACATGACAAATGGTTGAACGAACTTTTTGTATTATGAACGTAAAAAAGAGTACAATCGATTCTTATGCAAAGAAATCTAAGTACAAAAGTTTTTGGGAAAGTGTGACGGTGGAGATCGAATACTGCAGCGGCTCCTTTACTATGTTGACGATTCGATGATGATATGAGGCTTGCTATGACTTTCTGGTGTCTTCGATGGAACTCTAGGGTTGCCGATCAGGAGGACGCCGAAGTTGAAGATTTTGATAATTTTGTGGAACTTCTTCTCCTTCTCGATCATGTTGTTGGAGGAAAACCTCTCCTATTATAGGTTGAGGAGAACATATACAATGTGCATTAGGGTTTCGAGATATGAATGAATCTGATGTCCTTGTACGGTATGGGTTTCTGTGGTGCTAACACGTGGCGGGGTTACCAAAAAACTGAAGGAGGTGACACGTGGCATGTGCTGATTTGCTCGTTCAGATGTAGCCGGGCAAATCTTGAGATTCTATCTCAGATTTAGATTCTGTGTAATCTTCGTCCGAGATCTAAATCAATTGGCATTTATCAACTTGATCAATCCTAATCCTATCTTTGAGATAGGCGGTTTAAGCAAACCGATTAGGTGGGACCATGCCATCTGTACTTCAGGTAAGGCTGGCTATGCTTTTGGCACGATAAGTAGACTATACTTCTGGAGACGATGGAACCTCTGTGCTTTAGGGTGACAAGTGGACTATGTTTTTATGACAATGAGGCCTCTGTGCTTTTATGGGAAATGAGTAGGCTATGTTTCGGGTAAAGTCACTGTGCTTTAGGGTGATGAATAGGCTGCACCTTCAGATAGACAATTTTATTATGCTTTAGAATAGCAGTCGGGCTTGTGCTGGAGGCAAACGGTGTCTCCCAAGTCTTTGCTGTGAAAAAGGGGTCGTTGAACGGGCCGGGTCGGAGCAGAGTGCTGCACTGTTGGAGTTAAGATGGTGTAAAAACATCACCAGTCTGCACCTAAGGTTGGTGTAGGAATGTAGCTGCGCCTTTGGATTCAAGGCATTGGCTTTGAAGTCTTCTTTTAAAGAGCAATGAATGACCTCTCCTTAATGAACGACTCCCTCTTAATTTCTAATGTTACTTGGGAAATTTTAAGGGGTCCTAGGATAGTCTAGGACTTAGTCGAAAGAACTTTATTTAATGAGGTTCATCATGCTGAGTCCTAGGTTCATCCCACTAATGTGGGAATTTTGACCGTCGGCCATGTGGCTTACGTTTTGGACCACTCCTGCCCCTATATAAAGGGGAAGTTTCTTCTGAAGAGTCATGTCTTCTTCCTGGCACCCTTCACCACCATATTTTATCCAGACTTAGCTTCAGACGGTCTCTGGCCTTGCATAAGTCGACTTTTGGTTGAGGATTCCTTCGTTCAAAGGGGCTATGCCTCCCTAGAAGAACTGTTGACGAGCCTTGGAACGTATTGAAACGCTTCATATGAGGAGTTCGAACCTGGGCGACGCCTTGGAGGTCTTCGAGGTCCAGACGACCTAGCTTGTGGGTGGATTGCCAACCCGAAGAGCCACAGGTTGTGCTCTACCCTACCCATTCTAGGCTTTTGAGACCTTTTGCGCCTTCTAGAAACCTGGACTAATTGCTGATCCAAGTTGTTGCTCGCTTCAGTCGAGTAGCTGATGCATTTTTGGAGGGTTGCGCCCACATGAAAGTTAGAATACGCTTCAATGGGGATCAATCTTCTAGTATGTGTAACGAGAAGAAGGGAGACTGCGCTTTGACGAAGACTAAACCCCTTGTAGACTCCTCTAGGCTTTGCTAAATCTGTAACTGATCCTTTGTAGAAGAAGTAGGATTAGTCTTTTACGTATAGCCTTGATGAATCTGTACTAGATCTTTGTAGGCATAATAATAACATAATTTCCTTTTGTATCTTCTGTTGTCTTTTTAATTCTCGATCATCTGCGCTGAGGTGGAGGAAAGTTATCAACTGAGATTTTTCATGCTTCTGCAAGACGCCCTTCAAAGTATTCCAAACTTGGGTTAAGCTTGGGGTACTTTGAATAGAAGCATGAACATGTGGCATGAGCATACGTGCTTGATGATGTTTTTGAGTCTTGTCCCTGTGTATATAACTATGAAGAGTCTGTAATAGGTCTTTATAGCTACATATTTCTATATAAAAACTCTTCTGTTCCCTCACTTTCTTCTTCAACATAAGGGGGTCATTATAGAAGACACGCCTAACCAAAGGTAACATAAATATGGTAGGCCTAAGCTTTACTGGGATATAGAACAACAATTCAGAGGTAGTATGAACGTGAAATATTTTCTAGATAGCCATGATAATCATGGGATCAATACAGAGAGAACGACTACTCAGAGGTAATATGGAAGTGGTAGCTACATCATCGAGGTATAGAGGAGCAATCTAGAGGTAATATGGACATGAAGTGCCTCATCTATTGGAGGAACGATATAGAAGAAACGAATCCCCTTACCAGAACCCATAGGCGCTCTTAGGGGATGCGAGAGCCTATGTCAGTTTCATCTTCAGGCATAATACTTCTTCAAGAACTTGCCGTTGATGGGCATTATTAGCAAGTCTCTATTGGGTTTGGCTAGTCGATAAGCACCGTTGGAGTATACTGTTTCTATGACGAATGGTCCTTCCTACTTGGGCTCGAACTTCCTACCCATCTTGTGAGTCATTACTATCGGCCTTCGTACTGCTAAGATGAGGTCGCCCACTTGGTATGATCTTTTCTGGACTCTTTTGTTGAAGGCACCAGAAATACGAGCTTGGTAAAGCTCAATTCTTTGTTGTGCTAGCAAGCATTTTTTGTCCAACACTTCCAACTCTTGTAATCGTCTATGCTAGTTATCTTTGTCAGTCAGCTGATTGGTGATAGCTACCCGTAAGGACGGGATTTGAATCTCCAAGGGGAGTACCGCTTCACTTCCGTAGACCAGGGTAAACGGTGTGTTGCCTATTGGTGTTCGTACGGTCGTACGGTATGCCCATAGGCATTCGCCTAACTTTTCGTTCTAGTCGCATTTATTAGAGGATACGACTTTCTTGAGTAGTTTGACGATAGTTTTGTTGAATGGTTCGCCCAACCCATTAGCCGTCGGGTTATCGGCCGTTGATGCCATGCTCTGTATTCGTTTCTTATCACAGAACCGCTGTAAGGCATGGCTCACGAATTGGGGGCCATTGTCATGGATAATTCTTCTGGGGACCCCGAACCGGTAAATGACGTGGTGCTTGATGAAGTTGATTATGTTAGAGGCTTTTACTTCTGCCAATGACACTACTTTCGCCTACTTGGAGAAGTAATCCGTGATGGCAAGGATAAACCGATGTCCTTCAGAGGAAGGCGGGCTAATTGGCCCGATGATATTCATTTTCCATGCTTCAAATGGCCAGGAGGCCACAGTAGGGTGTAGATGCTCCGAAGGTCGATGAAAGAAGTCTATGTGAAACTGACATGCCCGACAATTCTTAGCATATTTTATGGCATCCGCCATCATAGTGGGCCAGTAATAGCCAATATGGCACAGTCGGTCTTGCAACTTAGGCCCGGGTTAATGAGCTCCACAGGTCCCATCGTATGCCTTTCGGAGCACTTTCTGTGCCTCTGTCTGGGATAGGCATCTGAGAAGGAATCTGTCGTAAGAACGACGGTACAGTATTTTGGTAGCTGTGTCATAGAAGAATCGGTAGGAACGCCTTTTGACGGAAGTCGCCTCCTTCGGGTAGAATCCCGTAGACCGCATTGTCGATGAATGGGAAATGCCAGTCCCGTACGTCTACATTAGCCTCTGCTTGGACTGAGTAACTTTGGCATGTGTGCAGAACGTTCTTCAGACAGACGAGTTCTCGCCCCATCACCGAAACAATGTATTGGGATCTTCTAGGAGCTGCAAGAGAGGTGGCGAGACCGGCAAGGGCGTCGGCCTCTAAATTTTGTAAACATGGCACATATTCTATAAAGAAACCTGTGAATGTGGAGATAATGTCGATGACCACCTGATGGTAGGGGATTAGGTCCTCACGACGGCCCTTATATTGCCCTCAAACTTGGCTAATGATCGGCTTTGATTCCCCATTGGCTTTGATGTAGTCAACCCCCAACTATTTAGCGAATTGTAGCCCAATGTTGAGGGTATTGTACTCAGCAACATTGTTGGTACATGACTCACCAAGGGAGTAGGCACGATGGATGATCAGGCCGTCGGGGGTAATGAGGACAACCCCACTCCCACCACAATCTCACCCTTGGGTTCTGTCCTTGAAGCACCATCAAAAAATAGTTGTTATACGGGGTTTAACTAAGACAGTATTAGATTCTAAGACTTCATCGGGGATGTCGTCGTAGAGCTTTAACGTCTCTGGCGTAGGGTGTGCTGCTAGAAAATCAGCCAACGCTTGGCCTTTAACTACCTTCTGAGGGACGAACACCATGTCATAAGGAGTTGAGAGTATGACCCAGGTGGATAACCTCGAGTAAAAAGCCCCTGGCTTGGTCATGAGGACCCTGAGGGAGTTGATTTGGAAGACGACGTGGATCATCTATCCGGTCACGTAGTGACGTATTTTCTGAATGGCGAAGAGTAAAGCAAGACATTCCTTCTCGACAAGATTTTACCAGTGCTTGGCTCCAATCATGGTCTTGTTGAGGTAATAGATAGCATGTTCGTGTCCTTTATCGCTTTTTTGGGCCAGTAATGCCTCGAGAGAATGATCCATAGCTTGGACGTAGAGTAGAAAAGGTCTTGCTATTGTAGGAGCTACTAGAATATGGAGACTGGTGAGGTACTTCCTGATGTCGTCCAATATTTGCTGGCACTCTTCGGTCCATACAATGGAGACCCCATTTTCATAAGTTTGGTGAAGGGCTGGCATCGACCAGAGAGGTTTGCTATGAATTTTCTGATGTATGCCAAATGTCCTTGCAGGCCTCAAAGTTCCCTAAGATTCTTTGGGGGAGCCATGTCCAGGATTGCCTTTGTCTTCTCTGGGTCAATATGGATTCCCTTTGTCGTGACGATGAAGCCTAAGAACTTGCCGTTGGAGATGCCTATGAAGGACTTGGCTGAATTCATCTTTAGTTGGTGTGCCCGTATTATGTCGAACACTGTTCGTAAGTCGTCCAAGTGGCTGGACTTGGCTTTGCTCTTGACACGAATGTCATCGACGTAACACTCCACCGTCTTTCAAAGATGTTTGCAAAATATAGTACTCATAGCCTGCTAGTAGGTTGCGCCTGTATTCTTCAATCCGAAGGGCATAACTGTATAACAGTATATCCCTTTCGGAGTCCGAAACGAAGTATGCTTTTCGTCTTCAGGAAATATCTTGATTTGGTTGTAGCCTGAGAAGCCATCCATGAAGGACATACGCTCAAAGACACAGGTGTTGTTGATCATCACGTCTGTGATTGTGAAAGGAAATTCATTTTTTAGATAAGCTGAGTTGAGATCCCGAAAATCTATGCAGACTCTAATCTTTCCGTTCTTCTTGGTAACCGACATGACATTTGCCACCCAGTTAGGGTGCTATTCTTCGCGGATGAAGCCACTTTCAAGAAGTTTATCAACTTCTTCTTCGATGGCGTCCATAATATTGGGATGTAAGTGATGCTGCTGCTGTTTGACAGGTTTGGCGTCAGGTGGAATGTTGAGTCGGTACACGACGACTTGTGGGTCCAAACCGGCATATCTTCATAGCTCCAGGAGAAGATGCCTACATACTCCCAGACCAGCTATACAAGAGAATATTTATCGTCTCCTGTCAGGCTTTTGCTGATAAAGATGGGATTAGGGGAAGTTTCATCCCCTAAGTCGATCTGGACGACTTCGTCCTCGACGGGGGCTCTCGCTGTTCGAAATATCATTCCCACTGAGAGCCAAGGCGTTGAGCCTAGGTGTGAAACCCGTAATTTTTAATTAATTAATTCAGTGTTACTTTTATTTATTATAATTAGATTAAAATTATTATTTTTGGAATTTTAGTGTTTGGTCAAACCCGTAAATTTTAATTAATAATTCATTTGCTAAATTATTATTATCATTTTAGAAAAACCATATTTTTAGAAAAAAAATTATTCCTGGTATTTTAGTGTCTTGTTTGACCTGTCCTGAACCCATCTTGAATCCATTTCGGAAATCGAACCCAAATTTCGGTTTTTCCGAAATAAATATTTTAGTATATATTTATATCATTTTCCCTTATTTAAAGAAATAGAATACTTTTATTTTTCTTTAAAACAAAACTTTCATTAAACTTTCTTTATAACTCATTAACTCTCTATCTCTCTCATTAACCAGGGAAAGGAAAAACCTTCCTTTTCAAACGCAAGGCCGACCCTTCTCTTCTGTAACACCCCGACTCCTCCGTTCATCTCCCGAAACCCCCACATTATTCCCCTATAAAACCCTCACCCTCTCCATCACTCTTCACCACCTTCCCGAAAGCCCTAGTCCACACCCTGACCCCAAATCCGGCAACCTTCGCCCGATTCAGTGCCCGCCTCCCGACTCTGCCGGCTCCGTCCGCCCCGGCGACCTTCCGCGCGGCGCCTCCCGCCGTCGGACCCCCTGCGCGGCCCCCTCTCGGCCGACCGAGCGGCTCCTGCGGCCAATTTTCTTGCACCCATCTCGACCGCCGACGGACCCCTTGTGCGAGCCCGTGCGCCACTCGCCGACCTCCCGAGCGGCCCCAATCTGATGTCCCGTATCCTGATCTGCTATCCAGCACCTCTGTGCGCGACTCCAGCGCTGCTCGGACTCGATCCGCTGCTATCCGCGTTCCGTTCCCACTGTCTGCGGATAATTTTCCTTATTTATTCACCTGAGAGCTCTAGCCGAGCATCCGAGGTATATTTTCTGTGTCCTTGTGTCCTTTCCGTTGTGTCGATGATGACGCGGTCCCCGATTCTGTCATGGGATTCAACATTGATAACTATGATGTTGGTTTAGAATTTTCTGAACTTAGTTTCGGAATGATTTTTGTAGCTTGGATGTTGTTGTTTTATGGTTTTGTGGTTTCTCGAAATTTTCGAGATAAGTTCGGAAAATGGTTCTGTGACCATTCTCCTTAGATTGGTTCTATGGTTTTTCCGGTTTTTCGAATTCTATATTTTGGGAAGTTTTTCCTGTGATTATGATTTTTGGAATATAAAACTACTCTTGGGTTGGATAAATTGGAATTTCTGGTTGGGAATGTTTTGTGGTTTGGAATATTGTGGGTGTTGGCATTTTTCTAGTATTGGGTTGTCCCAATTATAAAGGAAGTGCTGCCCAAATTTTCGAAGATATATATTTTAAAACTATCTTCAAAACCTGATCTTTGCAAAACAAATTACATCTTGGAGTGTTGGTTTTAAAATGGATTTTGTATCTTTTCGGGCGACGACCATATTGATCCATGGGCCCTAACTAAATACAAACAAAAACGGCCAACCCGGACGTTGACGCATTAGTTAAAACAAGAGTTTTTGAATGACCAAGTCTGAGACGCATTTTATAATTATCTTTAATTTATTATTATTTGTAGAATGGGTTACTGCTGTTAGTATTTTGGTGCAGGGCTTCGGCCTATTGTTGGATCGTTCGCGGTATTCAGAGCTCGCCTTTAAATTAAATTAATTTATGTAAAAAATAATTTGTAAGGACATAAGTCCAAGTTTTCTTTTCTATTTTCCTGTGGACCCGTAATAAGTAGTTTAGTCTTTCCGTTTCTTTTCTGGATTGTTGTTTTGTAGGTAAACGCGTAAATAGTAAACTAAATATTTATCTTTTATAGAAAATTAATAATAGTTTTCTCACATTAAATAAAATAATAAGATTTCAAGTTTGTAACTTAGACAATTTTATGTTTTCTTATTAATAGAAAAATAACTAATTTATATATATATATATATATATATATATATATATATATATATATATAATGTTTTGCCAAATAATTGAAAAATGCGAAGTTTTCCAATAAAAATGTTAACTGGATTTTTACCTCATTAAATTAATAACTTTGAATCGCATCGATAAACGTGTTTTGTTATAACAACTTAAAATTCGACTAGGATCAAATTTAAGAGATTGTAACTAGCACACCTAGATATGGTTTCCTCATTTATGCTAAGTTGGGATTCTCAATGTAGGATTTCGAGGACGAGTCTGATTTTCTTTTCAAGAACCGACTCTTCAAACCCAGTCATAAACAAAGGCAAGTACGGTTATGTTTTTTTTTTCAATTTAGTTAATAATTGTAATATTGTAAGATTAAACCACATTGCTATACGGAACTCCCTCCTAGAGTATTGATTGTTATTGATTGTGGGATTGGGGGAGTAGTGTAGTGTATTATGACCAATAACCCTCATATTGTATATTGATTGTGCGAGCTTACCCCTCTTACACATGGGGATAAGCCGTATCGTATCACTAGGATACTATTGTACAACCCAAGCCGGTCATAAGCATTACATACTCAAATCACATTGTTTTCAATTATGGAAAATTTTTGGAAAATATTGTTTAAGTATTTCAAACTGTTTAAATTGCAAATTTCTAATTATTAGTTGAATTGTTAAATTTTCATAATTGTACTTTGCTACTTTCCTGACTGGATTTCCCACCCCCAATAGGTTCCATCGATGATGCAGAGCTATTGATTAGTAGCTATTATGACCCTGAGCTCTACCCTACTGTGTTGCCAGAGTCCCAATTGGACGATGTTGATCTAGGGGCTGATGAGCCATCTTTCTAGACGATAATTTTCCTTTTAGTTTTGATGTTTGAATAAAAAGACAGTTTTTATTTTATCAGATGTATTAGATGAATCTTTTGTTGGACAAGTATTTAATATTTGAAATTTTAGATGTTGTGACAAAATATATTGTGTTGTTGTGATTACCTGTATTTGGATACAGCTTACTGTCGTCGTCTCACAACGGTACAGGCTGGGCATGATACGATTCGACCAAACAATTTGGGACCGGGTCGTGACATATTTTTAGTGGTGGCCTATGAAGGTCAGATCAACAACTTAGGTATGAAGAACAAATGGCAACTCTAGAGGGAGGTGAATAGAGTTTATAATAATAATAGCCAATTAAAAATTAAAATCTTTCACAAACTGAAAGTAATCAGAGTAAATGCGGAAATAAATAAGGAGCAAGAAAGTGTAGAAGCATGGAAAATATCAGAATGATGATCTATGCAGCTCGGAACAGGAGAACCCCATGCGTCTCATACAGGAGCAGTCCCATACGGTACAGAGAGACTCTTAGTCTCATGCGGCTCGGGACAGGAGAGTCCATGCGGCTTACATAGGGACAGTCCTATGCGGTTCAAAGAGCCCCCCAGCCGCATGCGGTTCAGAAGTACATGTGGCTCACATACGACCAACAGAGATATACGGCTCGATCAACACCACGTGTCCCCATGGGACCCCTTCATACAGCTGGCCATCGAGTAATGGCCCTATTCAATGCTCTGCCATGATTTGACAGTTGACGGCTCTGACATGAAGTGTCATAATGGTCCTATCATAATGACATACTCTTTGGGAATAGGAGAAAATCTTTGACGCGATCCGAGATTGACACGTGGCTACTCCCATGCGGCCCCAGTGAAGAACAGTTTCATACGGTCGGCGAGAATCACCTTCCTGTGGCTCACCAAGAAGCCATCCCATGCGGCTCGCAAGTATTATACCTATGCGGCTCACCGAGAAACTATCCCATGCGGCTCGTAAGTACCATACCTATGCGGCTCACTGAGACGCTGTCTCATACGGTTCATGGATATCATGCGGTTCTGACAGGGTCCTCCATTAAGACACGTGGCAGAGATTCTATGGTCCCCCCCGACTTGACAGCTGGTAGCAAGGATGATTATGAGATGTAAATCAATCAGAGATTTACTAGATCTCAATGACCATATTTAACGTTATCCTCATAATTCATGAGATCAGGTCATATCATTCATGATCAAGCCAATGGGACACGTGGCGAGAGATCCAAGCTTGACACAACCAATCATGAAGATTTAAAGTAATCAGCATTAATCATTCGCAGGATTCAGTACTATCCCCATTTATGGCCCAGATCCTTCACGCTTAAAACTAATGGTCCAGATTGATTAAGCATCAGGCTGCCGCCACTTTAAGAATAGATAATCATCCAAACCCTAATGATGCCCCCACTATTATAAATAGTAAGGTGCCATTCCCTTGTGAAAAATATACGCTATCAGAGAAAGAAATACAGAAAAACTCCCCCAGTAATCAGAGAGAAAAATACACAGAGAGAGAGAGAAGCCAGAAGAGTAATAGAGGGAGAGCAAGAAGAGCATTTCTTCAGCAACGCCAATCATCTCTTTACAGAAGCCAAGGCTGCATACCGATCGTCCAAGGAGTAAGGCAGGGCTGCCGTCGCCTTCCCGAGCCTCTATCGTCACCCCCAGAATCTAAAATAAACAATTGTACTTAGACTGCTGTACCTAGGTTTTCGTCCCTAGGCTTTCTTTGTACAAGCGAGTTTGTAACGTGAAGTAAAAGTCCGGTCCTCCGATAATTGTTCTATTCTTTTATATTTCATGGCAAACACGATGGCTACTCTGCTGGGGACAAACTTTTCCACGACTGAGGAGTTGGTGATGTAATCGGATGCAGCCAAGCTTGGCTCCACGCAACAGAAGATGGTCGCCCGGTTCGACCAACAGGCGTTCGAAGAAATGCTCTTCGATAAGAGCGCTGGCCCGGTTCAGAAGCAAGCCCGTACAAAGAAGGCCCGCAAGGAGTGGAGACCCCGATCCTTTGTTCCTACTGAAGCTCTTGCAGAAATACCCTCCGTTGCTCAAAACGGCGGAGAAGACTCTCCCGCGGCTCCACTTCAGGTCATAGACAACTCTGCTGTCCCCAAGTCCAGCAGAAGAAAACACTATGATGCTGGACTTGCAGGGGCAAAGAGGAACTCTATGCGATCCAAGCCGCATAAAGGTACTAGCCACAGGGAGAAAGCTCATGCGGCCACATCTGTCAGCCGCATAGCTTATGCGGCTACAGCTGCCAACCATATGGATGAAACCCATATGGCAAAGAAAGTCAATCGCTTGTAGAAAACCCATGCGGCCACAATTACCAACCGCATGCGGCCAGCCTGCACGGTCGTGACTCCTAGCCATATAAAAACAACTCATCCGACAGCAGAAGATAACCGCATGCAGACAGCCTGCACGGTACCCAATTCTAGCCGCATAGCGTCCGTTCTACGCTTCTCTCGATCAGTCTTCGACCGTCTCTCATGCGGTCCTGACCCTGATGGTTCTCTGGATGATAAGCCAGACTCTGTGGTATTCAACTTGGACTCCTCCTATTACGCACCAGCAAGTGCTAAAAGGAGGAAGTCTAGGGCAGCGCGGGCTCATCAAGCCCAGTCAGCTGTCCCAACCTCTGACTATCGGGGCGTCCCGTTGACTATCACACGGGCCTATGATGGGAAGTTCTATAGAGCCGCTCGAGTCCAGCCCCCGACGGCAAAAGGACAAAGTGGTTTCTCTGACCTGCGTGAGGCGATCCTCCACAAGCGCAAGGAAAGAGAAGGAGTTTCGGTGTGCAAAGAGTCCTCGCTTGGACATCACTGCACCCAAATCATCGTTAATTGCTGTTGCAACAACGCGGTAGCGACGGAAGATCGACCGTCCGTCTTCCAAAGATTACAGCATCCGAGCTCAGAAGACGAGGCACCTCCTGTTGTCTCCTACAATTCCGCTCAGAAAGTCCCCGCCGAAGGGAGAGGGAAGAAGACAAGCATCTCCAGTCCCAAGAAATTAACCACTACATCTAAGAAACTGTCGTCCAAACGGTTGTCCTCCACCGGAGTATTCCAACACACCCGTTCAAAGACGAAATCTGCCGCAATGAGAAATTCATCGTCCACATCACTGGGGGTTGTGGGAACTGGGGGTAGCACTCCTCCGAACATCCGTAACAATCCGATATTTCAAGGAGCCGAGCCCGGGCAAACAACTCTCTCATCAGGTACAACAGACGCTGATGTCCCCGAGAACATCCATGACTCTCAAGATGAAGCAAGATCTGAGGCTGGGGATATCGTTCTCTCCGAGTCCGAGCCCGAAGAAAACATTCCTACCTATCCCGATGACTTCTCGGTGCATGGGTACTACTCGGAGGGCACATCCTCCACCGTTCCTTCCATCACTCCTCATGCAAGGACGGTGTTCATGACGGACAGCAATCAAGGTGGTTCCAGTGATCGCCAGTGCATCAACAATCTCGAAGCCATATTACTTGCTTTGGTCAAATCTGTAGACGAGATTAAAGCGGCCCTTCTAACTCTGCAAGGAGGAACGCCTGGCCAAACAAGCGGGGGTCCCGCGGTCAATGCGGACTCGAATTCGGCGGCGCCGAACCCGGGTAACAATCCTCCCAAAATAACAGCCCCTACCGCGACAGATGAGGCTCGAGAGGTAAGAAGAGAGGTTCAGGAGCTCCGAGCCATGTTCCATGCCCGAGAAAACGCCCAAGACCTCAGAATACGGCAACCATACCCTGCTGAATTGAGGGATGTTCCATTCCCACCAAGATACAAGCCGTTCAATATCAACCCGTATGATGGCAAGACCTCAGCAAGTCGGTACATCACGTACTTCGATGTCACCACCGACCATCTGCCCCACGATGACGCTATCCTCATACGATTATTCATTGGGGCATTGGAAGGAGTCACCTTCGACTGGTATCGCAATCTGCCGGACAACTGCATCCACTCCTTCACCGGCTTCAAGTGCATGTTCTTGGAGAGATTCTACGAGGTAGGGTAGGATGTCACCATGTCCACCCTCATGGACGTCATCCAAGGGGAGAAGGAGCTGACAAGGAACTACATTGAGCGGTTCTGCCAGACCGCCATGAAGCTGCCCTCCGGAAATCCAGATTCCTCTTTAATTAAAAATTGCCAAAAGAGACTGCTTCCAACGATCAGTCTCTGGATGGGCGAAAGTCAATTCAAAGATTGGAAGGCGTTCATCATCAGCGCCACAAGCGCCGAAGAACGACTGAAGAAGGCTCGCCAACTGGGATTGCACATCTCGGAAGGAGAAAACAAGGGAAAGCGTCCCAACAACGATAATGGGGGTAGCCCCTCCAACAATCGGGACAACAAAAGAAAGCAGGCTATGGTGGCCGATACAGCACAAAAACCTGAGCCGAAGCCAGCAGACAAATAATGGCCGTAAATCACTTACTCCTTCGAAGACAGTCACGTCAAGCCCATCTTGGACATGCTCATACAGGGGAACAGGATTCAGCTTCCTCCACCAAGACGGGAACCGCGGCCGGCAGAGATGGAGAATCCAAAGTACTGCCATTATCATCGCTATGTCCATCATGCTACACACGATTGCTACCAGCAGAAACGGTACATCCAAAACCTCATCGATTCGAACGCTCTGGCCATCGATTTCGAAGAGGTAACCGTGGCAGCCAATATGGTGTCCGTACAATTCGGCAGCTTCCCTCCGACGGAAACTCAGGATGGGGTGGTCCCCATCCC
Source organism: Iris pallida (assembly GCA_029216955.1). Classification (NCBI taxonomy): domain Eukaryota; kingdom Viridiplantae; phylum Streptophyta; class Magnoliopsida; order Asparagales; family Iridaceae; genus Iris; species Iris pallida. The sequence goes on along the minus strand of JANAVB010023999.1, from coordinate 4,275,811 downwards.
TCTAGCGACAATGGAGATTACTAATTTTCTACCTCCCTGAGATCAGGCTGCCGGTCTAGTACCCCTCACCACATCACGAGGGGAGGTTATGTGGATCCATCCAGACTTGGTGTCAGAAGTGACTCGGCCCACGCCATCTTCTACTGGCAAAAAGAAAAGTGGAAAAGTCAAGACCTGCCACACAATCTCGGCAGATAACGAGGAAGCTACAGCCGTCGTCACACGATCCGGAGCGCAATCTCAACCTGTGGTTGACAATCCAGCTGAAAATCATCAACCCACTACAACTGATTCTTCGGGACCGGCTCAGCCTTCGACGACCGACAAGCCTAGGCCGAGGGAGACTCGCTTCGACAAATCTCTCCGAAAAGAGGCAGCCCAAGGGCTAGAGAGGCCCTACAACTTTGACATCTTAGCGCAATTAGCTAACACACCAGCCAAGTTGTCACTGTACGAACTCCTAAGGCTCTCCAAGGACGTTCGTATTGCATTAAGCGAAGCACTCCAAAATGCCGATGTCTATCTGGCTCAATCCAACCTCACCGGGGATGACTCACCCGTGGATCTCCAAGACAGTGCCTTCACGGGAGCAATGCCCAACATCGTCTTCACTCCGCAGGACATGCTCATCAAAACCAACCTATACGATCGTCCGCTATACTACACGGGATACATCGATGACGTAAAGGTAGATCGGATGCACATAGATCCGGGCTCTTTCATAAGCATCATCCCGAAGGGTCTGCTACATCATCTCCGCATCCCAATACATCGCCTGACACCTACAAGCACCGCCATCAGCGGTTTCAATTCGGGCAGGAGCTACCCTATTGGGAAGATTCGTCTGAAATATCAGATTGGCGATCTCCAATCCGAAGTCACCTGCTACGTCATAGATATAGACACCTCTTACAACATCCTCTTGGGGCGCCCATGGATACACGATTACATGATCGTGCCTTCCACGCTGCACCAGTGATTCAAATACGTCGACAAACACGGCTTTGTGAAGACGGAAGTTGCTGACATCGATCCCTTCAAAGGGGTCGAATCTTACTACTCGGACTCCTGCCTATACGAAAAGTCGAAGAGGCACCTTGATGAAGGAAATGAACAAGTTGGTACCGAAACGGCCACGGGATTAGAAGGACCTCTGACGATCCACCTCCAAGCTTACAAACCGGGCAAGTCCGTACCCCTTACTGCCACTCTGCGGAAGGACGCGATCAGCCTCTCGGTGCAAGAAGAGCAGATAATAATCCGGCTGCCAAGGTCCGGCCAAGTGCCGAGACCCACAACGGGGCCACTGACAATCAGACTGCCGAGAGTCAGTCAACCCCAAACGGAGAAGCTCAATCCTTATGATAGGCCACTGACGATACGCCTTCCCAAGAAGGGTCGTCACCCCGATACGAGGTTTGACACTTCTAGCGAACCGGCCACTCCTCGCTCCACATCAAATGCCAAATTGGGGGTCGCTAGTCTGCCAACGACTCCACACTCTGCTCCATCAACTGAACCACTGACAATCAAGCTTCCCAGGTCGTCCTCTCAGTCTTCATTTACACAGGGGGTAGCCGAAGAGGAACCAGAGATAGCCAAGTATGTGGCAGCCCACACTGATGTTCCCTCCGCTGATGATGTAATCTTCCTAGAAAAGATACCTTACTTCATCAATAAAGGGTTAACTTTGAACTACACCGAGCTCAGTAAGCTATGTACAATGTATGCTATGGAACATGGTATAGGCATTCACCTACACACACAGGTGACAAATGTGTACATCGCAATCCAGCTTACTCCAGCAGAAGACGCTTACCAAATAATCGAGGGAGGGGACCATCCAATCATCTTCGGCCGGACGAACAAACCACATCCCCTCACCATGCAGGAAGCCGACCTCGGGATAGATGCCGGGAGACTGCCTCTGTATCTCTATAGCCCTCAATCCAAATATCTCATGCAGAAACAGGGGTATGATCTGGAGACAACACCAGGTTTGAACTACGGCACTGGACGACGATTACCTTTGAGGCCACCAGTCCCGGCAGGCAAACCACGAGACTACTATAGCAAAACTCGATGCGGGTTGGGGTATGTAACGCCTACTACAACCCCTGAGAGTTCAGATGAAGAATGCGACTGGAAGTCACATTCAACCGGGTCACCAACTTCTGACTCGGATACTAGCATCGGAGACGTGTTTAGACAAATCTTGTCAGTCAACATGGCATTCGCCGACGCTTACGAAGAAGACGAAGACATTCCCGAAATCCTCGAGCTAGAGCCGTGGGCCCAACAATTAGACGCACAATTGGAAAAGTGGTTCGAACAGAGAGAACCTCCTACTGAAGATGAAGTCATACAGGTTGACCTCGGCAGCGAATCTTCTCCAAAACCAATTTTTGTCAGTAAAAGCCTAGCAGACGAAGAGAGGGAGTTGCCGCTAGAACTTGTCAGAGAGTACATTGATGTGTTCGCATGGAGCTATGAAGACATGCCAGGGCTAAATCCTGACATTGCTCTTCACGAACTCAACATTCGGCCAGATGCGAAGCCAGTCAAGCAACAACAGCGACGCTTCCGCCCAGGCATCATGGACGCCATCGAAGCCGAAGTCAACAAACTGATAGCCAGCGGTTTCATTCGTGAGGAGCAACATCCTGATTGGGTCGCCAATATAGTACCCGTCCTCAAGAAGAATGGAAAGATTCGAATCTGTATCGACTTCCGCAATCTGAACGAGGCATGCCCCAAAGATGAATTCCTCCTTCCTATCACAAACATCATGATCGACAATACCTACGGCTTTGAACGTATGTCATTCATGGATGGCTTCTCGGGGTACAACCAAATCAAGATGTCTCCTGATGACGAAAAGCATACATCATTCCGAACGCCAATTGGCACGTACTGCTACACAGTCATGCCTTTCGGTTTAAAGAATACTGGCGCCACCTATCAAAGAGCCATGAGCATCATCTTCAGAGACCACTTACGCAAGACAGTGGAATGTTATATTGACGACATAGCCGTTAAGAGTCGCTGCAAGGGAGACCATCTGTAGGATCTAAGGACGGTATTCGACCTAATGCGAGCTCACAATTTGAAAATAAACCCTACGAAGTCCTTTCTGGGTGTATCTAGTGGGAAGTTCTTGGGCTTCATCATCACGGCACAAGGTATCCATGTAGACCCTGAGAAGACGAAGGCAAATATGGAGATGGGCCCCCCGAGAAATCTCCGCGAACTCAGAGGCCTCCAAGGGAGGCTAGCTTACATCAGGAGGTTCATTTCCAACCTCTCCGGGCGATGCCGACCATTCACGCACCTCATGAGGAAAGGAGTCTCATTCGTATGGGACGAGGAATGCCAGCGTTCTTTCGACAGCATCAAAGAATATTTGTCAAATCCTCCAGTTTTGGTGGCCCCGGTTCCTGGAAAACCATTTCTGCTCTATGTACGAGCAATAGAACACTCCCTCGGGGCTCTGCTGGCACAAAACAATGACGCAGGCCATGAGCAGGCCATATATTACCTCAGCTGAATGATGATTGGGCCAGAGCACAGATACACCGCCGTGGAGAAAGAATGCCTCGCCCTGGTATTCGTCATTCCGAAAACGCGACACTATATCACCGGACAAACGATACATGTGATCTCACGAGTCAACCCTCTCAGGGTCCTCATGACTAAACCAGGGGCACTCAGCTCTCGCCTCGCTACATGGGCAATATTGTTGTCCTCTTATCATATGATCTTCGTCCCCCAAAAGGCAGTCAAAGGTCAAGCCCTGGCGGACTTCTTAGCAGCCCACCCAGGCTCGGAGTCCTCCAGGATATATAAAGAGATCCCAGATGAGGTCGTCGACTCGCATGCAACCTCTCACAAGGCTATATGGCGAATGTTCTTCGACGGCGCTTCAAGGACCGGACCTAAAGGCAAAATAATCGTCGAAGTCGGGGTAGTGCTGATCTTCCCTTCCGGATTGGTGATTAACCGCGCTTATTTCCTCACCGAGCCCTGCTCTAACAATGTGGCCGAGTACAACGCTCTGGTCATTGGCCTCCAACTCGCAAGAGTGCTGGGGGTAGAATACCTTGAAGCATACGGCGATTCCCAACTAATCGTCAATCAGATACGGGGCTCATATGAGGTCCGCCATGAAGACATGATCCCTTATCACCAAATAGCGATTAACATCATCTCGTCGTTCGAGGGGTTCTTTATCGAGCATGTCCCCAGACTCTGAAATATCGAAGCTGATGCCTTAGCCGGTCTTGTCGCTTCCCTAGCAGTTCCGAACTATGATCGCCAATCAGTGGATGTGATAGGCCACGAACTGGTATGTCCCAAGAATAATGTGCAATTCGTGGCGAGTTATTCTGCCCAGACAATCGATGATACCCCAGACTGGAGATCACCATTCATCGACTTCGTCGTCTACGACATCCTGCCCGAGAACCCAAAGGAAGCCACTTCCATCAGACGGCGTTCTCTCAGATTCTTCTACGATACAGATACGAAAATGCTGTATCGCCACTCCTACGACGGATTACTCCTTCGGTGTCTGTCAAATACAGAAGCCAAAGAAGTCGTACGAGAAGCTCATGACGGTGTCTGCGGGGCCCACCAGTCCGGTCCTAAATTATAAGACCGCCTTCGACGAATGGGCTACTATTGGCCCACGATGGTGGCAGGTGCGATAGATTATGCTAGAAAATACAAAGCCTGCCAAGTCCACGCAGACTTCATTCACCAACCATCCGAGTTTCTACATCCGACAGTGGCGTCCTGGCCATTCGAAGCATAGGGAATAGATATTATTGGTCCAATAACCGCACCTTCCTTCCGAGGACATCGTTTTATACTTGCAATCACTGATTACTTCTCCAAATGGGTGGAAGCTGTCCCACTCGCAGAAGTTAAGACCTCAAACGTGATCAGCTTCCTCAAGCATCACGTCATCTATCGCTTCGGACTGCCCCGAAGGATCATCCATGATAATGGTCCGCAGTTTGCAAGCCACGCATTCTATCATTTTTGCGATAAGCACCGTATTCAGAATGTCGCTTCGACACCATACAACCCGGCAGCGAACGGGTTGGCAGAGGCATTCAACAAAACAATTATCAAACTCCTCAAGAAGTTTGTCTCCTCCAACAAATGCGACTGGAACAAGAAGCTCGGTGAATGCTTATGGGCTTATCGCACCACAGTTCGAACAGCCACCGAAAATACACCATTCTCCCTGGTGTACGGGAGTGAAGCAGTCCTCCCATTGGAGACTCAGATCCCCTCACTACGTATCGCTCTTACACATCAATTAACGACAGACAAAAACCACCATCGTCGGCTACAGGAATTGGAGGCACTAGATGAAAAGCGCCTCTTGGCTCAGCAACGAATTGAGCTATACCAAGCTCGCATCTACGGAGCCTTCAACAAGAAGGTTAAAATCAGAACGTTCCAGATGGACGATCTCGTTCTGGCAGTCCGGTGGCCGATGGTCATGACTCACAAGACCGTCGGCAAATTCCAGCCAAAGTGGGAAGGCCCATTTATCATTGAGACAGTATTCTCCAACGGTGCTTACCGCCTCGCAAAACAAAACGGAGACTTGCTCATGTTGCCCGTCAACGGCAAGTTCCTGAAGAAATATTATGTCTAAACGACATTCTCTCCAGATTATCGAGTTATGTACCCGCTGGTACCACTGAACTTACATCCACAACATTTCAGATTATCGAGTCATGTACCCGCTGGTGCCGCTGAACTCACACTTTTTCAATATTCTAAATTACCGAGTTATGTACCCGCTGGTGCCTCTGAACTCACATTCCGGTCACTCTTTCAGATAGTAAGTCACGTATGATTATACCTCTGAACTTTCTTCCTGGAAGAGATCCTCCCTCATGATCCACTACCCGCGCTCCCAGTGCACAAAAAGGGTAATCGATCCACAAATTTCCGAAACGGCCATGTCCTCATTACCCCTGAGTCGTTTTTACTTCCACCAAAAACAAACCGCCCCTTCGCATAGAACTTCCACGTCCTCCTACCTCTGAGTCGTTCTATGTACCCCCTCTTCATTGAGCCCACTCCTGCCATGTCCTCATTACCTCTGAGTGGGAAGGCTCCGTCGAAGAAACCTTCATGCTTGCCATGTCCACATTACCTCTGAGCAAGTATGTCGGTCCCCTTTCTACCTATTATCTGTACCCACAACCGGAGTACGACAAGGATAATAGGTCCACAAATGTCCTCTGTTGACCACAAATGTCCTCTGTTGACCACAAATGTCCTCTGTTGACCACAAACGTCCTCTGCTGACCACAAATGTCCTCTGTTGACCACAAATGTCTGCTATTGACCACGAATATCTTCCGTGAAGTCTTCCCTGCCATGTTCTCATTACCTCTGAGCAGGAATATTCCACGGTAAAACCCTCATGCTTGCCATATCCTCCTAACCTCTGAGCAAATATGGTGGTTTCCCTTCATCCCATTATCCGTATCCTGAACCAGGGTACGCCAAGGATAATAGGTCCACAAGTATCCCTTGATAAGCTTCTTAGCATAAATCTACCATCTCACCATGCCCCGGGAGCCCAGCTGCTCTACGGCATTCTTTTTCCCAATACCGAGAACACCCATGACGACTTTGCCATGGCTGTTTCGGACATCCTGACCAAACTTGTTATCCGTACCTAAAACTAAGGTACGCCTAGGATAACAGGTCCACAAATAATCCCCCAGCAAATCCAGTTCCACGAACATCGCAAGTACGAGAAACAGAAGATGAGTTGAAACATGCTCATTCATTCAAAATTCAAAGTGCTACATCATTTAGGTTCACATCCTTTACAAAATCAAAATAAAAAGACGAAAAAAAAAGAACAGCAAATGAAAAACAGAAAGCCGATCACTGCTCCGGGGCACATAACACCCTGAGACGGTTCATCAGCAGGGCAACCGACCGCTCAAACCTCTGGGTAGCTCGACGCTCCGCCTCCCGAGTCAGCACCACCTCGTCCTCCAGTTGAGCATGGGCTTGCCAGTTATCCTCGAATCTCTTAAAGGCCCGTTCCAAGTTGACAGAAGAGCGGAAAACCCTCTCGGCCTCCCGAGCAATCGACTCCCGCTCCGCACGAGTAGCCTCCAGCTCCGACTCTAAGAAAGTCAACTCCCTCTAGAGTGCGAGGATCTGCTCCTTCGTATCAGCAATCCCACGAGAAGTAGACTCTTTTCGAGCCCGACAAGCCTGACTTCGACGACCCAGTCTGTCGTACGAAGCAGAGAACTTGTCAAGGTCTTCCTGCACAACTGGCCCGGCAGTATCTCGAGCGAGCTTAATCCTATCCCGAGCAGCAATGAGGAAGCCCCGCTCCCGTTCAATCGCAGCAGGCAAGCCCGCCTGCCATATCGCCAGCAGTTGGGTCACAAGCTGATCAGCCTCTGCCAACTTAGGCTCCAGCAGTGCAGCCAACCCCACCCCGTCAGAAAAGGACTTCAAAGTTGTAACCTGACCCTGAGCGCACCGGAGAGATAGAAAAAAGGGGTCCCCCGTTCTACAGCAGCGTCTACGCCCTTCTTTAAATAGCGATAGAAGCTGTCGACCACATCCTGCGTCACCTCGTCCAGAGCCTCCGAGGAAGCCGGTGTCAACGGGAGTGTGGCCGGCAATGCTGAAGAAGACGCAACAGAATCTGCCGCTCTTGCCACAAGAGAAACAAACTCCGCATGGAAGGACGCATGAACAGCGGCCAACTCCTCTTCAGCGGCCTGCAGAACTTGAATGCTCGACAGAGTCGAGAGGTCAATCTCCGAAAACGTATGATCAGTAGACGATGAGGGGAAGACCATCGCCAGCCCCATTCCCATCCGCCCGGGGCTGGCAGGAGGCCCCTCTACATGAGACGGCAAAGGAGAGGAAACGCTCCTTTCTTCCAGATCACGGCAGGCCGATCCTTCCCCAAGAACATCCGCGGTGGGAAGTAAAGGGTCAGGACCTGTAGGGCCAAGGCAACCATGAATCGATTTGACCCGGAGGATATGTTGATAGAGCAAATAAGCCCCCTCACTAGTCAATATTTGGCTTATCTTACCAGTGGAGGAGTGTGGAGGCTGAAGTTCGCCTACAGCCACCGAAGCCTCTTCACCAACAGTCTCTTAGTCAGGTATAATAGGCTCCTCCGCCCCTGCACCCTCGGAAAGAGATGCAACGAGATCGGCGTCGCCTTGTTGAGGTTCAGCAATCTCGGAGACGGGCCCGAGGAAACCTTCGTCACCCCAGGCTGAGGCCTCAGCAACCTGGGAGCTTCCAGCCGTCGCTGAGAGAGCCCCCGTAGAAAGGACCGCGGCACACATGTCGCTAATCAAAGCAGCAAGGGCCGGATCAACTCTAGGGGTAGTAGATGGTTCAGGAGAGGCCGGTTCATCGGACACCTACAAAGAAAAGTGATTAAGTCATATCTCCAAGAGAAAAGAAAACTACAACAAAGAGATGGCTTCGACTTGGTCTTACCTCCGGAACAGCGTCTGTACCTTCACCCCTCTCGGTAATAAGTAATCCACGAGACCTAAAGGCAGCTCTCTTCACGAAAAAGGTCGCTCTGCTGTCAGAAGACTCGCGTCTGACTCATTTACGTGAGGGACCAGACACAGCTGGAGGCTGTTCTTCCTTCACTACTTACTCTTGTGTAGTAAGTAACGGATCCTCCGCCAGTTCATCGGGTATGGGAAGCGGTTGATCCGTTACTTCTTCACCCCCACCAGAAAGGGAGTCTTCGCTAACATGATCATCCTCCTCTGCCGACTCGGAAGGTTCTGATTCAGGGAGGGGAGTCTGGAGCGCTAGTTGCTTTCTAGCCTTAGCCCCCTTGGGCTTCTCCTCTAAACCGGTACCCACGATGAAACTGGTAGTCGGGTCGAAATTAACAGGAGGCTTGTTCGCCATAACATGATACAAAGCAGCCACGTACAAAATTTTCCTCGGTACCTTAGCATCGGGGACCGAGAAGCTGGCCCGAGTATGATAAGCGTTATAATAATTCCACGCCCTGACGCCATCAAGAACGCTACCTTCAAAGCCCAAACAAGGGTTGGGACAATCAAGGAATAACTGGCTATAACCAAATTGGCGGGAAAATCTACTGGGTAGGTAAGGCTCCAAGTACATATTATCGCGGTTGCGATAAACCAGATGCGCGGGGCGGATGTTGCGCAACCAGGTGAGCATATTCGGAGCCAGAAAGTGAGAAGGTCCGGTACCATCAAGGTACACCTTCCTTACTTCCTCATCAAAAAAATAAGGAACAGACACAAAAAAGTCACACCCATCCACCCTCGCCAGCGTCCTCCGACAAGCTGGCATAGTGTTGTATTCCCAAGACCGGCGATGGCATTTGAAAAGGAAAGCGTCTTCATCTGTAGCATCTTCCGCTATTCCAGGTCCCATCAAAGACTTGTAGTGCATCGCCAACCACCCCATCAAATAGTGGAAAGGCAGTTCTACATGCTGAAAATCCAGCGTCTTATTGCGCACAATAACCTTAGACGAGAATATTCGAAGACCATGGTGTATGCTACACACCATAGCAGGGAGAAGGGCCAGTCTAACGCCAAATACCAGTTTAACGGCAGGAAGAATGAAGTGGCGACCGATCCTCTCGATAGAACCTGCTCCTCCCGAGACTACGCAGTTCCGTAGCCATATCATTAAAAATCCAGCCAGGAGCGCCTTCTCTGACATCTGTGTGGTTCCGTAGTAAAAATAGCTAAGAGAGTCAGTTTGACTCCCGAATTTGTCGCTCTTGGACCGTGACTTCTTGACGCTTGACATCAGGTCCTTTATCTCTCCATGCGTTCGAGGAGTTCGAAGAGTAACTTCGCCAGAAGGGTCAACTTTAAAAAGATAATTAACCCAGGATGTGGTGTGGGGAGCGGTCCCTTCTGAGCTGTCCACCGTTTTTATAGCCATCTGGTGACAAGCACTATGGTGGCATAGCAACTCCTGATACACCGTAACAAAACCTGGGAGTCGTCGGTTCAAGTCCTCGAACTCCTCATTTGACGGCGTATACACCTCGAAAGGCTCATTCCCCCACGGAAGTTTGGAGACAGTATACATCTCATGGAGAGCAAGCCCCAACTCCCCTCCGGGTGCAAAGAACGTCCCCGTTCGCCGGTTATACATCTCCAAGAGCGCCACGAACAGTGGTTTATTGATAGGAAGCCCGTGACAAGTGCCCTGAATGGCATGATAAAGTCCCACCTCCCGCAGGAATGTTCCGTAGGTCTGCAGAATCCAAGTGGTCAACCGGGCACACGTAGAAGTAGGGTTTATCCAGTTCAGCAATGCCAGTCTGCCAATAGGATAAGATTTTTTACGAGCGAGTCGATTCAGGAATGTATCAGCTTGAGTAAGTGTGAAGTTGGGACCGTATACATTCATGAATGAGCCCGGGGCCAGACCCATCATGTACCGGAGGACGAAATCCTTACCCGCGTACGCTGACCGCATGTTCGGGTTATAATGGATGTTGCCCATCAACATCCCTGATTGGGTAGGAGTTAAGTTACACACCATCTTCCTATCCAACAACACCATATTGAACCACGACAGAGGATAATGACGTTCTATGAGAGGAATATGGATCGCCATCCTATCCAAAGAAAAATCCCAGTTCTCGGAAATCTCTAATACTCGGGGATTCTTTATGATTAAAGCGTCTCCAAAGAGGAATGAAGGCTTCAGATATAATCCATCCAGCTTTCCAGTAGTCATCATGGCACGAAGAAAATGGAGGGTCTGATTCTCGATGGCGTTCAACCTCTCCGAAGGCTCATTAGCAGGAAATTGATTCAGCACGTGCTTAATTAAGTCGTCAAGACGCACGCCCAAGGCGAACTGATTTGAGCCCACTATAAGTTCTCCTGCAGGATTTACTGGCAGATTCACTGAAGAAAGACAAAAGAAACAAGTCAAAAAAGATAGCCGAAACACAAATTACGTGATGCTTATGCGGCTAATCTCAGCATATCCTCATGCGGCTCAGTTGAAAGAGCTCATGCGGATTTAGTTCGAATGGGCTTATGCGGTTCAGTTCGAAATAGGGTTATACGGTTCAGGGCGGATGAGCTTATGCGGTTCGGTTCGAAATGAGCATATGCGGATCAGTTCGGATGAGCTCATACGAGCCAGTTCGAATAAGCTTATGTGGCTCGGCTCGAAATAGGCTTATGCGGTTCAGTGCGGATAAGCTTATGCGGTCTAGTTCAAGTGATCTTATGCGGACCAGTTCAAAATAGGCTTATGCGGCTCAGTTTGAAAGAGCTAATGCGGTGCAAGTACAGATGAGCTTATGCGGCCCTGATGATGAAGTAGTTATGCGACTGCAAACAACAACTTTCATGCGGCTCAGGCCTGGGTCATATCCCATGCGGCCCGAACATGAGTCGGACACACAGCATACTTGGAAATATAGGCTCGTGCATAAGATATGCGGCGTAGCCATGGCAGTTCATATTGATGGTCCTACCAGCAATAGACGGGTGAACGTCGGGGTGAAAAATAGGCACGTCAGCCATCGGAGGAGCCGCCACGTTCGCCGCCGCAGTCGATAAAGACGCGGCCTTTTGCCCTTCGCTGTCGCAGAAGATGACGCGGCCTTCTTGCCCGTAGCAGCGACAGTCTTCTTGGGAGCCATTGCTAATCGTTAATGGAAGAAGACGAAGAGGAATTCGGTAACAAGGAGCTCGAGCAAAAGAGAGAAGGTAAAGAAACCCTCAAGGAATAAAATTACTCTTATTTATAGGCGAAGGAGGCTCGAAAAAAAATCAAACAAACACCTCGATCCACGTGCCGCCTAAAAGAATAAAGAAAAAAATGCCTCGGTCAAAACAAAACTGACCCTTGGGATCCTCCCCCAAGAGGCGGCATTAATTCAAAAAATAAATCAAGGGAATTTAATGCAGAAGATTTGCACACGTGGTTGGGACACGTGACAAAAAGTCTATGCGGCCTAACAGCTCATGCGGCCAGATAAATCTATGCGGCTGAATTATCTATGCGGTCAACAAAGGCCATGCTTCTTATTCAAAGTATTTCAATTTTGCAAATTGAAAACTTTGAAGGGGGTCTTGTAGAAGCATGGAAAATATCAGAATGATGATCTATGCGGCTCGGAACAGGAGAACCCCATGCGGCTCATACAGGAGCAGTCCCATGCGATTCAGAGAGACTCTTAGTCTCATACGGCTCGGGACAGGAGAGTCCATGCGGCTTACATAGGGACAGTCCTATGCGGTTCAAGGAGCCCCCCAGCCGCATGCGGTTCAGAAGTACATGCGGCTCACATACGACCAACAGAGATATGCGGCTCGATCAATACCACGTGTCCCCATGGAACCCCTTCACATAGCTGGCCATCGAGTAATGGCCCTATTCAATGCTCTGCTATGATTTGACAGTTGACGGCTCTGACATGAAGTGTTATAATGGTCCTGTTATAATGACAGACTCTTTGGGAATAGGAGAAAATCTTTGACGCGATCCGAGATTGACACGTGGCTACTCCCATGCGGCTCCAGTGAAGAACAGTTTCATGCGGCCGACGAGAATCACCTTTCTGCGGCTCACCAAGAAGCCATCCCATGCGGCTCACAAGTATTATACCTATGCGGCTCACCGAGAAACTATCCCATGCGGCTCGCAAGTACCATACCTATGTTGCTCACTGAGAGGCTGTCTCATGCGGTTCATGGATATCATGCGGTTCTGACAGGGTCCACCATTATGATACGTGGCAGAGATTCAATGGTCCCCCCCGACTTGACAGCTGGTAGCAAGGATGATTATGAGATGCAAATCAATCAGAGATTTACCAGATCCCAATGACCATATTTAACGTTATCCTCATAATTAATGAGATCAGGTCATATCATTCATGATCAAGCCAATGGGACACGTGGCGAGAGATCCAAGCTTGACACAACCAATCATGAAGATTTAAAGCAATCAGCATTAATCATTCGCAGTATTCAGTGCTATCCCTATTTATGGCCCAGATCCTTCACGCTTAAAACTAATGGTCCAGATTGATTAAGCATCAGGCTGCCGCCACTTTGAGAATGGGTAATCATCCAAACCCTAATGATGCCCCCACTATTATAAATAGCAAGGTGACATTCCCTTGTGAAAAATATACGCTATCAGAGAAAGAAATACAGAGAGACTCCTCCAGTAATTAGAGAGAAAAATACACACAGAGAGAGAGAAGCCGGAAGAGTAATAGAGGGAGAGCAAGAAGTGTATTTCTTCAGCAACGCCAATCATCTCTTCACAGAAGCCAAGGCTGCATACAGATCATCCAAGGAGTAAGGCAGGGCTGCCGTCGCCTTCCCGAGCCTCTATCGTCACCCCCCAGAATCTAAAATAAACAATTATACTTAGACTGCTGTACCTAGGTTTTCGTCCCTAGGCTTTCTTTGTACAAGCGAGTTTGTAACGTGAAGTAAAAGTCCGGTCCTCCGATAATTGTTCTGTTCTTTTATATTTCATGGCAAACAGAAAGCATACGCAAACACAACCAATTTTTAACCTGGTTTCCCCTCGTGGAGGACTAGTCCTGGCCTGAGAACTCTAGCTCAGGATTAAATCCACTATTTGTGAAATAGTAGTTACACCCCGTGCCTTTTCTTCAGAAGAGCACGTCAACTTCTTACAAAGATCGCAGTGGCGATGCTTGGAATTTTCCAAGCGACTTCTTGAACTATTGCACAAACTCCTGACTGAAAAGTACTGAGCACTTGAGGCTTAGGGAGCTTGTGGCTATTAGATGAAGAAGGGTATGGCTTGTATAGAGATTTAGAGAGAAGAGAAGAGAAGATTGGATGAATGAAAAATGAGAGAATTTATGGCCTATTTATAGGATACCAGGTAGGCAGAATTCAGCCAGAATTCTGGTTGGAATTTTTAAAAAAATTGGCCGTTGGACAACTTGCAACCAGCCAACCCTAAAAATTAGGGAGCTGATTTTTAGGAGGCAGAGTTCGGCATGAATTCTGTGTGGAGGCAGAGTTCGGCCCGAACTCTGTCTCCAGAGCACAGAATGGGTCATGGGTCCAATTGGCTTATTTGGATATGTGTGGAGCTATAGGATTTTGGGTATGGGTATAGGCTAAGTCTCAGATGCTCAGTACAACTCAGTTTACATAAGACTAGACTCAATAAAATAGTAAAAATACAGACTCAAAATAACTTGCATTGCAAATCTGAGCTGTCGTCTGACTTGTACTTGGATGTAGTCTTCATGTGTCGTATTGAATTATCACAAGTATCATGTAGTCAATTCTATCAATATTTGGTTGACTGTGATTTTATGTCAACAATCTCCCCCATATTGATAATTGACAAAATGATAGTTGTATATTCAATATTCATACCTAGAAATATTTAAGAGAAATGGCATAGCTCCCCCGTAATCAGTGCCGAGCTAGCAATAGCTCTCCCGTAAACATTGCTTTGAATCCTGTTGGCCTAATAAAAATATTCTCCCCAAAGCACAGATACAGATACAAAAAGAATATAGAATATACCAAAATTTCTTCCCCTTTTGGCATTTAGTAATTAATCATAAACAAGATAAGAAGTGGCAAGCACACCAAAATGTAGTAGATAAAACTGCATAGTTACTGATAAAAGTACTAAATGTCTCAAAAGTCACACATAATAATAAGTCTAATACAACCAAAGTGCATAAAAGTAACTAAAATCTAAAGTGCATAAAATATAAACTACGATCCTCAGTAGCAGCAGCAAGTAGAAGTCCATATCCATCATCGAGCTCGTGAAGGCCCAGCGTCGTCTGATGGATCAGTGAAGGAACGACGAGGGTCCATGAAGGCCGCATCCGGATCTAAGTAGTGAATAACCCAAGGGTCATCGATACGATACCCTTCACGACCAGGGTCCCGCTCCATAGGAATAGGCATGGAAGGATGGCGAGACATGGAGTACCGAATATCGTACAGTGAGTTGCTAATGGCACTCATCTGCAAGGTAGTCCGGTAGTCAAGCTGAGTCCAGCGATCATCCTCCAAGGTAAAACGATCGTGAAGCATAGTCTGGAGGGACTCGAGAGTAGAAGGAGGAGGAGGAGGATCCTGTCCCAAAGGAGGGGCATCGGGCTCATCGTCAGAGTGCTCGGACACAACAGGTGAGCCAACTGCTGCCTGAAGTCCCCGTGCCTTAGAGAGGAAGACAGGTGAAGGTAAGAACTGGCACTCATCAAGAGGTATGCGAAAAGAACGAAAGACCATAGGAAGATACAAAGCATAAACCAAGGATCTTTGTTTCTTCCTAGAATTAATCATCCAGTCCATCATGGTACGTGGAAGATTAAATGGTACATGAAAGTGGAGGTGATATATGGTCGAGATTTTAAAGTAGGTGACTTCATCGGTGGATCCCACTTTGGGTAGAATAGTGTTAAAGATAATCCGATAAAGTTTATAAAAATAGGGATTGAGATATTTGGCCAAAAGCTTGCGAGGACGTGTGTTAGGGGTACACAAGTCGTCCTTGAAGCTTTCAAGGGAAGACCCATCGGAAAATTGAAACGAACGAGCTTCAACAAGCTTTTCCCATGAGTTTAGCTCTTGGAGTTCAAGGTGTTCGGCCAAATCGAAATCATCAAACGAGATGTCAATGCCCGCAACCCGTGATTAAATATGTGTATCATCATGAGTTAGGTTACAGTAGAACATTTGAATAGCATTATGATATATGACCGAGTTGGTTGTGACAAGTTCGTTAAGGCAAAGATCATGAAAAAGTGAATCATATTGAGAGAAAATAGTAAAATTGATAGGATGACCCGCAAACACCGGACGTGTCCGAAAGTCACTAAACCATTAATTTGATGCGTCAAGTGATACAAATATTCGATCGTCAAATGTGTTTGGGTCAAGTGGACGAGGCGGGTTGAACAACGGGTGGATAGGTGGTTGTTGTTCAACGGGCGGTTCAACACGAGGAAGAGCATTCGAAGAGGACGCTCCCTCGATTCGAAGTCTGTTCCCTCGATTGAACAAACGTGGAGCCATGAAAATAATAAAGACAATTGAGAAAAATTGAGATGATGAGAAGTGGTAAAGTATACCTCAATGTGATGAAGAACAATGAAGGAGAATGGTGAGGGAAGCCTTCTTCTTGAGTTTGGAGAATAGATAAGCTCTAGGAAGGAAGAACTAGGGTTAGGGTTTGAGAAAATATGTTTGGAGAAGTGGAAAAGGTGGCAATGGAGGAGAAGGAAGAGGAGAGCCCGAATATATGTAAAAGGGTTCCAATGGTCGGAACAAATATGGGCCATTGGATCAACTTATGATCAGCGGCTGAGGCTGCTCCCGGTTCTGGAACAGTCAGGCCGAATTCGGCCCGAACTCTGTATAAGGCAGAGTTCGTCCCAATTCCGGATCCTGGAAACAGAACAGAAATCAGGCTGAAAAGAGATTAAGTTGAAAAATAATTAAGTGAGAGAGACCAAAGGAAAAGTACATATACAAGATTGAGAAAAACCTAAGTTAAAAAATTCCAGAAAGTTAATTTCGAATCAAAGTAAAGTTGGAAAATCTGCATTTCAGTAAGTGATAAATAAAAATGAACCATGTAATAAACAAGGAACTATGCCATAATTCTATATTTTGAAGCTGCCATGGGTTAGTTGCAGGGATCGGATCCCAGCTAGCGGTAGTCCTGAGGACTAGTACACCGTGTCGCTTAGGCTTTTACGTCTTGTTGTCAGAAGGGCCCTTTCGGCTTATACCCATAGCAATTTCATCAGAAAAGAATCAAGACATACTCGATATTTACGCAGGTTTAATTTAATAAATAACAACTTCGTCCAAAATTCCAAGTTCACGACAGAGAAAATTGAAGCACTCTTCGAATAATGGTTTCGTAAAGAAATCTGCTAGATGATGATCAGTGTCAATAAATTCTAAGTTAATAGTGACATTTTGCTGATGATCACGCAAAAAATGGTGACATATTTCTATGTGTTTCGTGCGTGAGTGACATATGGGGTTCTTAGTGAGATTTATAGCACTAGTGTTGTCACAAAAGATTGGAATGTGCATAAAAGATAAGTTGTAGTCTTCAAAGGTTTACTTCATCCATAAAATTTGTGCACAACAACGCCCAGCTGCGATGTATTCAGCTTCTGTTGTGGATAGTGCGACAGAATTCTGCTTCTTGCTAAGCCAAGAGACTAAAGTCTTTCCTAATAAATGACACGTACCGCTCATACTTTTATGGTCGACCTTGTATCCGGCAAAATCAGCATCAGAGTAACCAATGAGGTCAAATAATGTTGACTTGGGATACCATAGGCCCACTGTAATCGTACCCTTAAGGTATCGAAAGATACGCTTAACAGTAGTCATGTATGATTCCTTAGGATTTGCTTGATATCTAGCACACAGGCAAACGCTAAACATAATATCAGGGCGACTAGCAGTTAAATAGAGTAGACTGCCTATCATACCTCGATACTTACGTTGATCCACAGGTTTTCCGCTTTCATCTGTTTCTAGTTTAGTTGTAGTAGCCATTGGAGTGCTGATTGGTTTGATGTTGTCAAGGTTAAATTTCTTCAGCATGTCCTTTGTATACTTGGACTGACAGATAAAAGTTCTATTTGATATTTGTTTGACTTGCAGTCCAAGAAAGTAATTGAGCTCCCCCATCATGCTCATCTCAAACTCGGTCTGCATACACTTGGCAAAATCTTGACAGAGGGTTTCATCAGTAGAACCAAGCAAGAGAATAGTGTCTTTAAAAGATTTTAGGAAAAGTGTGGTGTCAATTTTTCCTTTTGAAAAACCTTTCTCAAGCAAGAAACTGCTTAGCCGTTCATACCAAGCTCTAGGGGCTTGTTTGAGGCCATATAGCGCTTTCTTTAGCTTGAAAACATGGTCGAGAAATTTATGATTTTCAAAACCAGGGGTTGTTTTACATGACCTTCCTCCTTAATAAATCCATTCAAGAAAGCACTTTTAACATCCATTTGAAATAATTTAAAATTTTGAAAATTTGCAAATGCACAAAGCATCTGAATGGATTCTAATCTCGCAATAGGAGCATATGTCTCATCGTAGTCGATACCTTCCTCTTGGTTGTATCCTTGGACTACTAGACGAGCTTTGTTGCGTGTGACTGAACCATCTTCATTTACTTTGTTTATAGAAACCCATTTAGTACCAATAATCGAGTGATTTGTCGGTCTAGGAAAGAGTTCCCATACTTGGCTCCTCTTGAATTGGTTGAGTTCTTCTTGCATAGCAGAAATCCAAAATTCAACATTAAAAGCTTCTAAAATGTTTTTCGGCTCAATTTGTGAAATGAAGGCAGTGCTAGCAATAGAGTCTCTTAATGATGATCTAGTAGTTACTCCACGTGAAACCTCCCCTATTACCAAAATTTCTGGATGTGACGGCTTGAAAGAGAATTTTTTTGGCAAGCCCTCCAGAGAATTGGTTTCGGTGGTGGTATTCATTGGAGTAGAAGTTGATGCCTCAACATCATCATCAAAAGTAGCTGCTGCACTGTTATCTTCATCAAAAGTCATATTTGTAGACTCTTCCACAATTAATGAGCGTTTGTTAAACACTCTATATCCCTTGCTCTTGGCAGTATAGCCAAGGAAAATACCATCGTCAGCATCGGCATCAAATTTGCCTAAGTTGTCTTTGGTGTTAAGGATAAAATATCTACAACCAAAAACTCTAAAATAAAAAACATTTGGGGTTCTTCCAAACCAAGGCTCATAGGGTGTTTTCTTCATAATAGGACGAACAAACACCCTATTTAAAATGTGGCATGCTGTACTGACAGCTTCAGCCCAAAAGTATTTCGAAAGTGAAAACTTATTCAACATGACTCTAGCCATATCGCCAAGAGTTCTATTCTTCCGCTCCACAATACCATTTTGTTGAGGAGTTCTTGGACAAGAAAACTCATGATCAAAACCATTAGAATCACAAAACTTTTCAAAATCAGTATTTTCGAATTCGCCTCCATGATCACTTCGGATTCGAGTAATCATGTAGCCTTTTTCGTTTTGAACTTTCTTAACAAAAATATTGAAAACTGAAATAGCATCTCTTTTATTTGTAAGAAAGAAAACCCATGTAAATCTAGAAAAGTTATCAACAATAACAAAAGCATAGAGTTTACCACCAAGACTGGCAACTCTACTAGGGCCAAATAAATCCATATGAAGTAGTTGCAAGGGTCTAGTAGTACTTACAGATTTTATGGAATAAAATGAGGACTTAGTTGCCTTATTCAATTCACATTCGGCACATATAGTGTCCTTTTTGAATGTGATGTCGGGCAAGCCTCTAACTAGCTTCTTAGTCGATAGCCTGGATATAGTATCCATGTTGGTATGACCAAGACGCTGGTGCCACAGTAATCTTTCATCCTTATGAGCATATAGGCATCTACCTGCATTGTTAGTATCTCTAGACAGATAGAAAATATAAATATTATCCTCTCTTACCCCTTCAAAAGCAATGTCTCCCGTTGACCTATCATAAATAAAGCATTTATTTTGTCCAAAGTTAATATCATATCCATGGTCAGCAAGATGACTAATGCTGAGCAGGTTATGCTTTAACTCGGTCACTAGGCAGACATCCTTTATTACGGGAGAGGGAGGATGACCAATAATACCATTACCTATAATATACCTTTTTAGGTTGTTACCAAAGGATACATATCCTTCTCTCTTCATCGATAGTGATGCAAAAAGATTTGCGTCTCCCGTCATATGCCGCGAGCATCCACTATCGAGAATCCACTTACTCTTAGTTGAGAAGGGAAGGTCCACCTACATCAAGAGTAGATGTGACCTTTGGTACCCAAGTTCTTGACGGTCCTGAAAAGTTAGTTTTCAGAAACCATGCATATATCTTTCTATCTACTAATCTTCTAATTCTATATTGTGGTGAAATGTGTCCATGTAATCCACAATAAGTACATATATCATTCCTATTTATATTAGGAGCATGCATATGCTGTCTATGAGTAGAGTGATGTGGAGTAGCATGATGATAATGTCTATATGGAATAGCATGGTGATAATGTCTATATGTAGAGTGATGGTGATTTTGTGCAACATAGTGATGATTGTATCTATGTGTAGCATGATGATCTGTAACAAATGAGAATTATTTCTATGTGCATGTGGTTTGTGTGCTTTATGAAAGTGTGTGTATATGTAAGCATGATTATGAGCTGCAAGTGGATGACGTGGTTGACTAGTATGAGTAGTGTCATGCTTTGTGTGTGTCTCATGTGATTGGGTTTGAGGTTGAGCAACCTGTTTTCCCAATTTAGTCTCTAATTTCTTAGAGACAGCCTGCAGTTCAGTAACCTTAGCATTCAAACCACATATCTTAGTAATAGAAATCTTGTGTCTACTCTTTTCTTCAGCAAGCTCCGTGTTAAGTGCTGTGATTTCTTGTGTTTGTTGTTCAATGCATGCTTCAGCATCATGTAGGCTTATTTTAAGCTTAGATGCCTCATCTGTGACTTCCGTGGGTGAAGTGTCTCTAATATTATCAAGCAGTAAAGAAAGTCTTTGAATTTCGACTTCATGACTTTTGATCTTTTCCTTGGCATGATTATATTTACCAATGACCTTTTTGTGATCATCAAGTAAATCGGTGAAAGCATCGCCAAGTTCATCAAAAGTGAAATCATCAAGAGTTTTGTTTGATACCTTGTCGGACGTTGCCATTAGGCACACGTTTGCAGTGTCTGGAGGAGAGTCCTTTTCTTCCTCGGAGTCACTAGCTTCGATTTCATGCCAAATGCTTGTGTTGGCATATTTCTTTGAGGAAGCTTTATTATATGGTTTCTCATAGCGGTTGTTCTTCTTTAAGAATGGACAGTCTTTTTGGATTTGTCCCGTCTTCTTGCAACCGTAGCATGTTGGCTCTTCTTTATCATCTTCTTGTGGTTCCTTTTTTCTTCGATTGAAGCAAAGAAATTTCTTGAAGTTGCGGACAAGGAGAGCTTGATCATCACCTTCCGAGTTGTCGTCATCCGTCTCTTCGGGGTCAGCCCTTCGTCGGTAAGCTTTGAGGGCGATCTCCTTAGCCTTAGGAGCAGGCTCTTTGAAGTCCTTGAGGTCAAGCTCATGAGTCATCAGCTTTCCCATCAAGGTCTCCATGGACATAGTTATGAGATCATTTCCTTCTATGATAGCTGTCACCTTAGGGTTCCAAATCTTTGGTAGCCCCCTAAGTAGCTTGCGTATCTTCTCGTGATTTGTATATTGTTTGCCGAGCGAAGATAGGGGATTGATGATGTCAAGGAATCTTGTGAACATTTGCGTAATCGTCTCATTTGGCTTTATCTTGAAAGCCTCATATTTTTGAGTGAGACGACTTATCTTCAATTTCTTGACTTGGGTGGTTCCTTCATACGTCACTTCTAGAAGTCTCCATACTTCGTGAGAGGTGGTGCATGTTGAGACCCTGTTGAACTCATTCCTGTCTATAGTACAGAATAAAGCATTAATAGCTCTCACGTCTAGACTTGCCTATTTATTCTCCTCGTCAGAATATTTGTCATGTGGTTTCTCAACGAGATCACCATTAACAACTATCCTGGCGGGCTTTTTGTAACCATCGGTGACGATGGTCCACAGGTCGAAGTCTAGCGACTTGAGATAAAAGCTCATCCTTGTTTTCCAATAGGTGTAGTTTGTTCCATCAAATAGGGAAGGCCTATGAGTGGACTTCCCTTCACCATGATTGGAAATCAAGGATTGTGTGGTTGCCATAGATCAGCTTTAGGATGTTAGTCCTTGTAGAGAGAACAGAGCTCTGATACCAATTGAAGAACAGATGGCAACTCTAAAGGGGGGTGAATAGAGTTTATAACAATAATAGCCAATTAAAAATTAAACCCTTTCACAAACTGAAAGTAATCAGAGTAAATACGGAAATAAATAAGGAGTAAGAAAGCATACGCAAACACAGCCGATTTTTAACCTGGTTTCCCTCGTGGAGGACTAGTCCAGGCCTGAGAACTCTAGCTCAGGTTTAAATCCACTATTTGTGAAATAGTAGTTACACCCCGTACCTTTTCTTCAGAAGAGCACGTCAACTTCTTACAAAGATCGCAGTGGCGATGCTTGGAATTTTTCAAGCGACTTCTTGAACTCTTGCACAAACTCTTGACTAAAAAGTACTGAGCACTTGAGGCTTAGGGAGCTTGTGTCTAGTAGATGAAGAAGGGTATGGCTTGTATAGAGCTTTAGAGAGAAGAGAAGAGAAGATTGGATGAATAAAAAATAAGAGAATTCATGGCCTATTTATAGGATACCAGGTAGGCAGAATTCGGCCAGAATTCTGGTTGGAATTTTCAAAAAAATTGGCCATTGGACAACTTGCAACCAGCCAACCCTAAAAATTAGGGTGCTAATTTTTCGGAGGCAGAGTTCGGCCCGAACTATGTGTGGAGGCAGAGTTCGGCCCGAACTCTATCTCTAGAGCATAGAATGGGTCATGGGTCCAATTGGCTTATTTGGATATGTGTGGAGCTATAGGATTTTGGGTATGTGTATAGGCTAAGTCTCAGATGCTCAGTATAGCTCAGTTTACATAAGACTAGACTCAATAAAATAGTAAAAATACAGACTCAAAATAACTTACATTGTAAATCCGAGCTGTCGTCTGACTTGTACTTGGATGTAGTCTTCATGTGTCGTATTGAATTATCACAAGTATCATGTAGTCAATTCTATCAATATTTGGTTTACTATAATTTTGTGTCAACAAGGTAAACATATCTAGAAACATTTAGAACACTAGAACATTAATTTGTCACAACATAGGACTGATATATTTATAAATAAATATTTTTGTTTGTTATAGACTGGTAGGCTACCTTGCTTATGTTTTGCAATCCAAAACCTTCCAGAGTATGGCTGCAGATAAGACCAATCCTGCTGGCGATGGGTTGTCATCACCCGATCACACCCCACCTCCTCAACCGAGTCCAGATCCTACACCTCGGCAGCTAGCCGATCGTTCCTATAATGTACCAGCACCCCGTAGATTTTACACTACAACTCAAGTGTTAGATCCTACATCTTTCCAGACTGAACAGCAAGCCCCTATGGTGGTACCCAATCTAGCTGCTTTACCAGTACCCGTGGACCCCACCGACCTCGTAGGCCTGCTATGAGGAGTGCTTGACGCACAGCGAACTCAAGTTGAAGCTCATCGCGAACAGACGGCAATTATGAGAGAAGGCATGGAGAATGCCCACAATGTGGCTATGGCTGCACTGGATAGAGGAGAAGCAGCCCAATCTAAACCAAGGCCTGCTAAAGTCGGCGATATTGAGAAATTTAAGAAGCTGGGCCCTCGACCTTTCAAAGGAACCGAGGGAATTATTTATGCTTATGAATGGTTCGACAGCATGGAGCGTCTCCTCAGCATTGCTCAACTTCCTGATGACCTCCAAGTTGAAGCTGTAGGACTCCAACTGTTAGACGTAGCCAGCACCTGGTATCGGAATGAACCCCGACTCCAGGACAGGTAGCTTGACTAAAACACCTTCAAGAGGTTGTTCCGCAGGAAGTTTTTCCCAACATCAGAGTTGTGGGAGATGGAAAGGCAGTTCCAGAATCTGAAACAAGGGAACATGACGGTTAGTGAATATACGGCAGAGTTTGGTCAACTTAGTCGCTTTGTAAAGAACTTGGTTGCTGACCCCACCGATCGTGCTGAAAGATTCAGGTATGGACTGAGGGAAGAAATTTGTACTCCTGTGATCGCAGGAGGCGCCAAGACGTACGAGAGGATCCTAATACGAGCTCAGGATATAGAGAAGAGTCAGCCTGCTCGTTCAAAGAGGGAATTTTCTAGAACTAGCAACTACCAGAATAACTAGAAGAGGCCTAACCACAACAATAACAATAGGCCTTCTCATCACCAGCAGCAGCACCATCAGGCGAGGACCAATGACAGAGCGCCTCTGAGGCAGATTACTGTTTGTAATTTTTGCAAGAGGCCAGGGCATCAGGCGAACATCTGCAGAAAGAGACTAGGATACTGCCTAGTTTGTGGGTCTGCCACCCACCAAGTGAAGGACTGCCCCACGGCATTCAACCGGACTGGAACAACACAGCAGAAGGATCCTCAACCTACTCAGCAACAACAGTTTGGGCAACACCAGCAAAAGACTGGGCGATCTTTTGCCCTAACAGCAGATGAGCAAAAGCCAGAGCAGGAACCTACCGCTGATGTCATCACAGGTTTCATTTATATGCATTCATATCCTGCTTTAGCATTATTTGATTCGGGTGCTTCACACAGTTTTATAGCAACAAAATTCATCTCTACACACCACCAAGTTACATGATTTAGCAAGAAGATATGAAGAGTTATGACCGATGGTGGACCCACACCTATCACTGAGACCTATAACTGCCCTATAACTATCTCAGGACACAATTTCTTAGCACCCTTACTTGTGATGCCCTTATCTAACTATGATGTAGTCTTAGGAATGGACTAGTTAAGTAAGCAGCATGCGCTGATAGATTGTCACAAAGGATGTGTAGTCTTCAGCCCACCTGGAGAGCCGAAGTTTGAAATCCCTCGAGCTTCGGAAGATATAGAGGGTATTACTTACTTCTTTATTACCAAAGAATCTGGACCTCCTCACCCTATCATAGCAGAATTCATGGATGTCTTCCCTGATAGTCTTCCAGGATTACCCCTAGATCGAGATATAGAATTCACAATTGACCTAGTTCCCGGCTCTGCCCTTATCTCTCGGGGATGCTACAAAGTCAACCCTAAGGAGGCCAAGGAAATAAAGGACCAGATGAATGAGCTGAAGGCCCTTGGATTTATCAGAGATAGAGCCTCACCCTGGGGAGCACCTGTCTTGTTCGTGCCCAAGAAGGATGGAACTATGCGAATGTGCATCGACTACCGGGCGCTGAACAACATCACCATCAAGAATAAGTACCCTCTGTCCCGGATCGATGACCTGTTTGATCAACTAAGTGGAGCTAAGGTGTTCTCGAAGATAGACCTTCGATCTGGCTACCATTAAATTAAGGTCAGGAAGGAGGATATTCCAAAGACGACGTTCAACACCAAATATGGTCAGTATAAATTTTTGGTCATGCCATTTGGAGTGACGAATGCCCCTGCAGTATTCATGAAGCTTATGAACAAGGTCTTCCATGAATATCTGGATCAGTTTGTTGTTGTCTTCATCGATGATATTCTGATCTACTTGAAGACCGAAGAAGAGCATGAAGAGCACCTGAGGAAGGTTCTGGGAACCTTAAGGAATGAGAAGCTTTATGGTAAGCTATCTAAATATGAATTCTTCTTAGACAAAGTAGATTTTTTGGGCCATATTGTCACAGGAGAAGGAATTTCGGTGGATCCAAAGAAGATAACTGCTATTGAGAAGTGGAGTACACCAAGTTTGGTTGCTGAAATCAGAAGTTTCTTGGGCTTAGCTGGCTACTACCAAAAATTTGTGAAGGACTTCGCCAGGATTGCTGAGCCGATAATGAAGCTCACCAGGAAGAATAAAGAATTTGTGTGGACTGAAGCTTGCCAGTCAGCATTTGAGGAACTAAAAAAGAGACTTACAACATCACCGATACTTGCGCTACCCACAGGTACCGGCGGTTTCTCAATCTACAGTGATGCTTCTGGTAAAGGATTGGGTTGTCTTCTTCAACAACACGGAAAAGTAATTGTTTACGCATCTAGGCAATTACGGACTCATAAGAAAAACTATCCCACGCATGATTTGGAGCTTACAGCAGTTATTTTTGTACTGAAGCTGTGGAAGCATTACCTCTATGGAGAGAGAGTGGAAATATTTACAGACCACAAAAGTCTTAAATATGTTTTCACTCAGAAGGAGCTGAACATGTGACAGAGACGATGGCTGGAGCTGATGAAAGATTCCGACATCGATCTACTGTACCATCCGGGTAAGGATAATATTGTTGCAGATGTACTTAGTCGATACTCGATAGCAATATTTTTGACCAAAGAGCGACATTTGCTGGAAGACATAAAAAAGCTTGGACTGGAGATTGTACTGCCTGAAGAAGAAATAAAAAAGCTGGAAAGAAAAGCTATTATACCAGGAGATGGTTCATCAATGATGCAGTTGCAAGTGCATTCAAGTCGGATGGACAAAGTCAAGGAGACACAGTTCCAAGACGAGACGCTTTACAAACTCAAAGATCAAGTGTTGGGGCAGGAACACTTGAAGGATTCTCAATCGCCAGCGATGGAGCAATGAAGCATGGTACGAGGATTTGCGTACCAACTGGCAAACTGAGGGATGAGCTGATACAAGAAGCGCACCAGTCGCAGTATTCCATACATCCAGGAGCTAATAAAATGTATCTGGATATGCGTACTGTAGTATGGTGGTACGGAATGAAGAAGGACGTATCCAGATTTGTGGCTAGATATTTGATTTGTCAATAAGTGAAAGCCAACATACAGAGACCAGCAGGACTGTTGCAGCCGCTAGACATCCTGGAGTGGAAATGGGAACACATAATGATTGATTTTGTGTCAGGATTACCTCGATCCCAAGGAGAGAAGGATGCCATTTGGGTTATTGTGGACCGACTGACAAAGTCAGCTCACTTGATGTAACCCCGCTTTCCCGGATTTTTTTTAATTTTTGTATTTTTCTGGAATTTTATAAATTTTATTATATGGTTTAAGATATTTTTGGCTATTATGTTATTATGAATCTAATAATCATTTAATTGGTTTTCTTATTCTCTATAAAATAATTTCTGGATAAATTAAATTGGTGACTTAGCTCTAGAGAACAATTCAAATTTTGTACAAATTTAGTTTCCCTCTATTTGTAACAACCTATAATAACTTGTAACCAATTTTCTAACTGAATTTTTTGTATCCTTGCAATTTATGAAAAGGGAAGGGACTTTTGTGAAATTTCCATTTCAGAGGAGGGGCTGATGTGAAAAATTCACATTCATTATTTAGGATCTGAAGTGAACTGTTCACTCTTATATTTTTCTCATCTCTCTCTCTCTCTTCTCATCTCTCTGCTGTCAAGAGCAGAGCTCGGGCTTTTCCCCCAAATTCCTAACTTCACCAGCCCTAACCCTAGTTCCCGACGGCAGTCGATCTTCTCGACGGCCATGCTCGGCTGGGCACAATTTCTCGGCGACCAGGCGTCGGTCGCTCCTCAACAGCATCTCACCATTTTCGACGGTGGTGCCCTGTTCTTTCTCCGGTGGCATCACAGTGAGCGGACCAGCTTCTCTGGTCTCCTCCATCGCGAACTCGCTACATCGACGAGCGGATCGTCTTCCTCGACTCCCCGATAATGAACAACAGCAGCCCGGCGTCATACCCTCCTCCGATGATGGCGAGAAGCGACATCGACTAGGCTCCATTCCGGCACGCGGCTTCCTCCTTCCCGATGGCGACGTACGGAGAAACTCGCCGGCGACTCCTTCCTTCGATGACTCTGTCGTTTCGATCTTATGTCGACAAACTGAGGTGAGTAATCTCCTCTTTCTTTTTGTGTCGATCAATCAAGAGTGGATTGACCGAATGGAAATGCTGAGTTCTCGGTCGATCAGTCTTCGGATCGATCGATCTGATTTATGATCGATAGTTCTTCATGTTCGACTCTGAGTTTCTTCCTTGTTTCTTGTTCGGGAACCGATCGATGCAATGCTCCAGTGGGACTTCAGATCGCAGCAGGATACGAGGAGACGGTGTCCGATCACTTGGGGTCGAGTCTTTATCTCAGAATTGAGTTCTTTTCTCAGGTACTGTTTTGATCACTCTCGACGATTAATTAATTTTATTGATTCAAAGTTTGAATGCGTATTTCTTGGTCAGATTATGGTCAGGGCATTGGGAGTTTTGAGTTGTGCTCGTGTCAGGGGATTACATTAATTGTGTCCTATGTGTGTGACCCATTGTGCTGTTCGTGTCCAAAGTATTGTCGTATCCAATCCGTGTGCGAGTCAGTAGGTGATGGCGGGGATGGGGATCTGTGGAGTCTAAATCGAGTCTTGGAGTTTTTTTAGTTGGATTGCATCAATCAAATTGATTGATGATACCTGTACCATGATTTTAAACTTCATCTAAAATATTGATTTGAATATTTTCTTGTTTTACTGTTTATTTTGTTGGGACTGTGATCTAGATATTTTCGAGTTTTGGATTATTTCATTCTGATTATGGGAATTGAGATTGGTTGGTCGAAGAGGATTATTAAATTTGATTCTACATTTTCGTATAAACGTCCTGTGAGATTTCCGAGGGATTTTGATGGGTTTTTGGATTGTGTTGTTATGCTCTTCTTTAATTTCTGGATTTAGTAACTCCCTTCAAATCGTCAGTTCTTGGTTTGGAAAGATCGGTTCCTGTGAGTTAAGATTATGTTGTCAGATGTTGTAATGGTCAAGCCAATGCTTGGGTTTCAAATAGGTTTAAACCTGCCGTATGAGTTGTTGTGGCTGTTAGATTCAAATGGGTTTTGGGAGTGTTGGCATCTGTTGCTAGTACGGGTTGCACCAATTGACGTGTTCAATCCTACTCTATCCTTTTGACTGAGTCTGCAATTTAGTTATAATTGTTTTCTATATAAATTTGCTAAGACCAGGCTTATATGATTTACATGGCTATGTCTATACTGGGCTGAGCTGGTTTTTGGATAGAACAGTTCCAGTAAGGGGGGTGAGTAGGAGTGGTAGCAATAGCAGATATATGAAGTATGGTTGGTCCTAATTGGTTGTGATTTATATTGAATGATATAAATGGGTTAGGATGCAAGGGTTGAGCAGTTGGTTTTCTACCCCTTTTTGAGAATTAATGAATGGGAGTTCATAGACTTTAAATTGACATATATTACTAAGGTATACAATGTGTGTTGCAATTTTCATTTTATAATTTGTCATAATAGAATTAATTAGTAACCATATTTTAAATAAAGTTATGATCTATACAAATATTTGTATATTACCTAAATCGATATATTCTGTTTATAGCTAGCATATGTGTATAGTATTTTATACTAGTAGTGATATATTTTGGTAAATATATTTATTTAAGTATTAATTTAATACATACTTACCTAAAAGTAGTTTTAGGGTAATTTCAAGTTAAGTGAAACCTAGCTTCCTAATATAATTTTTCCTTAAAGATATGTTGGATAGTTTTTCTATTGTTTTGATTATAATAATAATATTTTCTAAAAGTTCCCTTGCTAGCTAGAATATATATTTTCTAAAAAATGGTAGCTAGTATATAAAGAGTTAGCTAGTTAATAATTTAGCCAATTGCTATTTGCTAGAAATTAACAAATTCTTGCCCTACTCTAGGTGGAGACTTTGAGACATTGATTTGCAAGGACAAAGGCAAGTACACCGGCTCGAACTCTTTACTCTGTATTTTCTGTCTTGCTTCATGTTCTCATGTTGACACGTTGTACACACGATTGTTCATTGTTCATTGTTCACTGTTCATCGTTCATTGTTCATCGTTCATCGTTCATAGTTCATTGTGCTTACTTGTACATTGGGGTGGGGAAATACTACAGATATGTGACCAATCCTATTTTAGCTAGGCATTGACTA
This sequence comes from Iris pallida, assembly GCA_029216955.1. Taxonomy (NCBI): domain Eukaryota; kingdom Viridiplantae; phylum Streptophyta; class Magnoliopsida; order Asparagales; family Iridaceae; genus Iris; species Iris pallida. Next base: position 4,246,101 of record JANAVB010023999.1, on the reverse strand, counting down.
ATAGCTTAGGTCTCACATCGTGCACGTGAGACTCTAAGCCGTACCATTTTTCACTGTTCACTGTTCACTGTTTACCCAGCCGGTCACATACTCTGATAGTTATTTCAAATGCATGTCACACTGATAGTATAGCTCATCGTTTCTGGATCTGGTACTATAGTTCATTGTTATTCCTGTACCACAGTTTCATATTCATGTCTTGTACCACAATTTATCTTGTGATTCTTTTTCATGCACTTCAGTTTACATTGTTTAGAGGTTCTTGTCGGGGTTGTACTTTGCTCTTTTCCTGATAGGATCGTTGCAGGTGAGTGGGAGATTACATGGAGCTGGTGATTGCTTGGATATTGCAGCTTTTATTTCTGTTTATTTTTCTGGAGATGTATTATAGATATTCATTATTGTATATTATTTTATTTGACCGGATTTGTCTCCGACTGAGTTGGTATTTAAAACACTTGATGGATATTGGTGATTTCTGGGAACGTTATAAAAGTTGTGTTTTGGTTTACATTACATTGTGACTTTGAGTTTTCCTTAGTATTGTACAGCTTACTTCGTCGTGTCCAACGACGAAGGCTGGGCGTGTCCGACTCGTATCCGATTATTCGGGAGCGGGGCGTGACATGTTTGCAGTGGTGGCCCATGCAGGTCAGTCCTAATGGCACTTAGGTTATAAAGTGCTATTGGGGAACCTGATAGACTAAGGAAAACTCATCACAGCATAGGATACGTGGGAAATTGTTACGGGTATGATTTTACTAAAATTTCTTATAGTTAGGCCTATCTAATCAATTTTCTATTTTGCAGGGTAGTTTAGACACGCAACACTAAGGTTATCAATTTTCTTACACTTGGAACTTCTGAGTTTATTTCATATATACATTTTGCTAGTATAACTGTTTGATTGATAATATTTGATCTGTCTTTAGATTTTCTCTTAGCATGTGGAATTTTTCTGAATTTTTCTTAATTATTATTCAAAACTTCGTTTCTAATTCGAGATTTTATTTTCTACTGAGATTTGTTTTTTAGTCACTTTGTCTTACTATTTGTTCTCTTATAAAACACAATATATTTTCTAAAGGAGCAGATATATCACTTTCTATCATGATTTTGACCTTTTATAAACTTCTTTGAAATTTCTAAGGACAAAGTTGAGAGAGTACTCGCCGACATACTATGGCGTGGCAGATGCGCACTGTAGTCATTTATCTGGATTATGGAGATCGAAGGTTTACTGCAGCCAGTTGCGCACTGGCGAGGCATGAGCTCTAAGTCGAAATAATTTCGGGTATTCATAGGTTCTCGAATATTATTGAAGCTATGTCCTAAATCAAAAAAATTTGATCTCTTGAGTTGTTACGATAATATGGATAAAGTTGATAAAAATATTCGGTAATTTATTATTATTTGAGTCATTGAACCAAAGGTTCACTGCAGTCAGATGTACACTACACTGGCGAGGCAGGAACTCTAGGCGAAGTGATTTTGAATATAAATAATTCCCTGATACTATTGAGATTATATCCGTGTTATGTACCATGTTTGATCTCTTATCGCCATTGACAATTTTATCAGAAAAATTATCTTGACCTTATGTGAATCACTGCAATTGATTTCCTTTTCTCTTGATTTATCTTAGAAATTTATCAGGACCCTTCCTTAATATCTGTTAGTTCAATCTTTTCATGGTTTGATTTAGTGTATTACGTATATTTTGTTAATGGTTCCATATTTGATAGATAAATTTTCAAATTCCTTGTTTATACTTAGTCGTATCATTTCTAAAGTTATTGTATTTTGGCATTTATCAAGTTCAAATAATTTTGTCCATATTTTATTAACTCATGTTTAATTGGTTTGAATTTTTAATCATAGCTGTACTAGTTATACTCAAGTAATTTTATTGAATTTAGGCCATAATTTTTATGACTGTCAAATTGGTGCTATTTTTAATATGCCTAAATTTAAAATTTTCTCATGTTGGGGATTTATCTTGCCTAGAATGTTTTTATTTTATTTTACTTTGATCATTTCTAGGAATTCATGGTTTTACTAGTTATGCGAATCTTAGGTTTAAACAAATTTTCATTATTTCCAATTTTTCGTAATCGGTCAATCTTAAAAGTGTTTATTATGTCATTTGAAATTTCGAGGACGAAATTTTCTAAGGAGGGGAGATTTGTAACCCCGCTTTCCCGGATTTTTTTTAATTTTTGCATTTTTCTGGAATTTTATAAATTTTATTATATGGTTTAAGATATTTTTGGCTATTATGTTATTATGAATCTAATAATCATTTAATTGGTTTTCTTATTCTCTATAAAATAATTTCTGGATAAATTAAATTGGTGACTTAGCTCTAGAAAGCAATTCGAATTTTGTACAAATTTAGTTTCCCTCTATTTGTAACAACCTATAATAACTTGTAACCAATTTTCTAACTAAATTTTTGGTATCCTTGCAATTTATGAAAAGGGAAGGGACTTTTGTTAAATTTCCATTTTAGAGGAGGGGCTGATGTGAAAAATTCACATTCATTGTTTAGGATCTGAAGTGAACTGTTCACTCTTATATTTTTCTCATCTCTCTCTCTTCTCATCTCTCTGCTGTCAAGAGCAGAGCTCGGGCTTTTCCCCCAAATTCCCAACTTCACCAGCCCTAACCCTAGTTTTCGACGGCAGTCGATCTTCTCGACGGCCACGCTCGGCTGGGCGCAATTTCTCGGCGACCAGGCGTCGGTCGCTCCTCAACAGCATCTCACCATTTTCGACGGTGGTGCCCTGTTCTTTCTCCGGTGGCATCACAGTGAGCGGACCAGCTTCTCTGGTCTCCTCCACCGCGAACTCGCTACATCGACGAGCAGATCGTCTTCCTCGACTCCCCGACGATGAACAACAGCAGCCCGGCATCATGCCCTCCTCCGATGATGGCGAGAAGCGACATCGACTAGGCTCCATTCCGGCACGCGGCTTCCTCCTTCCTGATGGCGACGTACGGAGAAACTCGCCGGCGACTCCTTCCTTCGATGACTCTGCCGTTTCGATCTTGTGTCGACAAACTGAGGTGAGTAATCTCCTCTTTCTTTTTGTGTCGATCAATCAAGAGTGGATTGACCGAATGGAAATGCTGAGTTCTCGGTCGATCAGTCTTCGGATCGATCGATCTGATTTATGATCGATAGTTCTTCATGTTCGACTCTGAGTTTCTTCCTTGTTTCTTGTTCGGGAACCGATCGATGCAATGCTCCAGTGGGACTTCAGATCGCAGCAGGACACAAGGAAACAGTGTCCGATCACTTGGGGTCGAGTCTTTATCTCAGAATTGAGTTCTTTTCTCAGGTACTGTTTTGATCACTCTCGACGATTAATTAATTTTATTGATTCAAAGTTTGAATGCGTATTTCTTGGTCAGATTGTGGTCAGGGCGTTGGGAGTTTTGAGTTGTGCTCGTTTTAGGGGATTGCATTAATTGTGTCCTATGTGTGTGACCCATGGTTCTGTTCGTGTCCAAAGTGTTGCCGTATCCAATCCGTATGCGTGTCAGTAGGTGATGGCGGGGATGGGGATCTGTGGAGTCTGAATCGAGTCTTGGAGTTTTTTGAGTTGGATTGCATCAATCAAATTGATTGATGATACCTGTACCATGATTTTAAACTTCATCTAAAATATTGATTTGAATATTTTCTTGTTTTACTGTTTATTTTGTTGGGACTGTGATCTAGATATTTTCGAGTTTTGGATTATTTTATTCTGATTATGGGAATTGAGATTGGTTGGTCGAAGGGGATTATTAAATTTGATTCTACATTTTCGTATAAACGTCCTGTGAGATTTTCGAGGGATTTTGATGGGTTTTTGGACTGTGTTGTTATGCTCTTCTTTAATTTCTGGGTTTAGTAACTCCCTTCAAATCGTCAGTTCTTGGTTTGGAAAGATCGGTTCCTGTGAGTTAAGATTATGTTGTCAGATATTGTAATGGTCAAGCTAATGCTTGGGTTTCAAATAGGTTTAAACCTGCAGTATGAGTTGTTGTGGCTGTTAGATTCAAATGGGTTTTGGGAGTGTTGGCATATGTTGCTAGTACGGGTTGCACCAATTGACGTGTTCAATCCTACTCTATCCTTTTGACTGAGTCTGCAATTTAGTTATAATTGTTTTCTATATAAATTTGCTAAGACCAGGCTTATGTGATTTACATGGCTATGTCTATACTGGGCTGAGCTGGTTTTTGGATGGAACAGTTCCAGTAAGGGGGGTGAGTAGGAGTGGTAGCAATAGTAGATATATGAAGTATGGTTGGTCCTAATTGGTTGTGATTTATATTGAATGATATAAATGGGTTAGGATGCAAGGGTTGAGCAGTTGGTTTTCTACCCCTTTTTGAGAATTAATGAATGGGAGTTCATAGACTTTAAATTGACATATATTACTAAGGTATACAATGTGTGTTGCAATTTTCATTTTATAATTTGTCATAATAGAATTAATTAGTAACCATATTTTAAATAAAGTTATGACCTATACAAATATTTGTATGTTACCTAAATCGATATATTCTGTTTATAGCTAGCATATGTGTATAGTATTTTATACTAGTAGCGATATATTTTGGTAAATACATTTATTTAAGTATTAATTTAATACATACTTACCTAAAAGTAGTTTTAGGGTAATTTCAAGTTAAGTGAAACCTAGCATCCTAATATAATTTTTCCTTAAAGATATGTTAGATAGTTTTTCTATTGTTTTGATTATAATAATAATATTTTCTAAAAGTTCCCTTGCTAGCTAGAATATATATTTTCTAAAAAATGGTAGCTAGTATATAAAGAGTTAGCTAGTTAATAATTTAGCCAATTGCTATTTGCTAGAAATTAACAAATTCTTGCCCTACTCTAGGTGGAGACTTTGAGACATTGATTTGCAAGGACAAAGGCAAGTACACCGACTCGAACTCTTTACTCTGTATTTTCTGTCTTGCTTCATGTTCTCATGTTGACACGTTGTACACACGATTGTTCATTGTTCATTGTTTACTGTTCATCGTTCATTGTTCATCGTTCATCGTTCATAGTTCATTGTGCTTACTTGTACATTGGGGTGGGGAAATACTACAGATATGTGACCAATCCTATTTTAGCTAGGCATTGACTAATAGCTTAGGTCTCACATCGTGCACGTGAGACTCTAAGCCGTACCATTTTTCACTGTTCACTGTTCACTGTTTACCCAGCCGGTCACATACTCTGATAGTTATTTCAAATGCATGTCACACTGATAGTATAGCTCATCGTTTCTGGATCTGGTACTATAGTTCATTGTTATTCCTGTACCACAGTTTCATATTCATGTCTTGTACCACAGTTTATCTTGTGATTCTTTTTCATGTACTTCAGTTTACATTGTTTAGAGGTTCTTATCGGGGTTGTACTTTGCTCTTTTCCTGATAGGATCGTTGCAGGTGAGTGGGAGATTACATGGAGCTGGTGATTGCTTGGATATTGCAGCTTTTATTTCTGTTTATTTTTCTGGAGATGTATTGTAGATATTCATTATTGTATATTATTTCATTTGACCGGATTTGTCTCCGGCTGAGTTGGTATTTAAAACACTTGATGGATATTGGTGATTTCTGGGAACGTTATAAAAGCTGTGTTTTGGTTTACATTACATTGTGACTTTGAGTTTTCCTTAGTATTGTACAGCTTACTTCGTCGTGTCCAACGACGAAGGCTGGGCGTGTCCGACTCGTATCCGATTACTCGGGAGTGGGGTGTGACACTTGATCCCCTTCAAGGTTGGTCCATCCACCGAGAATTGGCAGCACTGTACATGCAGCATATCTACCAAATTTATGGAGTTTCGGTAAATATCGTATCTGACAGAGATACCAGATTCACCTCTCACTTTTGGAGGAACTTGCATGACAGTTTGGGAACACAATTGAAGTTCAGTACCGCCTACCATACCCAAACTGACGGACAATCGTAAAGAACCATCCAGATGCTAGAAGACATGCTGAGATCTTGTGTCTTGGAATTTGGAGGGTTTAGGGAAGACCACTTACACATGGTAGAGTTTTCCTACAACAACAGCTACCAAGCTAGCATCGGTATGACTCCGTTCGAGGCACTCTATGGACGTCGTTGCCGTACTCCACTTGCTTGGGATGACGTAGGAGAAAGAGTACTGCTTGGACCTGAAATGGTGACCGATGCAGCAGAGAAGGTAAAGGTGATTAGAGACAATCTTAGGATAGCTCAGGACAAGCAAAAATATTGGGCTGATAGCAGTCGTCGACAATTGGAGTTCAAAGCAGGAGATAGTGTCTTCGTTAAGATCTCCCCTACCAGAGGAACTATCAGATTTGGCAGAGCAGGAAAGTTGAGCCCCAGGTACATCGGCCCATTCGAAGTTTTGAGCCAATTGGAGAAGTAGCATACCGATTATCTCTACCAGCTAATCTTGAAGGCGTGCACAACGTCTTCCACGTTTCACAGCTCAGACGCTACATTCCGGATCCGAGCCACATCTTGTACCATTCAGAGCTGGAGATTGGACCCAGCCTCACAGTACCAGAGAAGCCAGTAGCAATTTTAGACAAAGGTGAGAAGAAAACCAGGAACTCTGTGACGTCCATAGTCAGAGTTATGTGGTGACACAATTCTCCAGGCGAGTCTACGTGGGAGAGAGAAGACAAGATGCGGGAGCAGTATCCGTAACTATTGAGACCTGGGGTAATTCCTAACTCTATTTTTTTAATTTCGAGGACAAAATTTTCTAAGGAGGGAAGATTGTGAAACCGGTAATTTTTAATTAATTAATTCAGTGTTACTTTTATTTATTATAATTAGATTAAAATTATTATTTCTAGAATTTTAGGGTTTAGTCAAACCCGTAAATTTTAATTAATAATTCATTTGCTAAATTATTATTATCATTTTAGGAAAACCATATTTTTAGAAAAAAATTATTCTTGGTATTTTTAGTGTCTGGCTTGACCTGTCATGAACCCATCTTGAATCCATTTCGAAAACCAAACCCAAATTTTAGTTTTTTCAAAACAAATACATTAGTATATATTTATATCATTTTCACTTATTTAAAGAAATAGAATACTTTTATTTTCCTTTAAAACAAAACTTACATTAAATTTTCTTTATAACTCATTAACTCTCTATCTCTCTCATTAACCAGGGAAAGAAAAAACCTTCCTTTCCAAATGCTCGGCCGACCCTTCTCTTCTGTAACACCCCGACTCCTCCGTTCATCTCCCGAAACCCTCACATCATTCCCTATAAAATCCTCACCCTCTCCATTACTCTTTACCACCTTCCCCAAAGCCCTAGTCCACACCCTAACCCCAAAACCGGCGACCTCCGCCTGATTCAGCGCTCGCCTCACGACTCCGCCGGCTCCGCCCGCCCTGACGACCTTCCGTGAGGCGCCTCCCGCCGTCGGACCCCCTGCACGGCCCCCTCTCGGCCGACCGAGCAGCTCCTGCCGCCGATTTCCCTGCGGCCATATCGACCGCCGGCCGACCCCCTGTGCAAGCCCGTGCGCCGCTCGTCGACCTCCCGAGCGACCTCGATCTGCTGTCCCGTATCCCGATCTATTGTCCAGCACCTCTGTGTACGACTCCGGTGCTGTTCGGACTCGATCCGCTGCTATTCGTGTTCCGTTCCCACTGTTCGCGGATAATTTTTCTTCTTTATTCACCTGAGAGCTCTAGCCGAGCATCCTAGGTATATTTTCTGTGTCCCTGTGTCCTTTCTGTTGTGTCGATGATGACGCGGTCCCCGATTTCGTCATGGGATTCAACATTGATAATTACGATGTTGGTTTTGGATTTTTCGAACTTAGTTTCGGAATAATTTTTGTAGCTTGGATGTTGTTGTTTTGTGGTTCTGTGGTTTCTCGGAATTTCTGAGATAAGTTCGGAAAATGGTTCTGTGACCATTCTCCTTAGATTGGTTCTGTGGTTTTTTTCGGTTTTCCGAATTCTATATTTCGGGAAGTTTTTCCTATGATTATGATTTTTGGAATATAAAACTACTCTTGGGTTGGATAAATTGGAATTTCTGGTTGGGAATGTTTTGTGGTTTGGAATATTGTGGGTGTTGGCATTTTTCCAGGATTGGGTTGTCCCAATTATAGAGGAAGTGCTGCCCAAATTTTTGAAGATATATATTTTAAAACTATCTTCAAAACCCGATCTTTGCAAAACAAATTACATCATGGAGTGTTGGTTTTAAAATAGATTTTGTATCTTTTCGGGCGACGACCATATTGGTCCATGGGTCCTAACTAAATGCAAACGAAAATGGCCAACCCGGACGTTGAGGCATTAGTTAAAACATGAGTTTTTGAATGACCAAGTCTGAGACGCATTTTATAATTATTTTTAATTTATTATTATTTTTAGAATGGGTTACTTCTATTAGTATTTTGGTGCAGGGCTTCGGTCTACTGTTGGACCGTTCGTGGTATTCAGAGCTCGCCTTAAAATTAAATTAATTTATGTAGAAAAAAATTGTAAGGGCATAAGTCCAAGTTTTCTTTTCTTTTTTCCTATGGACCTGTAATAAGTAGTTTAGTTTTTCCTTTTCTTTTCTGGATTGTTGTTTTGTAGGTAAACGCATAAATAGTAAACTGAATATTTATCTTTTATAGAAAATTAATAAGCGTTTTCTCACATTAAATAAAATAATAAGATTTCAAGTTTGTAACTTAGACAATTTCATGTTTTCTCATTAAAAGAAAAAAACTAATATATATATATATATATATATATATATATATATATATATATATATATATATATATATATATATATATATATATATTACAAAATACAAAATACAAAAAAAAAAAAATATATATATATATATATATATTACAAAATACAAAGTTTTGCCAAATAATTGAAAAATGCGAAGTTTCCCAATAAAAATGTTAACTGGACTTTTACCTCGTTAAAATAATAACTTTGAATTGCATCGATAAACGTGTTTTATTTATAACAACATAAAATTTGACTAGGATCAAATTTTAGAGATTGTAACTAGCACACCTAGATATGGTTTCCTCATTTATGCTAAGTCAGGATTCTCAATGTAGGATTTCGAGGACGAGTCTGATTTTCTTTTCCGGAACCGACTCTTCAAACCCAGTCATAAACAAAGGCAAGTACGGTTATGTTTATTTTTCAATTTAGTTAATAATTGTAATATTGCAAGATTAAGCCACATTGCTACACGGAACTCTCTCCTAGAGTATTGATTATTATTGATTGTGGGATTGGGGGAGTAGTGTAGTGTATTATGACCAATATCCCTCATATTGCATATTGATTGTGCGAGCTTACCTCTCTTACACATGGGGATAAACCGTATCGTATCACTAGGATACTATTGTACAACCCAAGCCGGTCATAAGCATTACATACTCAAATCACATTATTTTTAATTGTGAAAAATTTCTGGAAAATATTGTTCAAGTATTTCAAACTATTTAAATTGCAAATTTCTAATTATTAGTTGAATTGTTAAATTTTCATAATTGTACTTTACTCCTTTCCTGACTGGATTTCCCACAGCCAATAGGTTCCATTGATGATGCAGAGCTATTGATTAGTAGCTATTATGACCCTGAGCTCTACCCTGCTGTGCTGCCAGAGTCCCAATCGGACGATGTTGATCTCGGGACTGATCAACCATCTTTCTAGATGATGATTTTCCTTTTAGTTTTGATGTTTGAATAAAAAGACAGTTTTTATTTTATCAGATGTATCAGATGAATCTTTTTTTGGACAAGTTTTTAATATTCGAAATTTTAGATATTGTGACAAAATATATTGTATTGGTGTGATTATCTGCATTTGGATACAGCTTACTGTCGCCGTCTCACAACGGTGCAGGCTGGGCATGATCCAATTCGACCCAACAATTTGGGACCGGGTTGTGACACCAGGCTCTTCTTCGAATAAATCGTGTGCCTGGTCTTCCTTCTCCGCGGGATTGTCTGTGGAAAGCATGTTGACGGATAGTACTTTCTAGAGGTCCCGGCCTATACTGTATCAGAATCTAGGTTGAAGAGTCGAAAGAATACGAGTGTAGTGGAGCCTTCGATTATGAACTCTCTGAAGTGGTCATGGGAGTAATATACCCCAACCCCCGGCGAGTACGTTGGTAGTAGTTCTTAGGCTTCCCCTTCGGAGTACGAACTCATAAGGGAAGCCGCCAGCCTTTGCCATAGTTCAGCCCTTTGTTGCTGTTCAGGTCGTATCCCATCTTCTGGATGAGATATTTGGCTTGAGTAGCATAATGGTAGAGCTGCATCTTGCCGTCGTCGGGTTTTGGTTCTCCTGGGGCTGGCCGCTGCAGATGTTCCAATCGACCAAAGATGGTAGGTTGCTCCTCCGGGTCCTTTGGTGGGACTTAGAAGTAGGAGCCTTTGGAGGGGACAACTCGATTTACAAGGTTGGCGGTTGTCACTTGCATTTGTAGAGTACATAGAGTATTGTCTAAGAAGTACTTAATGTTCCAATGCGTACATGAGTAATTCGAAGACAACTTTCTATTAATAAAATGCAAAATTTTATCCCGAGGGATTACATCATTTAAAGACTGCCTCAGTATTGACGCAGAAGTCATCTTATAATTCCTCGTGGGCAAGAGCTGCTACAGAAGAAGGTGGAGGAGATTTTCGCTTCATTTTGATCACCGCTTGAGGCGCAGCCAGACCTGCGGCTTTGAAGCGGGTGTCGAGGCCTTTCGGGAGAGCTTTATTTACAGGGGCTCCTGGCTTGATGCCGTCGGAGGAGGCCGTGCTGGAGCCTTGCCCCGAATTTTGATGACCATGGGCGCTGGAGTCTTTGGTGGCCTCGCTCTCAGTCGAACCCTCATGGGTCCTTCCATGACGCCTGTAGCTTCTGCTTCGTCATCGGCATCGTTGGAATCGGCATCCTAGGGGAGTGGTTTGTACAGATCGACATCCGTACAATATGCTTTGAAACCTAAGAATGGGTCGATATCAACAAACTCCATCTTGACGGTCGCGTCACTGGCCACATACTTCATGCACTGGTGAAGGGTGGAAGGGACGATCATGTAATCATTGTTCCATGGCCGCCCAAGTAACATGTTGTAGTTTATGTCCGCATCGATGATGTAACAGGTAACATCAGTATGAAGTTCACCTATTTTGTACTTCAATCGGATCTTGCCCAGAGGCTCACTCTTTTCCGCGTTGAATCTACTGATGGTGGTGTTCGATGCCGTAAGATGGTAGATCGGGATCCCTAGAGCTTGGAGCAGACTTCGAAGGATGATGCTGAGCGATAAGCCTAAGTTAATGTGAATGCAATCGACCTTGATGGTACCCACGTATCCTATGTAGTACAAGGGTCGTTTGTGCCAGTTGTTCATTAGCAACATATCATGCTGTACGAAGGTGATGTTAGGAATCACCTCGACCACGCTATGGCAATGTGGACATGCCACAGGATCTTCCTTAGGTTGCTTCACCTGTGCGAGGTAAGCTGCTGCATTCTACAGTGCCTTGCCGAGGGCGTCCCGAGTTGCTTTGGAGAGCCGGAGAAGCTCGAAGAGTGATAACCAAGCCGGCGTGTTGGCCAGCTGTGCCAGTATATCGAAGTTATAGGACTTGATTGGGCCTACTATCGAGTTCTTTCATAGAGGCTTATCGAAGCGGATTGCTTTCTGTTTCTGCTTATCTGTGACAGGAGGTTGAGAAGGTCCGGGTTGTGCTGTATCGGTAGAAAAATGGGTCGTCGGTAGGGCATCTCTTCTTCAGGAGCCTGGTGTTTCCTCTCGCTGGAGATCCTAACGAGTGGTCACCTTGGTGTCTTCTACCGAGGAGGAGACCATGCGACATGTCCTGGCCTTCCACCCTTTAGTCGGGCGTGCTGCTGGTGCAGTCATGTCAGGAGTGAGATCTGGATGAACGCACATTACTTTACCTTGCGGTATTGTGAAGGGGATGAGATCCAGAGCATTATCCCTAGCGGGCGGAAGATTGACGACTTCCATCATTGCCTTTGGGATGGTGTCACGACCCGCACCCAGTGTAAGGGTACAAGTACGTAACAGCACCCAACCTACATCACAGAATCAGCGGTAGAACGTTGTACTAGGTCACTATCTAAACAACAACTCATGCAAATATATAATGTACTTGTCATAATCTCAACTCCGAACGGAGGACAAGTATAAATATAATGAAGCTCAATCACAGTGTAAGCACGATAAGATAACACATAAGTTTTGTAACTAATAAGACTAAACAACAACAACAAATAAAACTACTAAATAATAATATCTCGAACAATCTCAAGATAAAGTCAATATCTCAACTTATTATAAATCAAGTTCTAAACATGAATCTAAAACAAGTTTAGTAGCTAGTCTCCCGATCACTCCTGGGAGTCGGGGCCCAAGGTAGCTAAGCCATCTCCTGATCCAAGGCAAGTAGAACAAGTGTGCTGAGGGCAAGCATATGTAATATTTCTAACGTATCAAGTCAGGATTGGAACGAGCACAACTCATCTAGAATTTCCAAGTAAATGACAAAGACTATAAAGCAGTTATCGACAGTTATATTGATGAACATGGAAGTTTTATACAGGTAATGATGTAGAGCAACAATTAAAGTACAATAGAAGATCCTATAACGAATCAGAAGATCATGGCAATGAAGACTGTAAATAAAAGTTTGCTGAACTAGAGTAATGTGATAGAAGTCTAGAAAATACAATGTAAGTCAAGTGTAATCCCAATGTGAGTCCAGACAATATAAGTCAAGAGAGTAGTTCCAGGGTGAGTCCTAAATATGACACTAATCAGTGTGTTTTAAAATACCGAGATCGACATGTAAACGGCTATGGGTAATACGGTACATCGCATACCTGGCCAAGTGTGGGATGGCTAGCCTTCCAGTATAAGTCCAAAGGAATAGTTCCAGAATTTGGGAATGTTCACATGTCTACTCAAATATTTTCTCGCCCAATAAGTACAAGTGAATCCATAACCCGATACAAAAGTAAGTACAAGTCCAGCCAGCACATAATATTGCTAGTAGGTGTTTTCAGTGGTGGTTCCAGTAATGGAGCCAGGCATGTAAAAGGTGAGTACCGCATGCAACGAATCCAGTAATATCAATCCGTGTTGATACAGAATCAAATAGAACTAACTAGAAATGAAATACAGTAATCGACAAGTAAATGAAAGAACTATCAGAGAATGTACTCGCCTGATACTTTGAATGATTGGTGAATACAGATGTCCGAACCGAAGTCACAATGTCCTATTTAATGAGATACAGGTTATAATGCATTCAAAAGGTAATAATTGAAGTATACCATGCAATCTACATGATTCTAGGTCAAAGTCAACTCTGGTCAACCTTCTAGTCAAACTAGGTCAACATCTAACCTAACTTGGTCAACTGTCTAGGGTTTTGGTCGAGTATCTAGTCAAACAAGGTCAACTAGGCTATTAGGTCCACATTGATCTCTCTAATCTAGTCAACTCTACCTCAACTAAACTCATAAACCTCAACTATAATCCAACATAGTATAGAGTATCACTTAAACATAACCTCAATTATTAACCCAACCTCTTTACATAACAACCCTCTATAAATAAGCATCACAAGAGCCTACCCCACATATATAGATACAATGTATTACACTACCACCTCTACTCCAACTCATGTCCTATAGCCCATGAATACAATACATATCATAACTCCATTATCTTTGACTCAGACTATAATCATATACCTTAAGGTATAACACAAAACATATATCTAACATATCAATTATATATATACCACATATTTTCACATATATTAATATCCATATAATATCTATGTATATCAATATCAATGTATATATATATATATATATATATATATATATATATATATATATATATAAATATACTCTATAAACCTCTTCCCTATATGTATTTTAGATGCACTATTCAACCATTCTCAAGCACCCTTACCGTACCCTTCATACTCTCTCATGCTTTCTATTACAAGTATCCACGTACATCATATCACACTACTGCACATTCTCATACTGCTGCACATAGTACTGTTAATACTTTCTGTCATTATTGTGGTTTGAATGGACACGTTTCTAATCGTTGTCAGATTAAAAAACTAGTTGATATAAGCTTGTGCAAATGGGTTCCCAAAGATAACAAATGTGGATCCAAGTATTGGATACCAAAGTCTTCACCTAATATTGCAGGTGAAGCTTCTCATATTAAATAGAACCATGGAACGTGTTGGTGATTGCAAAGCTACAAAGGGCATCTTCCAAGCAATTGCACCAACATAAGTGTGGTCACTAGAACCACTTCGGTAACATGCTTCCTAAATAGTTTTTAATATCTAGCATGTTCTTATTGACTTCTTACTATTAGCTCCCGTTGATATCTTCTAATTGTTAATTGTTTAAATTAATGTGAGATATAATCCTAGCATGACTAGCTGTTTAGCTATAATGATTAGTTCACACTATATAATATTTTATTTTCTATTAGTGTGGCACATTTTCTATGTATGTTTTTTACTCTTAATCTTTATTCTTGAAGCATGCATACCACTGTAGTCCATAGGAGCATAATTTTTTTAGTTAAATATGTTTTTAACTCTTCGTCTTTAATATTTTTTTAATGGTCACTTCTTACTGATTTGTTTTTAACATGTCATATTTACTTTGATCAGTATTTTGTGAGTATGTATGTTTAGCACAAGTCTTATGTTTACTTGAAAAGTATATACATATAATTTTTATTAACCTAGTGCTTGCATAATATATTCACTATTGATTCTCAAATTTTATTGTTATTAACTTCTTATGAATCAATTGCATCTTTGTCGGATAAAGCATATTTATGCATGTTTTTGATCGTGTGATATTTTTTTTAATGCTTATTAAGGATACATGAATAATTCATTGTCATCCATATATTGCTGATATGTTTCTTATATTAGTATGTATTTTATATAAATATCTTTATGGGGGATATAAGAGTTAAGTTTAAGTTCTATATTATTTTAAAAAGTAGTTTCAAACTTGTTCTTATCTCATACTTTAGCTATTGATTACTTTGAACAAATTTATGTTCTTCTCTTTATTAGCTTCTTTCTCAAAGCCTCTTTTAATGATATTTTTCTTGGCTTTTTGGTTAACATTTTTGGATACATGACTCTTATTTAAATAATTTTTAATATCTTGATCTTGATAAAACCATTCTTTGGATATTTACTTATTTTATATGTAGGGATTCTGGATTTCAATGTTGTTCGATGATGCTGCATATATTCCTTTGAATCGAAGTTCTTAAGAGTAGAGATCATTTTGGAAACAAGCCAAAAGGGCCCTTCTGTCATACAGGTATAAATAGCCTGAACCGACACGGTGTACTAGTCTTCGGACTACCGCTAGCTGGGAACCGGCCCCTACAGCTAACGCATAACGATCAATACTTCATAGGCTTAAGATTTATTAAGGTCCACTTGCAACTATCGTCTAATTCTGGATCCAAGGTACTGAACCCAGTCCCCTAGGTTCCATAATACATCAGCGTCTCTAGGTCCTACATTTTGATTTACAAATGTTTTATATTTTATTGTTACCCAATGATTTTATAGCACATAGAAATTAATACATCTTATACCGTATGCTACATGTTCTAAATTTTTTTAAAAAAATCTATAGAATTTAATTGATTTCATATTGAACAAATTCTTCTTAAATCCTCGGTTATTAAAGAAGAGATTTGTTTTGGGTACAAGCCTAAGAAGGGTTTGTCTGTCACCACAGCTAAGGTCAAAGCGAAGCGGTACTTAAGTGTTCTCCGGTGAACCTCCGTTAGCTGGGACAGTACCCCTACAGTCAACCCAAGATTGATCAACGCTTTATAAACTAAAGATTTATTGAGATCTAGTCACAATTGTTATCTGATGGATTTTAGATTTTAGATTTGATGGATAATGTTATTTAATTTTACAAAAAGGTAACATACATTGATCCTCCATAGGTTAATGTCTGTCATCTTTTGATATATTCACTTTTCTGTCACACTATTCGATATTCAGACTTTATAATCTTGTTACTACTCATTGAATATTATGGTCTTGTGATTTTGTCTTTAGCTTGTGTAATATTTATGATTTTAAGCTTTATTATTTTCTTCTTATTCAAGTTACTAACTGCCTATAGCCGTAATTCTTTGCGGGGAGAAGTCAAGCATATTGAATTTCTCTCTCTCAAAGCATTTCTTCTCTTTAACCCTATGGTTATTTGATGGACACCGTGCAACAGCTTTAAAAGGGAATAAATGAACTTTTATAAGAAGACCTAATATTTTTGAATTATTTTTCTACTTCTGGAAATATATCTCTAATTTTTTTTAAGTATTTTGGATATAGCCATATAAAGGTGGAGTAGTTAATTGTTTTAAGTCAATTATCCCCTTGACAAGCCATATATCTGGAATACATTTTTTGGACATTTATTTAGTTATGTTTATTTGTTTATTGGAGAAAATTTTTGTTTGTTCATCTTTAAGTGTTTATTTATTGGATATTCCTTTTACTTGCCTAAAGATAATATATGTTTTTAAGTTTGGAACGAGATACACATATTTTAAGGGGGAGCAAATTAATTGTTTCAATTCTTTTATGCCCTTAATATGTGGTATACCTATTTTATCATGGACAAATATTCTTTTACCTAACATATCTTGTTGATTTGTTCATGAATTTTTTTGGAAGAATATATGATTACTATTATTATTTATTTATTTTTAATTCTCTCATTTTATTCAACTTTCTAAAAATTTATTTTGCCAAATATATTTAATTATCTTCATTGATAATTCTTTTGAGTTTAAATTAATTTTGGCATTTCTTATTGAGATTTTATCTCAAAGTTCATGATTATCTATCTTTAGACTGATCATACTTTGCGGGGGAGCATTCAAGTCGACTGCATTCTCCTTCTCAAGTATTTTGTCTTCATTACCTGCATGTTTATGTAATGAATATACATATATCATGCTAAGGTAATTGAATTCAAATGCATGAACTTTGATATTGATTTTGTATAGATTCGAGTATAGGTATTTTTTATTTCTTTTTCGATGATTATACTCTTTATGGAATATATTCACTAATTTGTATGGCAAATTATGAATCATAATTTTTTGTGATCATTGTTAAAGGTCTCATTATATTCTTGATTTTTTTTGGATATACTAGATCTGTGAATTTCTCATGAATTATTTATGACCAATGATTGATTTCTACTATATTGATATCTACTTTCTTATTAAAATTATTTATTGGTCAATTTCAAAACTACAGTTTCATTTATTCATCATATTGAGTTTTGAATGTCATTTTTGGATTTCTAGTTGGTAAACTATGTATTGCTTGATTTCAATGTTTTTAAGTTCAACCAACTATTATTGACAAGTTTTTCTACTTTAGTTATGCAATTTTCTAAACTTGTCGTTACACTGTTCTCCTAATCCTTGATCATGATTATTTTTCTCTTCCTTCTTTACTTCTGCTTGAGTTCATTTTAGCTATAATTACGGGGGGGGGGGGGGGGGAGGGGGGCTTATTTTTGATCATGTCAAAGGGGGAGAAATAAGTTTAAGTTAGCACACAATATTATTGTATTATGTGTTTATTAGTGATACATGCATCTATTGTATATACATTAAACTTAACCGATTTGCAATAATAAAAAAGAGGGAGATTGTTAGCCTAATGATTATATCATGTTTTTTTAATATGGCTAATTAATTAAGTTTACCATAATGACATCACTAATATTCATGTAATCACTATCATGTTGCTACTTGAACTTAGCATTGTCCTAAATGTTATATATCATATTGCTATGCTTGTATCATACTGCTCTGTTCGTCTAACATGTTCTTAAAGACATGAAGTAAGCATGATCAAGCTTTGTCAAACCAGGACATATGCAATGGAGAATTTTTGATGGGCCAAAGATGACATCATACAAGAAGATTTCTCTGAATCGCCCTACGACCTATCCGGGGCCTCGCATCGGGGGTTCCACTGTCCGGCCAGCGGATAGGGGTCGAGAGGGCAGCGCCACCCATGGGGGTTCGGTGGCGAAGCCACCGAAAGGTATTCAGATTTTTAGATCTGTTTATCTTTGGACGACTGCCGTCAAGGAAAAAAGTATTTTCAAGTTTGCTCAAATTTTAGAAGAAATGTGTCATCAAAGGGCTATTAGTTTTCCTATTTGATAAATGTATTTTTTACATTTATTGAGTCTAGGAATACGATGTACATTGCGTCATAATGGCAAATAGGCTACCCAAAGAAACGTTTTCAAAATACCCTTTCATTTTAAAAACATGCCCACTTACAAAAGCCCCAACTACTTCCTAACTACTTAAAACAATTTCAATAATCCCAATAATCATTTTTGCAAAAACCTAACAAAACCCTGACAGAACTCGGCGTGAGTTCGGCCCAAATTTGGTAAGAGTTCGGTTAGTGCCCGTTGGATTTTGAACTTGGTCCTCCTGCAGTTACGGATCTTGTCGAGATTTTCTCATTGAGTTCTGCCCAAATTTTGCCCGAATTTTGTCAGAGTTCTGCCTTTGGAAAAACTATAAATAGGGAAGGATTTCGATCATTTCAACACACTAATTCACTTTCATATCTCTTCTCTATAAGCTACTTCTTCCAAAGTATTCTAAAGCTTTCATTTTCAAATCCCAAGCCAGTTATAATTCTCTAGTCGATTTGACAGTACGGTACGGTCTAGAAGTTTCAGAGTGATTGTAATCCGAGGCTTGATTGAAGATAGACACTTCACATTTGAAGTTGGTCGAGTACTTCAGATCAAAGCTCGCATTGTAGAAGTTGTAAGAACTTTGGATGAAAACTTGTGGTATTTTTCATAGTGGATTCAACTGGACTAGTCCTCACAAGAGAGAAACCAGTATACATCGTCGTGTTTGTGTTTGCTTTCTGATCTCTACTTTTCATTTACTTACTTGTGATATATTATGTGATATTGCTGCTAACATTTTGAATTAGCTAAATTCTACTGCCTACTCTATTCACCCCCTCTAGAGTATTGCGCTTTACAATTTGTTCCTACAATTGATCTGGCTTAACATCCTAAGAGGAGATCCTTATTATCAATTGTTAACCTCTGATTCCAATTGCCTACAATTGATATCAGAGCAGGTTATACAGGTAAAGCGAGGTAACACTGCTATTATATTCTTATTTATTACAGCTGTTACATAGATCACAGTATTACATATGGCAAGTATGTACTTCACAATTAAAGAGCAATCCTCAAATAGACTCCCACTATTTGATGGAACAAACTATAGCTATTGGACGACACGGATGAGCTTCTACCTGAAGTCTCTAGATTTTAACTTATGGTCAATTGTTGTCAATGGCTACAAAAAGCCTACTATCACTTCTATTCTCACATCCTCTTAATCAACAAGCCGTATTATGTTACATGGAGGAAGAGAAGAAGTTAGCTAGCCTTGATGCAAAAGCTATGCATATATTTTATTGTACTGTAGACATAAATATATTTAATCTTATTATTACTTGCACAATATCTCATAAAGTTTGGAAAGTTCTTGAAGCTACTTATGAGTGCAGGTATGAAAACAAAGCTAGCAACTCTAGAAAGGAGGATAGTCTTCATAATGGTGCAAATATGTGCATGATGGAATTGGGATTTAAGGTACAACACAACCCCTTATATGAAGAAGAGCTTGCATGTGACAACTGCAAGAAGATAGGCCACATCCAAGAAGATTGCACTACTACTAGAAAGGAGAGTCACTACGAACGATCAAATGAAGGAAGATCATCGTCTCATAAGTACGCTAGCATGAGCATATAGTGTGAAAGCGAAGCAAGAGATTCTGAAGAAGAAGAAGAGAGACCTCATGAAGTTGCAAATTATGTTCAATGGCATTATCAAACGAGGTACAAAACAATTCTTTTGAAGAGGGTGAATCTTTTCATGATGAGTTATCTGATGCTTTCAGTGATCTATTAGAAGAACACAAGAAAGTATTAGATAAGTATAAGCAAGCTAGAAAGGATATTCTATCCTATAAGCGTGAGAATGAAAAGCTTATTTGCTTATTGAATGATGCTAGAAATACTTTTCCTTCTGGTAAATCTACTGAGATTTCCACACTTGAGTTTAGATTGCATGAGGAACTTGATTACATTGAAAAAAGCACTCAAGAAAATGCTAAACTTAAGGAGGAATTAAAATCAGAAAAGAAGAAGTATTCTATTGCTTCATGTAGAATTGATGCTCTTAATGCTAAATATGATGAGATATGTGCTAACTCTAAAAAGATAGAGGTTAGACTGGGAAAGCAGGTAGTACAACCTAAGACTCAGTCTAACACAAGACACGTGACACATCACAAAGTCACACACGCAGGTCTTTTACAAAGGAAGCAAGCAATGCTAAAGCTTCACACAATCATGATTTCTTTTACAAGTATCCACGCACATCATATCACACTACTACACATTCTCATACTATTTGTCACGACCCTCGCCCAGTGTAAGGGCACGAGAAGTGGATACGTCTAGCCTACGCCGCAGTGTCGACGGTAGAACGTTGTCTTAGGTCACAACATCTAACCATATAATCATACCTGTACAATGATATACGCTCCAAAAGGAGGACAATATAAAGGTACAACTTAATCACAACATCTAAGGTGGAAATAATGAATAAAGAGATGGATAAGATAAAAGAGTAATCTCCAACAGAGCCACAAATGAGAGTAACATCTGAGTGTACAAACAACACAAATTTCCAATAAATGAAAGTACATGAATAAGAC
Source organism: Iris pallida (assembly GCA_029216955.1). Lineage (NCBI taxonomy): Eukaryota > Viridiplantae > Streptophyta > Magnoliopsida > Asparagales > Iridaceae > Iris > Iris pallida. The sequence continues at coordinate 4,225,157 of JANAVB010023999.1, read as the reverse complement.
AACTAAAAGGAAAGCTAGTCTAGAAATCTAATCTAGACAATAAGAAAGTCCTCAGCGACTGTTGGATCCTCCTGAGGGTCCAAGTCACCGGTGTCATCTAAGACTGTGCCATAATATGTAGGGCAGAACTCTTCCTCATCACTTGTAAGATTTTTAATAGTACAATCAGGACGAAAACGAGCACAATACATCTCACGTAGTTCATATCTTGACATGAAATATGAAGCATGTGATAGGTTAAGATATATGAAAACGCTGTAAGAAATAAGCATGAAAAGAAAGAGAGAAACTGATAAACGAAACTATCTACATATGGTAATAGAGAACTGTAAGTGACTATGTGATTTAGAGTACAAGATAGACATGTGAACGGCTTAATTTGCATATGATTACATTAAAGAGTTTGTATATGATTACACTACTTTGGAATTGTTCACATGACTATTTCTACTCCCCTATGCCTAAATCAATACACAAGGATCTAGACAGGTTATGTTATTATACATGATAGTTTACACATGGAGCTCATGAGATCATGAGAGTACATGAGAGCACATGAGTATACATGAATAATAAGAGTCCACAAAATAAATGATGTTCGTGAAAAGTACATGACATGATGTATTCGATGCACCCGAAGGGGATAACATCTCATGTAAAGATCCATATAGTACTAATCCGTGATAATGTCGTGTCAGCATCAAGTAAATTAAACTATGACAAGAATATAATTTCTAACAAGTATGAAACTGTCAGAGAATGTACTCGCCTGATATCTTGAGTGTCTGATGAATATAGATGTCCAAACAGCATAGATAAGTCCTATTTAGAGCAATACAGGTAACAACATGTCCAAAAAGGTAATATTGAACATTAGAATACGTTCTACATGATTTCTAGGCCATTCTAGACTAAAGTCTACTCTAGGTCAACTGTAGTCAACTACACTAGTCAAACTAGGTCAACTAAGCCAAATCCTAGTCCAATAAGTCTCATTAGGCCTAACTAAGCCTATACTAGCACACAAACACAAGTACAATGTCAAACCAAGCTATTACACACACAAATAGATATATACATATAATGTACATAGGCTCACATAGGCTAAATACCTATAATACAAAGCACTGTACATATAATATATACATGCATATAAATGGTGAGTTATATAAAAAAATTATTATTATTATTATTATATATATATATATATAAAATATATATATATATATATAGTGTAATATATATATATATAGTGTAATATAAACTTGGCAATGACGGTTATATGTGTCAACATAGCAATGGTTATGAATGTGTGTGTAGTTTCAATAGCATATAGGAATGTCAAAGTGAGGTGTCACACATGGTGTCATGGTGTAGTGGACATAGTGTACATGGCAGGGAGTTTGTGAGACACCTTCAGGACCATCCCAGCCCAATCAGAGGGCCAAGAACGATCCTCTAATTCATCCATCAAATGGTGTTGCCTGTCTCCTTAGAACTCAAGGATACAGTAGTACGAGCCTATAAAATAGGTCTTGTTCAAGTAAGGCCTCTATCTTTACAAATGAACAATATATATTGCAACCTCATTCTCAAGTATTGAACATAATAACTAATCTTATGCTCAGTTAACATGTGAAATGGCCTAAACCCAGCAAGCAACATGTGTCAGGCATTACATTGTATATGTAGGTATCAATTCAGTATAATATGTCAACCTATATACAGAAATAAACTAGTGTATTAAACATTACAATGTACAATACAACCTTAACTCATTTATTAACCAATACATTAACTTCCTTTCAGAAATGAACAATGTATACAATCCTAAACCACAGAAATTAACATAACAATGTATATGTGGACATCAATCTCAGGAAATGAACAAGATTGAATGAACCTATGTTCAGTTAAAAACCTATGTATCAGCCATTATCAATGTAGAGTATCAATATGTTCGAAAATCTACTTTACAACCCAAACATGCATGTCAATATGAACCCAGCTATGTAACTTATATCTCAAAAATGTATACATGTAAATCATCATAAATTTAACAATGAAATAGCAGTTTAATCTATTTTAAAACTCTGAAAACTTAGTTTCAATGAAAACAGGAAATGTAAACATTCAACCCGAAATTGATTTCGAAAACCCAAATAAATCAACCATTAAACGTGTACAGACAATTAGGCATGTTATATGTGTCATGGGGGTGTGATTCGTATCCAATAACAGTGGACACGAAGTGTCAAATAACATAGAAAACACAGTGAACTCGTGCCCAGACAGCTTCGTGTGGCGGGGACACGGACACGTGTACATAACTCACGACACATAACACCTCGTGCAAGTGTGTAGGTTATATGTGTCATGCGGGCGTGATTCTTGTCCAATAACAGTGGACACGAAGTGTTAAATAGCACAGAACACACACAATGAACTTGTATACAGACAACATCGTACGGTGGGGACACAAACTTGTGTACACGACTCATGACATATGACACCTTGTGCTAGTGTCTAGGTGTTCGCAAGGGGTAGGGCTACGTGTTCGTGTCCATGTACTGTGTCAAATTCGTGTCGTATCACGTGGGTGGGTACGTATCAGAGAGGCCATTTCACGTATGCGCACACTATGAAGAACCAGTACGGGCTATATCTCATGTCCGACATGACCCAAGATGGTCCCAAACGCGAGGGGTGGCCAGTCAGTGATGGCCCCCACCTTTGTGCCAAGTAGCACGAGTCCACGTGACGTGTCGTGTCCAGAAAGTGGGTCGGGTAGCAGGGCAGTAAACTGTGGCCTCGTGCACATGTTCGTGTCCAGATTTGGACACGAAGTATGCTCAGTAAAATACGAAATCCAAAGCCACGTATAGGGCTACAAATTCATTCAAATAGATTTCAAAATTATGAATAAAAACCCCTTTGAGGCATTTCATCAAATACGTATGCAAAAACACTGATACGTGTCCGATACGAACACCAAACCAATTCTAATTCCTACCAAACTACACCTACAGTTAGGGGACACCTAGATAGATGCATCTATGGAAAGAATTCATGGATTTGAAGGGATTTGAAGAGATTTACCTATTGGGGGTGAATCCTAATGAAAGCTCCAAAATGAAGATGCTTCTTGCAACTCCAAAACTCTAATGCTCTCCAAAACTGAGATTGTTCACCACCAACAGTCCATAAACATGAATTAGAACTCAATACAAAAGACTAGATTAAAAAGGAGAAGAAAAGAAGAAAATAGGAAAGAACACATACCTAGGTTTTTGCCAGAATGAGAAGAAACGGAAAAAGAGGCAAGTCTCATTAAGAGAGATTAAATAGGGGGTATAAGATTCTAATTTAGCCGGCCACATCAAGGGTGGACTAGGGTTTCATAATCAATGGGCGTGGGCTTCTTTCTACAAGTTAAAAATAAATTCTTAAAATCTATATGTCTAACTAGCCTTTAACTAAAGATTTCTAATTAGCTTCTAACTTGAAACTAACTAGAATGGGAATGGTAAAACCTAACTAACCATGCTAACCAAGTCACTAAGTCATAGTGAGACACTAGGCTAAGTTGCACCAAGGCTCAACTATCAAAAGGCCAAAAATCACAATACCAATAATGCAATATATTAAAAAAAATCAAAAAATTTACAATCACCAAAATACCCTCAAACTATAAAAGTAGATGTGGCAAATCTACCCCCCTTAAAGAATTTTGTCTTCTAAATTAAAGACAAAACTGAATAGATGAGGAGGATAAAAAAATTATACCTCAAGGCTGAAAAAGATAAGGGTATTGCTCGCGTATCTCATCCTCTCTCTTCTAGGTAGACTCACCTAGAGAGTGGTGCCTCCAAGCTACGCGAACCAAGGGTATCGTCTGGTCCTCAGCACCTTCTTCCGTCGATCCAGAATCTCCACAGGCTATTCTGGATAACTAAGAGTAGGGCCCACCTCGATCTAGGAATGATCCAGTACATGGCTGGGATCTGCCACATACCATCTCAACTGCAACACGTGAAATACATTATGGACTTCCTCTAATACAAGGGGAAAGTCCAGTCTTTATGACATGTCATCGACTCTTCTGCTGATGACGAAAGGTCCGATGACATGCGAACTAAGCTTTCCACCTCCACCAAAGTGAATAGTGCCACACGTTGAAGATATCCTCAGGAACACCAAATCTCCAACCTAGCACAAATATGGTCTCAAACATAACTATAACAATCACATGATCAAACAAAATCACAAAACAAATAAAATCCTAATCCTAAGTCTAAGCTGTACCTCAAAGTGCAAAGGTCTTCGGTGGCTATCGGTCTAATGTCGCTATCTGTCCTGCGCCATATGAAGTCGATCTCTGATGAGCTTCACCTTCTCGGCTGCATCCATAACCATATCATCTTCCAATAAAGCTCGCTCTCCTACGTCATCCCAAGACAAGGATGTACGACATCTACGCCCGTACAGTGCCTAGAATGGTGACATCCTAATACTGGCCTGGAAACTGTTATTGTATGCAAACTCTACTAAGTGCTGGTGATCCTCCCAGGATCCTCCAAAATTCAGAACACAAGTCCGCAGCATGTCCTCGAGTGTCTGAATAGTTTTTTCTGACTGTCCATCTGTCCGAGGGTGGTATGCAGTACTGAACTTGAGCTGAGTGCCCAAACTAGTCTGTAGACTCCGCTAGAAATGGCAAGTATAGCGACTATCCCGATCTAAGACAATGCTCACCGGAACTCCATGTATCCTGACAATCTGCCGCACATACATCTCTGCTAGCCTCTCAGTAGACGTACCCACTTTAAATGGCAAAAAATGGGCTGATTTGGTCAACCTGTCTACGATGACCCAAATCGCGTCCTTTCCTCATGGTGTACGCGGTAATCCAGAAACAAATTCCATCGTAATGTGCTCCCACTTCCACTCCAAAATAGGCAATGGTTGTAACAGTCCTCCTGGCCTCTGCCTCTCTGCCTTAACCTGCTGACAGACTAAACATCTGGCTACGAAGCGTGCTACCTTCCGCTTCATCCCATACCACCATACATGCTCCTTCAGATCCCTATACATTGGTACCTGGATGCATAGAGTACCGAGAATGATGGGCCTCCTGTAGTAATGACACATAATCTGGAACCGTGTCTCAAATCGCCATCCTTTGTAATGACAAACTCGTCCACAAGTCCTGCTCGAACCTGCTCTCGAATACACCGCAGAGCCATATCCTTGAACTAAGTCAACTTGATCCTCTCCATCAAGTCCGACTGAATCTGAAGGCACCACATCTACATCTGAACTCCTGGCATAATCACCTCGATCGCCAAGCTTTCCAAATCTGCTAACAAGTGATGATCCATCGTCAAACACATATCTATCGGATATCTACTCAAGTCATCGGCAACCACGTCTGCCTTCCCGGGGTGATACTGCAACAAAATATCGAAGTCCTTCATCAACTCCAGCCATCTCCTCTGCCTCATGTTGAGCTCCTTCTGTGTAAACACATACTTCAAGCTCTTGTGGTCTATGAAGATCTCTACACGCTCTCCGTATAAATAGTGCTTCCATAACTTAAGAGCAAAGAAAACTGCTGCCAACTCCAAGTCATGGGTAGGGTAGTTCTTCTTATGCGGACGTAATTGCCTGGATGTATAGGCAATCACCTTCCCATGCGGCTGTAAGACACAACCCAGACCCTTCCCTGAGGTGTCACTGTAGATAGTGAAGCCGCCTGATCCTGATGGCAATGTCAGAATTAGGGCTGTCGTCAGCCGCTTTTTTAACTCATCAAAAGCAACCTGACACTCCTTTGACCAGATAAACTTTGCATCCTTCTGGGTCAGCCTAGTCAATGGCTCTGCAACCCAGAAGAAATCCTGAACGAACCTCTTGTAGTAGCCTGTCAATCCCAGAAAGCTCCTGATCTTTGCAACTGAACTCGGTTCTGTCCACGCCTCAACTCCTCTGATCTTCTTCGGGTCTACTGAGATTCCATCTCCGGTCACAACATGACCTAGAAAATCAACTTGGTCCAGAAAGAACTCATACTTCGAGAGCTTGCCCTAAAGCGGCTCCTTCTTGAGAGTCTCCAAAACTACTCTCAAGTGCTCCTCGTGCTCTTCTGGGGTCTTCGAATACACTAAGATATTGTCGATGAACACCACCATGAACTTGTCTAAGTACTGGTGGAACACCTTGTTCATCATGTTCATGAACACCGCCGGGGCATTAGTTAACCCAAACGACATCATTATGAACTCAAACTGGCCATACCGTATCCTAAATGCTGTCTTCAGAATGTCCTGCTTCTTCACCTTAACTTGATGGTAACCTGACCTCAGATCAATTTTGGAGAATACTTTTGCTCCGCTCAGCTGATCGAACAGATCATCGATCCTCGACAGCAGGTACTTGATCTTGATCATGAGGTTGTTAGGAGCCCTGTAGTCGATACACATCCGTACCAACCCATCCTTCTTCGGCAGAAAGAGTACTGGTGTACCCCATGGTGAAGAACTCGATTGGATGAAGCCTTTATCCTGCAACTCATCCACCTGCTTCGTCAACTCCACTAGCTTGCTGTTGTTCACTCTATAGACGTACTGAGATATCGGCTCTACGTCGGGCACCAAATCTATAAAGAACTCCACATCCCTGTCCGGAGGTAACCCTGGCAACTTCTCCGGGAATACATCTATGAACTCAGCTATCAATAGATGTGGCACGCTCTGCTCCTATACTGAAACTTCGCTGCTCAGCTCTGCCTCTCGTCTGGTGAACTCGAACTCTGGCTCTCCTGGCACTCTAAAAAAACTCGACCACCGTAATAATCTATACTGGCATGGTGCTTGCTCAACTAATCCATACCGAGTATAATGTCCTAATTCGGTAATGGCATTACGAGCAGACTCACATCCAGTTCTCGGCCTCCCAAAACTACTCTTCGATCCTTGCAAATATCATGGATGAGGATGATACCACCCCCAGTCGTGATCTTGGAAGTCCTAGGCAACGATTTAGAAGAAAGCTGGTGTCTAACAACAAAAGATACGGACACAAAACTTTAGGAAGCCTCCGAATCAAATAAAGTGAATGCAGGAAAGGAGTCGAGAAGAACAGAACCTGCTATCAGATCTCCTACAGCCTCTGCATCCTCGGCTGACATGGCCAAAGCTAACCCCTGCTGACCTCCTCTAGTCTGCTGCTGGTGCTGGTAAACTTCTGCTGCTGGGTCTGTAATGGTCCCTTCTGCTGACCTGCCAAAGCCTTGGCTACTGCTCCCTGAGCTGAACGTCTTGAAGACATGGGACAGTCCCTCAGTTGGTGCTCCACTAAACCACAAAGTAGGCACTTGCCTAGCCTCCTTCTACACTCGTTCCACACATGGTCTGGCTTCTTGCAGAAAGTGCAATGGATGACTTGTTGCTGGCTAGGCGCCTGCTGTTTCTGCTTCTTCTGGAAAGGTTCACGACCTTTACTCTGGAACTGTTGTTGGAACGGCTTCTGCTGATGCTGCTGCTGATAATAGAGCCTCTTGGTCAGGCCCCCACTGTCATCGGCTCCATGTGAATCATGACCTCTCTTCAGATTCAGTTCAAGGTCGTCCTCCGCTGCCATAGCTTCCGACAGTATCTCCTCAAAAGTAGCATTTTTGTTGCTCTTGGTCAAGGACTTGACTTCCTTAACCAAGCCATCCCTGAACCTCCTAGCCTTCGCTGTCTCGCTAAGGCCATCCACAAATCTGTCCAGGCGGCAAAACTCTCCGGCGTACTCCTCTACTGTCTGGTTCCCCTGAACTTGGTTCTCGAACTGCATCTCCAAGGCGCCAAGTGCTGTGTCAGAGAAGAACTTCTTCTTGAAGAGCTTCTTGAAAGCCTCCTAAGTCTACCCCTCTGTACCAACCCTGGGGTCAGTCTGGTACTATGTGCGGGCAAGGTCCTACATCTGGCTGCCCGCTGCTTCTATCTGAAGCCTAGCTGGTATCTCTGCAAGGCGAAAGATCTCCTCTATATGCTCGATCTAGTCGTCGGCATATAGGATACCCTCGGTACCCTTGAAGTCTCGCGGTCGCATCTTCTGAAAGTCCTGAATGCCCGGAGTCCTTAGCTGGTACGATTGTATCTGCCTTCCTGTGGTTGGGCAGTCACCTTCTCTATTGCCACCATGGCTAGCTGATGGGAATTATCAATATCCTGCCTCATATCCTCTGCCTGGCACCGCTGAGTCTCCATCATCTGCTGCATGAAGGCAAAGAACTGTGCCATGTCAACTATCCCCTGATGCGGTGGTGGTGGCATCCCCTAAACCCCGAGGGCAGTCATCGAAACCGGTGGAGGAGAACCCCTAAAAGTTGCAGACGGTCCCACTTGAGCAGGAACAAGAGGTACTGTGGTCCCAGGGTCCTGCTGAGTCGACGAGAAGTGGCAGACCTCTCAGCGGTATCCCTTAGGCCAGAGCATTGTGATCGTGTCTCCACCATCCTGAAGACAGATCAAACAAAGAATCAATTACTGAGAAGGAAGCGATCTAATCAAAGAAGGATAGTTTATTTCAAAAGAAGGCAATTAGCAGCAAGAATTAGATAAGAGTTTTTCTTAATGTGATTGAGTACCTTAACTTATATACTATATCCTACTACAGGTTGTAGTGATACTCTAGTTCGAGTACCACTACAAAATTGTACTAGTTGCGACTAGACCTGCATGGGCCACCACTAAAAACGTGTCACGACCCACACCGAGTGTATGGGCACGAGAAGTGGGTATGTCCAGCCTATGCCGCAGTGTCGGCGGTGGAACGATGTCTTAGGTCACAACATCTAACCATATAATCATACCTGTACAATGATATATGCTCCAAAAGGAGGATAATATAAAGGTACAACACAATCACAACATCTAAGGTGGAAATAAGGAATAAAGAGATAGATAAGATAAAAGAGCAATCTCCAACAAGAGCCACAAATGAGAGTAACATCTGAGTGTACAAACAACACAAATATCCAATAACTGAAAGTACATGAATAAGACAATAAAAAGGAAACTAGTCTAGAAATCTAATCTAGACAATCGGTAAGTTCTCAGCGACTGTTGGATCCTCCTGAGAGTTTAAGTCACCGGTGTCATCTAAGCCTGTGCCATAATATGTAGGGCAGAACTCTTCCTTATCACCTGTAATATTTTCAACAGTCCAATCAGGACGAAAATGAGCATAATACATCTCACGCAGTTCATATCTTGACAGAAAATATAGAGCATGTGATAGGTTAAGATACATGAAATATTGTAAGAAATAAGCATGAAAAGAAAGAGAGAAACTGATAAACGAAACTATCAACATATGGTAATAGAGAACTGTAGGTGACTATATGATTTAGAGTACATGATAGACATGTGAACGGCTTAATTTGCAAATAATTACACTAAAGATTTTGTACATGATTATACTACTTTGGAATTGTTCACATGAGTATTTCTACTCTCCCATACCCCAATCAATACACAAGGATCTAGACAGGTTATGTTATTATACATGATAGTTTATACATGGAGCTCATAAGATCATGAGAGCACATGAGTATACATGAATATTAAGAGCCCACAAAATACATGATGTTCGTGAAAAGCACATGACATGATGTATTCGATGCACCTGAAGGGGATAACATATCATGTAAAGATCCATATAGTACTAACCCGTGATAATGTCGTGTCAGCATAAAGTAAATTAAACTATGACAAGAATATAATTCCTAACAAGTATGAAACGGTCAAAGAATGTACTCACCTGATATCCTGAGTGTCTGATGAATATAGATGTCCAGACAACGTAGATGAGTCCTATTTAGAGCAACACAGGTCACAACATATCCAGAAAGGTTATTGAACATTACAATGCGTTCTACATGATTTCTAGGTCATTCTAGATTAAATTCAACTCTAGTCAACTACACAAATCAAACTAGGTCAACTAAGCCAAATCCTAGTCCAACAAGTCTTACCAGGCCTAACCAAGCCTATACTAGCACACAAACATAAGTACAATGTCAAACTAAGCAATCACACACACAAGTAAATATATACATATAATGTACGTAGGCTCACATAGGCTAAAGCCTATAATACAAAGCACTGTACATATAATATATACGTGCATGTAAAGGGTGAATGATATATATATATAGTGTAATATGAACTTGGCAATGACAGTCATATGTGTCAACATAGCAATGGTTATGAATGTGTGTGTAGTTTCAATAGTATATAGGAATGTCAAAGTGAGGTATCACACATGGTGTCAAGGTGTAGTGGACATAGTGTACATGGCAGGGGGTTTGTGAGACACCCTCAGGACCATCCCAGCCCAATCAGAGGGCCAAGAATGATCCTCTAATTCATCCACCAAATGGTGTTGCTTGTCTCCTTAGAACTCAAGGATACAGTAGTATGAGCCTATAAAATAGGTCATGTTCAAGTAAGACCTCTATCTTTACAAATGAACAATATATATTGCAACCTCATTCTCAAGTATTGAACATAATAACTAATCTTATGCTCAGTTAACATGTGAAATGGCCTAAACCCAGCAAGCAACATGTGTCAGGCATTACATTGTATATGTAGGTATCAATTCAGTATAATATGTCAACCTATATACAGAAATGAACTAGTGTATTAAACATTACAATGTACAATACAACCTTAACTCATTTATTAACTAATGCATCAACTTCCTTTCAGAAATGAACAATGTACACAATCCTAAACCACAGAAATTAATGTAGTAATGTATATGTGGACATCAATCTCAGGAAATGAACAAGATTGAATGAACCTATGTTCAGTTAAAAATCTATGTATCAGCCATTATCAATGTAGAGTATCAATATGTTCAAAAATCCACTTTACAACCCAAACATGCATGTCAATATGAACCCAGCTATGTAACTTATATCTCAAAAATGTATACATGTTTGTAGAAGCATGGAAAATATCAGAATGATAATCTATGCGGCTCAGAACAGGAGAACCCCATGCGGCTCATACAGGAGCAGTCCCATGCGGTACAGAGAGACTCTTAGTCTTATGCGGCTCGGACAGGAGAGTCCATGCGGCTTGCATAGGGACAGCCCTGCGGTTCAAAGAGTCCCCCAGCCGCATGTGGTTCAAAAGTACATGCGGCTCACGGAGATATGCGGCTCAATGCCACGTGTACCCACGAAGACCCCTTCACACAGCTGGCCATCGAGCAGTCTGCCTATTTAATGCTCTGTCATGATTTGACAGCTGACGGCTCTGACATAAAGTATCATAATGGCCCTGCCATAATGACAGACTCTTAGAAAATAGGAGAAAATCTCTGACGTGATTCGAGATTGACACGTGGCTACTCCCATGCGGCTCCAGTGAAGAACAGCTTCATGCGGCTGGCAAGGATCGTCTTCCTACGGCTCACCAAAAAGCCATCCCATGCGGCTCGCAGTTACTACCCTTATGCGGTTCACCAAGGAACCATCTCATGCGACTCGCAAAGACTATACCTATGCGGTTCGCCGAGACGCTGTCTCATACGGTGCATGGATGTCATACGGCTTTGGCAGAGTCCATCATCAAGACACGTGGCAGAGATTCAATGACAGCTGGCAGCAAAGATGATTATAAGATACAAAGATTTACCAGATCCCAATGACCATATCCTCATAATTAATGGGATCATGTTATATCATTCATAATCAAACCAATGGGACACGTGGTGGGAGATCCAAGCTACACAATCAATCATGAAGATTTAAAGCAATCAGCATTAATTATTAAAAAGATTTAGTGCTACCCCCATTTATGGCCCAGATCCTTCACGCCTAAAACGAATGGTCTAGATTGATTAAGCATCAGGCTTCCGCCACTTTGAGAATGGGTAATCATCCAAACCCTAATGATGCCCCCCACTATTATAAATAGCAGGGTACCATTCCCTTGTAATAGAGAGGCGTACACAGAGAGCTTCCCCCCTAATAATCAGAGAGAAAATACACAGAGAGAGAGAGAAGCCAGAAGAGCAACACGAGGAGAGCAAGAAGAGCATTTCTTCGTCAACGCCAACCATCTTCTCACAGGAGCCAAGGCTACATACCGATCATCCAAGGAGTAAGGCAAGGCTGCCGTCGCCTTCCCGAGCCTCTATCGTCACCCCCCAGAATCTAAAATAAACAATTGTACTTAGACTGCTGTACCTAGGTTTTCGTCCCTAGGCTTTCTTTGTACAAGCGAGTTTATAACGTGAAGTAAAAGTCCGGTCCTCCGATAATTGTTCTGTTCTTTTATATTTTATGGCAAACACGATGGCGACTCTGCTGGGGACAAACTTCTCCACGGCTGAGGAGTTGGTGATGCAGTCGAATGCAGCCAAACTTGGCTCCACGCAACAAAAGATGGTCGTCCGCTTCGACCAACAGGCGTTTGAAGAGATGCTCTCCGAAGGAAGCGCTGGCCCGGTCCAGAAGTGCACCCGTACGACAAAGGCTCGCAGAGAGTGGAGGCTAAAATCATTTGCTCCTCCCCAAGCCCCCGACGGGATACCCTCTGTTGCTCAAGACGGCGAGAAGGACTCTTCTGCGGCTCCACTTCAGACCGTAGACAACTCTGCTGTCCCCAAGTCCGGCAGAAGAAAACACTATGATGCTGGACTTGCAGGGGCAAAGAGGAACTCTATGCGAACCGAGCCGCATAGGGGTGCTAGTCGCATAGAAAAAGCTCATGCGGCCACATCCGCTAGCCGCATGAAGAAAAATCATGCGGTCACATCTGTCAGCCGTATGGCTTATGCGGCTACAGTCGCCAATCACATGGATGAAACACATGCGGCTATGGGAGTCAATCGCTTGCAGAAAACCCATGCGGCCACAATTGCCAACCGTATGCGGCCAGCCTGTACGGTCGTGACTCCTAGCCGCTCAAAAACAACTCATCCAACAGCAGAAGACAATCGCATGCAGACAGCCTGCACGGTACCCAACTCTACTCGCATAGCGTCCGTTCCACGCTTCTCTCGATCAGTCTTCGCCCGTCTCTCATATGGTCCTGACCCTGATGGTTCTCTGGATGATAAGCCAGACTCTGTGGCATTCAAATTGGACTCCTCCTATTACGCACCCGCAAGTGCTAAAAGGAGGAAGTCTAGGGCAGCGCGGGCTCATCAGGCCCAGTCAGCTGTCCCAACCTCTGACTATCGGGGCATCCCGTTGACTATCACATGGGCCTCGGATGGGAAGTTGTATTCAATCGCTCGAGTCCAGTCCCCGGCGGCAAATAGACAGAGTGGTTCTTCTGACTTGCGGGAGGCGATCCTCCACAAACGCAAGGAAAGAGAAGGAGTGTCGGTGTGCAAAGAGTCCTCGCTTGGACATCGCTGCACCCAAATTATCGTCAGTTGCTGCTGCAACAACGCAGCAGTGACGAAAGATCGGCCGTCCGTCTTCCAAAGGCTACAGCACCCGAACTCAGAAGATGAGGCACCTCCTGTTGTCTTCTGCAATTCCACTCAAAAGGTCTCCACCGAAAGGAGAAGGAAAAAGACAAGCATCTCCAGCCCCAGTATATCAACCACTACAGCTAAGAAACTATCTTCTAAACGGTTGTCCTCTACCGGTGTATTCCAACACACCCGTTCAAAGATGAAATCTACCGCGATGGGAAGTTAATCATCCACGTCGTTAGGGGTTGAGGGAACTGGGGGTAGCACTCCTCCGAACATCCGTAATAATCCGATGTTTCAAGGAGCCAAGCCCGGACAAACAACTCTTCCATCGGGTGCAACAGACGCTGATGTCCCCGAGGACATCCGTAACTCTCAAGACAAAGCAAGCTCTGAAGCTGGGGATACCTTTCCCTCCGAGTCCGAGCCCGAAGAAAAGATTTCCACCTATCCCGATGACTTCTCGGTACATGGGTACGACTCGGAGGGCACGTCCTCCACCGTTTCTTCCATCACTCCTCATGTAAGGATGATTTTCATGACGGACAGCAATCAAAGTGGTTCCAATGATCGCCAGCGCATCGACAATCTCGAAGCCATATTACTTGCTTTGGTCAAGTCTGTAGACGAGATTAAAGCAGCCCTGCCAACTCTACAAGGAGGAACGCCTGGTCAAACAAGCACGGGCCCTACGGTCAATGTGGATTCGAACTCAGCGGCACCAAACCCGGGCAATAATCCTCCCGAAATAACAGCCTCTACCGCTACAGACGAGACCCGAGAAGTAAGAAGAGAGGTCCAGGAGCTCCGAGCCATATTCCATTCCCGAGAAAACGCTCAAGATCACAGAATACGGCAACCATACCCTGCTGAATGGAGGGATGTTCCATTTCCGCCAAAATATAAGCCGTTCAATATCAACCCATATGATGGCAAGACCTCAGCAAGTTGGTACATCACTTACTTCGAGGTCACCATCGACCATCTGCCCTATGATGATGCTATCCTCACTCAATTATTCATTGGGGCATTGGAAGGAGTCGCCTTCGACTGGTATCGCAATCTGCCGGACAACTGCATCCACTCCTTCGCCGGCTTCAAGCGCCTGTTCTTGGAGAGGTTCTACGAAGTAGGGCAGGACGTCACCATGTCCACCCTCATAGACGTCGTCCAAGGGGAGAAGGAGTTAACATGGAACTACATTGAGCGGTTCTGCCAAACCGCCATGAAGCTGCCCTCCGGAAATCCAGATTCCTCTTTGATTGAGATCTGCCAAAAGAGACTGCTTCCAACAATCAGCCTCTGGATGGGCGAAAATCAATTCAAAGATTGGAAGGCCTTCATTATCAGCGCCACAAGCACCGAAGAACGACTGAAGAAGACTCGCCAACTGGGATTGCACATCTCGGAAGGAGAAAACAAGGGCAAGCGTCCCAATAACGATAATGGGGGTAACCCCTCCAACAATCGGGACAACAAGGGAAAACAGGCTATGGTGGCCGACACGGCCCAGAGGCCCGAGTCACAACCAGCCGACAAACAATGGCCTCAAATCACTTACTCTTTCGAAGACAGCTACGTCAAGCCTATCTTGGACATGCTCATACAAGGAGATAGAATTCAGCTTCCTCCACCAAGATGGGAGCCTCGGCCGGCTGATCTGGAGAACCCAAAGTTCTGCCATTACCACCGTTATGTACACCACACTACACACGACTGCTACCAACTAAAACGGTACATCCAAAGCCTCATCGATTCGAACGCTCTGGCCATCGACTTCAAAGAGGTATCCGTAGCAGCCAATATGGTGTCCGTACAATTTGGCAGTTTCCCTCCAACGGAGACTCAAGACGGGGTGATCCCCGTCCCTCTGACGACAATGGAGATCACCAATCTTCCACCTCTCCGAGACCAGGCTGCCGATCTAGTACCCCTCACCACATCACGAGGGAAGGTCATGTGGATCCATCCAGACTTGGTATCAGAAGTGACTCGGCCCATACCATCTTCCACCAACAGAAAGAAGAGTAGAAAAATCAGGACCTGCCACACAATCTCAGCAGACAACGAGGAAGCTACAGCCGTCGTCACGCGGTCCAGAGCGCAATCCCAACCTGTGGCTGACAATCCAGCTGAAAATCATCAACCCACTACAACTGATGCTCCGGGACCGGCTCAGCCTTTGACGACCGACAAGCCTAGGCCGAAGGAGACTCGCTTCGACAAATCTCTCCGAAAAGACGCAGCCCAAGGGCCAGAGAGGCCCTACAACTTTGACATCTTAGCACAATTGGCTAACACTCCGGCCAAATTGTCACTGTACGAACTCCTAAGGCTCCCCAAAGACGTCCGTATTACATTGAGCGAAGCACTCCAAAATGTCGATGCCTATCTGGCTCAATCCAACCTCACTGGGGAGGACTCACCTGTGGATCTCCAGGACAGTGCTTGTACGGGAGCAATGCCCAACATCGTCTTCACTCCGCAGGACATGCTCATCAAAACCAACCTACATGATCGCCCGCTATACTACACGGGATACATCGGCGACGTGAAGGTGGATCGGATGCACATTGATCCTGGCTCTTCCATAAGCATCATCCCGAAGGGTCTGCTACATCATCTCCGCATCCCAATACACCGCCTGACACCTACAAGCACCACCATCAGCGGTTTCAATTCGGGCAGGAGCTACCCTATTGGGAAGATTCGTCTGAAGTATCAAATTGGCGACCTCCAATCCGAAGTCACCTGCTACGTCATAGATGCAAACACTTCTTATAACATCCTCTTAGGGCGCCTATGGATACACGATTACATGATCGTGCCTTCCACGCTACACCAGTGCTTCAAATATGTCGACAAACACGGCTTCGTGAAGACGGAATTTGCTGATATCGATCCCTTCAAAGGGGTCGAATCCTATTACTCAGACTCCTGCCTATACGAAAAGTCGAAGAGGCACCTTGATGAAGAAGACGCACAAACTCATACCGAGACAGCCACGGGATCAGAAGGACCTCTGACGATCCACCTCCAAGCTCGCAAACCGGGCAAGTCTGTACCCCTTACCGCCACTCTGCGGAAGGACGCAATCAGCCTCTCAGCACAGGAAGAGCAGATGATAATTCGGCTGCCAAGGTCCGGCCAAGTGTCGAGACCCACAACGGGGCCACTGACAATCAGACTGCCGAGAGTCAGTCAACCCCAAACGGAGAAGCTCAATCCCTCGGACAGGCCCATGACGATACGCCTTCCCAGGAAGGGTCGTCACCCCGATGCAAGGTCTGACACTTCTAGCGAACCAGCCACTCCTCGCCCCACATCAAATGCCAAACTGGGGGTTGCTAGTCTGCCAACAATTCCACGCTCTGCTCCATCAACTGAACCACTGACAATCAAGCTTCCCAGGTCATCCTCTCAGTCTTCGTTCACACAGGGGGTAGCCGAAGAGGAACCGGAGCTAGCCAAGTATGTGGCTACCCACACTGATGTCCCCTCCGCTGATGATGTAATTTCCCTAAAAAATATACCTTACTTCATCAATAAAGGGTTATCTTTGAACTACACCGAGCTCAATAAGCTATGTACAATGTATGCTATGGAACACGGTATAGGCGCTCACCTACACACACAGGTGACAAATGTGTACACCGCGATCCAGCTTACTCCAGTAGAAGACGCTTATCGAATATTCGAGGGAGGAGATCATCCGATCATCTTCGGCAGGACGAACAACCCGCATCCCCTCACCATAGAAGAAGTCAACCTCGGGTCAGATGCCGGGAGACTCCCTCTGTATCTCTATAGCCCTCAATCCAAATATCTCATGCAGAAACAGGGGTATGATCTAGAGACGATGCCAGGATTGAACTACGGCACTGGACGACGATTACCTTTGAAGCCGCCAGTCCCGGCGGGCAAACCACGGAACTACTATAACAAAACTCGATGCGGGTTAGGGTATGTAACGCCTACTACGACCCCTGAAAGTTTAGATGAAGAATGCGACTGGCAGTCATATTTAACCGGATTACCAACTTTCGACTCAGATACCAGCATCGGAGATGTGTTCAGACAAGTCATGTCAGTCAACATGGCATTCGCCGACGCTTACGAGGAAGACTAAGACATCCCCAAAATCCTCGAGCTAGAGCCATGGGCCCAACAATTAGACGCACAATGGGATAAGCGGTTCGAACTGAGAGAACCTCCTACTGAAGATGAGGTCATACAAGTGGATCTCGGCAGCGAATCTTCTCCAAAACCGATTTTCATTAGTAAAAGCCTAACTGACGAAGAATGGGAGTCGTTGTTAGAACTTGTCAGAGAGTACATTGATGTGTTCGCCTGGAGCTATGAAGACATGCCAGGGTTAAATCCTGACATCGCTCTTCACAAACTCAACATTCGACCAGATGCGAAGCCGGTCAAGCAACAACAGCGACGCTTCCGTCCAGGCATCATGGACGCGATCGAAGTCGAAGTCAACAAACTGATAGCCAGCACCTTCATTCGTGAGGAGCAATATCCCGATTGGGTCGCCAATATAGTACCCGTCCTCAAGAAGAATGGGAAGATTCGAATCTGCATCGACTTCCGCAACCTGAACGAGGCATGCCCCAAAGATGAATTCCCCCTTCCTATCACAGACATCATGATCGACAATACCTGCAGCTTCGAACGCATGTCATTCATGGATGGCTTCTTGGGGTACAACCAAATCAAAATATCTCCTGATGACGAAAAGCATACTTCATTCCGAACACCAATTGGCATGTACTGCTACACAGTCATGCCTTTTGGTTTGAAGAATGCCGGCGCCACATATCAAAGAGCCATGAGCATCATCTTCAGAGACCACTTACGCAAGACAGTGGAGTGCTACGTTGACGATATAGCCGTTAAGAGCCGCTACAAAGAAGACCATCTGCAGGATCTAAGGACGGTATTCGATCTAATGCGAGCGCACAATTTGAAAATGAACCCTACGAAGTCCTTTCTGGGCGTATCAAACGGGAAGTTCTTAGGCTTCATCATCACTGTAAAGGGTATCCATGTAGACCCTGAGAAGATAAGAGCAATCATGGAGATGGGTCCTCCGAAAAATCTTTGCGAACTCAGAGGCCTTCAAGGGAGGCTAGCTTATATCAGAAGATTCATTTCCAACCTCTTCGGGCGATGTCGACCATTCACGCACCTCATGAAGAATGGAGTCTCATTCGTATGTACGAGCAATGGAACACTAGCAGGCTTTCGACAGCATCAAAGAATATTTGTCAAATCCTCCAGTTTTGGTGGCCCTGGTTCCTGGAAAATCATTCCTGCTTTATGTACGAGCAATGGAACACTCCCTCGGGGCTTTGCTGGCACAGAACAATGACGCAGGCCACAAGCAGTCCATATATTACCTCAGCCGAATGATGATTGGGCCAGAGCACCGATACACCGCTGTGGAGAAGGAATGCCTCGCCCTGGTGTTCGCCATTCAGAAAACGCGGCATTATGTCACCGGACAAACGATACAAGTGATCTCACGAGTCAACCCTCTCAGGGTCCTCATGACTAAACTAGGGGCACTCAGCTCTCGACTCGCCACATGGGCAATATTGCTGTCCCCTTATCATATGATCTTCGTCCCCCAAAAGGCAGTCAAAGGTCAAGCCCTGGCAGAATTTTTAGCAGCCCACCCAGGCTCAGAGTCCTCCATAATATATGAAGAGATCCCAGACGAGGTCGCCGACTCGCATGCAACCTCTCACGAGGCTATATGGCGAATGTTCTTTGACGGTGCTTCAAGGACCGGACCTAAAGGTAATATAGTCGTCGGAGTCGGGGTAGTGCTGATCTTCCCTTCCGGATTGGTGATTAACCGTACTTGTTCCCTCACCGAGCCCTGCTCTAACAATGTGGCCGAGTACAACGCACTGGTCATTGGCCTCCAACTTGCAAGAGAGTTGGGGGTAGAATACCTTGAAGCATACGGCGATTCCCAACTAATCGTCAATCAGATCCGGGGCTCGTACGAAGTCTGCCACGAAGACATGATTCCTTATCACCAAATTGCGATCGATATCATCTCGTCATTTGAGGGGTTCTTCATCGAACACGTCCCCAGACTCCAAAATATTGAAGCCGATGCCCTAGCCGGTCTGGCCGCTTCCCTGGCAGTCCCGAATTATGATCGCCAATCAGTGGATGTGATAGGCCACGAACTAGTCTGTCCCAAGAACAATGTACAATTCGTGGCGAGTTATTCCGCCCAGACGAGCGATGATGCCCCAGATTGGAGACAACCATTCATCGACTTCGTCGTCTACGACATCCTACCCGAGAACCCAAAGGAAGCCACTTCCATCAGACGACGTTCTCTCAGATTCTTCTACGATACAGAGACAAAAATGCTGTATCGCCGCTCCTACGACGGATTACTGCTTCGGTGTCTGTCAAATGCAGAAGCCAAAGAAGTCGTACGAGAAGCTCACGACGGTGTCTGCGGGGCCCACCAGCCCAGCCCAAAACTGCAAGACCGCCTTCGCCGAATGGGCTACTATTGGCCCACGATGGTGGCAGATGCGATAGATTATGCTAGAAAATACAAAGCCTGCCAAGTCCATGCGGACTTCATTTACCAACCATCCGAATTTCTACATCCGACGGTGGGCATCCTGGCCATTCGAAGCATGGGGAATGGATATCATTGGTCCAATCACCCCACCTTCCTCCAGAGGACATCGCTTCATACTTGCGATCAATGATTACTTCTCCAAATGGGCGGAGGCCGTCCCACTCGCAGAAGTTAAGACTTTAAACATGATCAGCTTCCTTAAGCATCACGTCATCTACCGCTTCGGACTACCACGAAGGATCATCCATGATAATGGTCCGCAGTTTGTGAGCCACGCATTCTATCGGTTCTGCGATAAGCACCGTATTCAGAATATCGCTTCGATACCATACAACCCGGCAGCAAACGGGTTGGCAGAGGCATTCAACAAAACAATCATCAAACTCCTCAAGAAGTTTGTCACCTCCAACAAACGTGACTGGAACGAGAAGCTCGGCGAATGCTTATGGGCTTATCGCACCACGGTCCGAACAGCCACCGGGAATACACTATTCTCCCTGGTATACGGGAGTGAAGCAGTCCTTCCCTTGGAGACCCAGATCCTCTCACTACGTGTCGCCCTCACACATCAATTGACAATCGACGACAACCACCAGCATCACCTACAGGAATTGGAGGCACTAGATGAAAAGTGCCTCTTAGCTCAGCAACGAATTGAGCTATACCAAGCACGCATCTCTGGAGCTTTCAACAAGAAGGTCAAAAGTAGAACATTCCAGGTGGGCGATCTCGTCTTGGCAGTCCGGAGGCCGATGGTCATGACTCACAAGACCGTCGACAAATTCCAGCCAAAGTGGGAAGGCCCATTTATTATTGAGACAGTATTCTCCAACGGTGCTTACCGCCTCGCAAAGCAAAACGGAGACTTGCTCATGTTGCCCGTCAACGGCAAGTTTCTGAAGAAATATTATGTCTAAACGACATTCTCTACAAGATCTTCGAGTCATGTACCCGCTGGTACCGCTGAACTCACACCTACAACATTTTAGATTATCGAGTCATGTACCGGCTGGTGTCGCTGAACTCACCTCCACATTCCCTTCAGATTATCGAGTCATGTATCCGCTGGTGCCGCTGAACTTACACTTTCTCAATATTCTAAATTACCGAGTTATGTACCCACTGGTGCCTCTGAACTCACATTCCGGTCACTCTTTCAGATGGTAAGTCACGTATTATTATACCTCTGAACTTTCTTCTTGGAAGAGATCCTCCCTCATGATCCACTACCCGCACTCCCAGTGCACAAAAAGGGTAATCGATCTGCAAATTTCCGAAACGACCATGTCCTCATTACCTCTGAGTTGTTTTTACTTCCACCAAAAACAAACTACCCCCTCGCACAGAACTTCCATGTTCTCCTACCTCTGAGTCGTTCTGTGTACCCCCTCTTCATTGAGCCCATTCCTGCCATGTCCTCATTACCTCTGTGTGGGAAGGCTTCGTCGAAGAAACCTTCATGCTTGCCATGTCCACATTACCTCTGAGCAAGTATGTCGGTTCCCTTTCAACCTATTATCTGTACCCACAACCAGAGTACGACAAGGGTAATAGGTCCACAAATATCCTCTGTTGACCACAAATGTCCGCTGTTGACCACGAATATCTTTCGTGAAGTCTCTCCTGCCATGTCCTCATTACCTCTGAGCAGGAAGATTCCACGATAAAACCCTCATGCTTGCCATGTCCTCATAACCTCTGAGCAAATATGTTGGTTTTTCTTTCACCCTATTATCCGTATCCCGAACCAGGGTACGCCAAGGATAATAGGTCTACAAATATCCCTTGCTAAGCTTCTTAGCATAAATCCACCATCTCACCATGCCCCGGGAGCCCAGTTGCTCTACGGCATTCTTTTTGCCCAATACCGAAAGCATCTGTGACCACTTTGCCATGGTTGTTCTGGACATCATGACCAAACTTGTTATCCGTACCTAAAACTAAGGTACGCCTAGGGTAACAGGTCCACAAATAATCCCCCAGCAAGTCCAATTCCGCAAACGCCACAAGTACAAGAAAGAGAAGATGAGTTGAAACATGCTCATTTATTAGAAATTCTAAATACTACATCATTTGGGATCACATCCCTTACAAAAAAGAAAAAAAAGAGAAGCAAAAGAGAACAGAAAGCTGATCACTGCTCCGGGGCACATAACATCCTAAGACGGTCCGTCAGCAAAGCAACCGACCGCTCAAACCTCTAGGAGGCTCGACGCTCCGCCTCGTGGGTCAGCACCGCCTCGTACTCCAGATGAGTGTGAGCTTGCCAGTTGTCCTCAAATTTCTTAAAGGCCCGCTCCAGGTTAGCAGAAGATCGAAAAACCTTCTCGGCCTCCCGAACGATTGACTCCTGTTCCGCCTGAGCAGCCTCCAGCTCCGACTCTAAGAAGGCTAATTCCCTCTGGAGTGCGAGGATCCGCTCCTTCGTATCAACGATTCCACGAGAAGCAGACTCTTCCCGAGCACGACAAGCCTGACTCCGACGACCCAGCCGGTCATACGAAACGGAGAACTTATCAAGGTCTCCCCGTACAACTGGCCCAGCAGTATCTCGGGCAAGCTTGATCCTATCCCGAGCAGCAATGAGGAAGCCCCGCTCCCGCTCAATCGCAGCAGGCAAGCCCGCCTGTCGTATCGCCAGTAGTTGGGTCACAAGCTGATCAGCTTCTGTCAGTTTAGGCTCCAGCAGTCCAGCCAACCCCACCCCGCCAGGAAGGAACTTCAAAGTTGCAACCTGACCCCGAGCGCACCGGAGAGATAGAGAAAAAGGGGTCCCCCGTTCCACAGCAGCGTCCACGCCCCTTTTTAAATGGCGATAGAAGCTGTCAACCACGTCCTGCGTCACCTCATCCAGAGTTTCCGAGGAAGCCGGTGTCGGCGGGAGTGTGGCTGGTAGCACTGAAGAAGACGCAACAGAATCTGCCGCCCCTGCCACAAGAGAAGCAAACTTCACATGAAATGACGCTTGAACAACGGCCAACTCCTCTTCGGCAGCCTGCAGAATTTGAATACTCGATAGGGTCGAGAGGTCAGTCTCCGGAGCCATATAATCTGCGGAGGATGAGGCAGAGACCATTGCCAACTCCATTCCCATCTGCCTGGAGCTGGCGGGAGGCCCCTCGACATGAGACGGCAAAGGAGAGGGAACGCTCCTTTCTTCCGGATCACGGCAGGCCGAGCCTTCCCCAAGAACATCTACGACGGGAAGTAAAGGGTCAGGACCTGCAAGGCCAAGGCAACCATGAATCGATTTGACCCGGAGGATATGTTGATAGAGCAAATAAGCCCCCTCACTAGTCAATATCTGGCTTATCTTACCAGTTGAGGAGTGTGGATGCCGAGGTTTGCCTGCAGCCACCGCAGCCTCTTCACCAACAGCCTCCGAGTCAGGTATAATAGACTCCTCCGCCCTTGCATCCTCGGGAGGAGATGCACCGAGATCGGCGTCGCCTTGCTGAAGTTCAGCGGTCTCGGAGACAGGCCCAAGGAAACCTTCATCACCCTGGACCGAGGCTTCAACAACCTGGGAGCTCCCAGCCGTCGTGGAGAGAGCTCCCGCAGAAAGGACCGCGGCACACACGCCGCTAATCAAAGCAGCAAGGGCCGGATCAACTCCAGGGGCAGTAGACGGTTCAGGAAAGTTCGGTTCATCAGACGGCTACAAAGAAAGGTGATTAAGTCATATCTCCGAGAGAAAAGAAAATTACAACAAAGAGATGGCTCCGACTTACCTCCGGAACATCGTCTACGTCCTCACCCTTCTTCGTAATAAGCAGCCTACGGGGTCCGACCGCCGCTCTCTTTACAGAAAAAGCTACTCCTCCGCCAGTGGACTCACGCCTGCCTCGCTTACGTGAGGGACCAGGCACGACGGGCGGTAGTTCTACCTGCACTACCTCCGACACAGATGGCAATTGGTCCACCGCTTCATCGAAAACAACCGACGGTGGATCGGTCATCATCTCACTTGCCATAACGGGAGGCTGACCTGCCATTGCCTCGTCACCCGAAGAAAGAAAATCCTCGTCGTCCCGCTCGTTGTCTTCCTCAATGGTGTCGAAGGATTCGGAATCAGGCGTGGGAACTCTATTCGTCCCTTTCTTCTTTGCCCTCGGCATCATAGCCTTCTCCGCCAGGCGAGTGCCTACAATGAAGCTAGTCCTTGAGTCAAAATTGAGGGGAGCAGGATTTGCCGTCACATAATAAAGGGCCGCCATATGCAGGATTTCCCCTATCACGTTTGCGGCAGGGACCAAGAAGCTAGTCCGAGTATGACAAGTGTCATAGTAGCTCCATGCCCTAATACCGTCGAGAATGCTACCTTCAAATCCCAGGTGAGAACTGGGGCACCCGAGGAATAGCTGACTGTACCCAAATTGACGGACAAACCTACTGGGCAAGTAGGGCTCCAAGTACATGGTGTTACGATTCCGGTAAACTAAATGCGCCGGGCGAATGTTACGCAGCCAGAAACGCATCTTTTCAGGTAAGAAATGAGGAGGTCCGACACCATCAACATGAACACTCCTCACCTCTTGATCAGCGAAACGGGGAACGGACACGAAGAAATTATACCCGTCCACCCTCGCCAGCATCCTCCGACACGCCGGCATGGTACTACATTCCTAAGGCTGATGGTGATACCTGAAAAGAAAAGCATCGTCATCCGTAATACCATCTCCCATCCCAGGTCTCATCAAAGACTGATAATGCAGCAACAGCCATCCCAGCAAGTAATGATAAGGCAGTTCTATACGTTCAAAGTCTATTGCCACGTCACGAGCAATGACCTTGAACGAGAAGGCGCGGAGACCATGCTGAATACTGCACACCATGGCAGGAAGAAGAGCCAGCCTGACCCCAAAGGCCAACTTCACGGCAGAAAGAATGAAGTGGCGACTGATCCTCTCAATAGAACCTGTCCTTCCTGAGACCACGCAATTACGCAGCCATACCATTAAAAACCCGGCCAAGAGTGCCTTCTCTGACAGTCGCCGGGTACCATAATAAAAGTAGCTGGAGGAGTCAATTTAGCTCCCGAACCTGTCACCGTTAGACTTCGACCTCCTGGCGGTCGACACCAAGTCCTCTACTTCCCTAGGAGTTAGACGATCTCGGGAAGTAACCCGGCCAACCGCACTGAATTTAAAAAGGTACGAGACCCAAGATTTAGTATGGGGAGAGTCCCCTTCCGAGCTGTCATTTTTCTGGATAGTCGTTCGGTGACAGGTGCTATGATGGCACAATAGTTCTTGATACACGGCGACGAAACCGAGGAATCGTCGGTCCAAATATTAGAGCTCCTCATTCGTCGAAGTGTACACTTCGAAGGGTTCATCTCCCCAGGGGAGCTTGGAGACAGCATACATCTCGTGAAGAGCGAGCCCCAATTCCCCAACAGGGGTGAAGAAAGTCCCTGTCTGATGATTGTACATCTCCAGAAGGGCCATGAACAGTGGCTTATTAACGGGCAACCCGTGGCTGGTACCTCGGATAGCGTCATAAAGGTTGACTTCCCGCAAAAATTCTTCATACTTCCGTAGGATCCATAAGGTCAGGTTAGCCCACGGGGGAATGGGGTATAACCAGCTCGGCAATACCAACCTGCCAACAGGATAGGACCCTTTGCGAGCAAGCTGGCTCAGGAAGGTATCAGCCTGAGAGAATGAAAAGTTAGGACCGGGGGTGTTGATGAAGGTACCCGGAACTAACCCCATCACGGACCGACTGGTAACGGATGCTACCAACAAACACCCTCGGTCGGGTTGGAGTGAGGGTGTCCGGCATCTGCCTGTCCAGAACGATCATATTGAACCACGCAAAAGGGAAATGGCGCTTCATAATGGGGATGTGAATCGGCGTCCCGTCCAGGTCAAAATCCTAACTCTCGGAAACATCCAACACTCAGGAGTTTTCTATGATCAACGCATCCCCAAAGAGGAAGACCGGTTTCAGATACTTCCCATCAGACGTCCCGGAGCTCATCATGTCACCGAGGAATTGGAAAGATTGAACCCTAATAGCATTCAGTCGCTCCAAAGGTTCATCAACAAGTAGCTGTTCGGACACTTGACGAACTAAATCATCCCGATGCACACCCGAGGCGAACTGACGCGAGCCAACCATAAGTTCTCCCGCAGGATTTACTGGCAGATTCACTGAAGAAAAACAACAAAAGAAACAAGTCAAAAAGATAGCTGAAACACAAAACTACATGATGCTTATGCGGCTCAGTATAGCCTCATGCGGCTCGGTTTAAAAGAGTTCATACAGGTCATTCCAAATGAGCTTATGCGGCTCAATTTGAAAGAGCCCATGTGGTTCAGTTCGAATAAGCTTATAAGGTTCGGCTCGAAAGGAACTTATGTGGCTCAGTACGGATGAGCTTATGCGGTTCGAAAAGAGCATATGCGGATATGGTCCGATTCGAATAAGCTTATATAATTCGACTCGAAAAAGCTTATGCGGTCCAGCGAGGATGAGCTTATGCGGTCCAGTTCAGATAATCTTATGCGATTCAGTTCGAAATATGCTTGTGCGGCTCAGTTTGAAGGAGCTCATGCGGTCCAGATGGGCTTATGCGGCCCTGATGATGAAGTAGTTATGTAAACAACTTTCATGCGGCTCAGGCCTGGGTCATATCCCATGCGGTCCGAATATGAGTCGGACACACAGCATACTTGGGAATATAGGCTCGCACATAAAATATACGGCGTAGCCATGGCAGTTCATATTGATGGTCCTACCAGCAATAGGCGGGTGAACGTCGGAGTGAAAAACAGGCACGCCAGCCGTCGGAGGAGCCGCCACGTTCGCCGCCGCAGTCGATGAAGACGCGGTGTCATGACCCGCACCCTAGAGTTAGGGCACGAGAACGTAACAACGCCCAGCCTACGCCGCAGTGTCGGCGGTAGAACGCTGTCCTAGGTCTCAATGCATCTAACAGTATAAGACTAAACAGTTTATACTCCCCGAATGGGGGTGACATAGCAAAATGTAAACTCAATCATATCTAAGGTAGAGCATAAAGGAAGATAGATAAAACATAAAATCGAAAAGAGATACAACAAATAGAAGTCTAAGTGTCTAAGGTACAAAACCCAGAAATACATCTCAAAACTCAAATACAGTAATCCATAAAATAAATACAACTCCAGACAACTGAGAACAGCTAACTAAACAACCTCTAATGGGTCTCCTCTAGGCTAGCAGGAAATCTCTAAGCTATCTGTAAAATTTGTCAACGTATCCTGTCAGGAAAATGAGCAAGTACAAAACACCAACAGCAGTTCCATATGAATTGACAAATACTATAAGAGACAGTAATAATGAAATACAAGACAAAGAATATAGGCGACTTGGGAACCATTCGAAAGCCGAGTTACAACCCTTAAACCAAACAAGGACCGGGGTTGTAACCCTTCTTCCGAACAGAACCTAGTCCCATCATCATGGTACAGTATAAAAGGCAGGTAGAGCATATGAGAAATGAATCATAGCATGGTGAAAGTACAGTAAGTAAAGGTGAACTGGAATGTAAGATATGACAACAAATAAATAAAAAGTGATTTGAATTATTAGGACAAAATGTGATCGGCTAGGGAATCACGGAAAGGTTATCCACTTGGCCCGACAATCACACGAAACCTCTGAAGAGGGCCTCCGAAGAGGGTCATGCCGGCCAACCTGGATAACCGGCACGGGGTATCTGCTACACCCTACGTGAGGTGAGGGTAGCGCTAGCAAAACACGGAAATATCACACGGAGGCTTTGATCATATAACCCCTAATAATTTGCCTCTATCCCCCGAATAGTATCACGGATCCGGACATGGCACGTCATGACACGGGGTTCCGTAAGAGGGTAGCTAGTCCCCTTAGGAATCGGTGTCTATACAAGCACGGAACACGGAAATATCTTATACTCATATACCAAGAAAGTCCATGAATAACATCTCATGACAGGATCCGATGTATACTAGTCCGTGAACTATCGTGTCGGGAATCAAGTAAAATACTACGACTGAATCGGATATAGTAGATATCAAGACAATGAAAACTATCAGTGAATGTACTCGCCTGTGGTCCTGAGCTGATAGGTGAACAGTTGCTCAGAGTGATCACAGACCTAAAATAAGATACTGTCCGAGGAGAGGTGTCTGGCTCCTAATTAGAACAACACAAGTCACAACATATCCAGAAGGGTAATATAAAGCACTATAATGCATTCTACATGAATCTAGGTCAACTAGGCCAATGTCAACCCTTGGTCAACTCTGGTCAACTACATTAGTCAAACTAGGTCAAACTAGGTCATGTCCTAACCCAGCAAGTCTTACTAGGCCTAACCAAGACTATCCTAGCAAGCACACATCAATACAAGGCTATACAAGCCAACATACACCCAACTCTATATAGCATGCAATTATTCAATACTCAAATAGGCAAGAATTCACATTAGATATACACTAGGTAATCTATTACTTTAAGCTATACATGTCTACATATATACACATGCATATATTGGTATTCAACATTAGTTCTATAATCATGGCATTTCAATGGCTATATAAACTTATATATTACAATACAATATGCTACCATATATATAATATACATACATAGCTAAGTTAACTATATTCATAAATACTTATTTAAGAGGCTATGTGTGTGTATGTGAACATGGAAAAGGGGCAAGTGAGGGTTAAATGGGCATACATAGTGTATACATATCAAAGAGTGTCAAAGTGTAAGTGAACAAAGTGTCAAGTGTGATAGTGTCAACATAGTGTAAGGGGTACATGAGGTAATATAGGATTTGTGTTAACATAGAACATTACATCTCATTAACTTGTATATTGCATACATTACATCTATTATTAGATTATATTCATGCTTGCATTCATTCATCATTCATTTATTCTCTTGCACTACTATATGTACTATACATTACATACTATGGAACCTACATATTCATTACAAGCCATACTTATACATGCTTACATTAGATAGGATACTTATACCTCATACATCATTTATTTAACCATTTACTCATGCTTGCATTCTCTATTTAGTTACATAATGTATATACATTAACATGGGTTAAAATTAAATAGAACATTATATTACACACAAGGGTGCATAAAATGCATATGCCGAATAGTAACTCCTACTAATAATCAATACTGTACCAACTCAGCATGAATTAAAATCTAGGATTAAAGTATGTTATAGATCTATGTGTTAGCTTTCCGAAACTTCAAACGGATCGCATTTTCATTTTCGGAAACTCCGGGAATCGCGAAAACACCGAGAACGCGTTTGTCTTTCGTACAGCTGACACTCAAATAATTTTCCAGAAATTTACAGAAAGAATTAGGCCTATTAATATATGTTTTTGGAAAGCTAACTTCAATACACTTCTTTTAAAAAAAATAGGAGATTAAACCGAGCTTTGAGCTAGAAGTTATGGCATTTCTAAGTTAGGGCTGAAATTAAAAACGTGGATAAAATCATGACGGATTTAAATAGTTTGAGCCAAAAGAATACACAATATTTATCCTAATTATCCACAACAATAATAATATGAGGAACCAAACTCACAAACTTGATTATATAATCATCATGAATCATTTATTACGTATATAAATATAGATACACTCTCATTACAATATATATATATAAATCTATATATGTAACATGAACACATCCACAACACAAGGACACTCCTATGACCTCCAAATGGACACAAAATGGACACAAATGGAGATACAACCATGGGGGTCATTCCTATGGGTCCAAAATAATCTTATATGCATGTTGGTGTAGATTAGAGAGATTATACCTTCCGGAAGAGAGTTTCAAAGGAAAAGGCCTTCCGACACGACACCGACACGTAGAGATTCCAAAAGGACACGAACGAGCTCCGATTCCTCCCAAACTTGGCTAGCACCCTCTAACTATGGAGTAGAGGAGAAGAGAAGAAGATTTGGTGGAAGAAATGGTGGATTTGGAGATGAAATCAATGGAGTTGTTCTCTAGAAATTTGGGAAAGAACATGAGAGAGAAAATAGATGGATAAAATGAAATGGAAGAGATGATGACTCACCCCTTATCCCCCTCCAAGTGGCCAGCCATTAAAGTAGTTTTTGTCATATTAGGAAATGCCTAAAAGCCCTTTGCACTAATCTATTAGCTAATATATTGGTAGGGGTTTAAGTCGGGGGTAGTTTGGTCATTCCAAAACCACTAATCTCAATTAATGCTAACCAAAATAATTAGTCTAACTACTAACTAAAATTAATATCTTGTGGACTAAAATTAATATCATGTGGGCCATGTCTAACTAGTGTGTGGGTCCCACTAGAGTCAAACTACCCCCCGGGTCCCCGTTTCAAGTCGAATTGAGTTAAAATTCGAACCCGACTCAAATAACCCCAAAACAATATCATAAATAATAAAATAAATTTCAACCCCAAAATAATATCATAAATAATAAAATAAAATTTAAAAATATTCAAAAATGTAAAATGACAAAAATATCCCTGTTTTTGAAAACTGGGGGTGACACGCGGCCTTCTTGCCCGTAGCAGCAGCAGTCTTCTTGGGAGCCATTGTCGATTGCTGATAGGAGAAGACGAAGAGGAAGTCTGCAACGAAGAAGTTCGAGCAAAAGAGAGGAGGTAAAGAAACCCTCAAAGAATAAACTTACTCCTACTTATAGGCGAAGAAGGCTCGAAAAAAACAAAACAAACGCCTCGATCTATGCGCCGCCTAAAAGAATAAACCGCTTCGGTCAAAACAAAACTGACCCTTGGGATCCTCCCCCAAGAGGCGGCGAATCAAGGGCATTTAATGCAGAAGATTTGCACACGTGGCTAAGACACGTGGCAAAAAAGCTTATGCGGTCTCACAGCTCATACGGTCAGATAAATCCATGCGGCTGTACCATCTATGCGGTCAACAAAAGCCATGCTTCTTATTCAAAGTATTTCAATTTTGCAAATTGAAAACTTTGAAGGGGGTCTTGTAGAAGCATGGAAAATACCAGAACGATAATATATGCGGCTCAGAACAGGAGAACCCCATGCGGCTCATACAGGAGCAGTCCCATGCGGTTCAGAGAGACTCTTAGTCTCATGCGGCTCGGACAGGAGAGTCCATGCAGCTTACATAGGGACAGCCCTGCGGTTCAAAGAGTCCTCCAGCCGCATGTGGTTCAAAAGTACATGCGGCTTACGGAGATATGCGGCTCAATGCCACGTGTACCCACGAAGACCCCTTCACACAGCTGGCCATCGAGTAGTCTGCCTATTTAATGCTCTGTCATAATTTGACAGCTGACGGCTCTGACATAAAGTATCATAATGGCCCTGCCATAATGACAGACTCTTGGGAAATAGGAGAAAATCTCTGACGCGATTCGCGATTGACACGTGGCTACTCCCATGCGGCTCCAGTGAAGAACAGCTTCATGCGGTTGGCAAGGATCGTCTTCCTGCGGCTCACCAAAAAGCCATTCCATGCGGCTCGCAGTTACTACCCTTATGCGGTTCACCAAGGAACCATCTCATACGGCTCGCAAAGACTATACCTATGCGGTTCGCCGAGACGCTGTCTTATGCGGTGCATGGATGTCATGCGGCTTTGGCAGAGTCCATCATCAAGACACGTGGCAGAGATTCAATGACAGCTGACAGCAAAGATGATTATGAGGTGCAAAGATTTACCAGATCCCAATGACCATATCCTCATAATTAATGGGATCAGGTCATATCATTCATAATCAAACCAATGGGACACGTGGTGGGAGATCCAAGCTACACAATCAATCATTAAGATTTAAAGCAATCAGCATTAATGATTAAAAAGATTTAGTGCTACCCCCATTTATGGCCCAGATCCTTCACGTCTAAAATGAATGGTCTAGATTGATTAAGCATCAGGCCGTCGCCACTTTGAGAATGGGTAATCATCTAAACCTTAATGATGCCCCCCCTATTATAAATAGCAGGGTGCCATTCCCTTGCAATAGAGAGGCGTACACAGAGAGCTTCCCCCCTAATAATCAGAGAGAAAATACACAGAGAGAGAGAGAAGCCAGAAGAGCAACACGAGGAGAGCAAGAAGAGCATTTCTTCGTCAACGTCAACCATCTTCTCACATGAGCCAAGGCGGCATACCGATCGTCCAAGGAGTAAGGCAGGGCTGCTGTTGCCTTCCCGAGCCTCTATCGTCACCCTCCAGAATCTAAAATAAACAATTGTACTTAGACTGTTATACCTAGGTTTTTGTCCCTAGGCTTTCTTTGTACAAGCGAGTTTGTAACGTGAAGTAAAAGTCCGGTCCTCCGATAATTGTTCTGTTCTTTTATATTTTATGGCAAACAATGTTAATCATCATAAATTTAACCATGAAATAGCAGTTTAATCCATTTTAAAACTCTGAAAACTTAGTTTCAGTGAAAACAGGAAATGTAAACATTCAACCCGAAATTGATTTCGAAAACCCAAATAAATCAACCATTAAACGTGTACAGACAATTAGGCATGTTATATGTGTCATGGGGGTGTGATTCGTATCCAATAACAGTGGATACGAAGTGTCAAATAACATAGAAAACACAGTAAACTCGTACACAGACAGCTTCGTGTGGCGGGGACACGGACACGTGTACATAACTCACGACACATAACAACTCGTGCAAGTGTGTAGGTATTCGCTAGGGGTAGGGCTACGTGTTCGTGTCCCTACACTGTGTCAAATCTGTATCGTATCGCATGTACGGGTGCATATCAGAGAGATCTCGTACCCGATTCGACACGAGATAGTCCCAAACTCGAGTGGTGGCCTGTCAGTAATGGCCCCCACCTCTATGCCAAGTGGCACGAGTCCACGTGGTGTGTCGTGTCCAGAAACAGGGTCGGGTAGCAGGGCAGTGAACTGTGGCCTCGTGCACGTATTCGTGTCCAGATTTGGATACGAAAAGGGACATAAAGTGTGATAAGTCAAATATGAAATCAAAAGCCACGTATAGGGCTACAAATTCATTCAAATAGATTTCAAAATTACGAACAAAACCCCCTTTGAGGCATTTCATCAAACACGTATGCAAAAACACTGATACGTGTCCGATACGGACACCAAACCAATTCCAATTCCTACCAAACTACACCTACAGTTAGGGGACACCTAAATGGATGCATCTATGGAAAGAATTCATGGATTTGAAGGGATTTGAAGAGATTTACCTATTGAGGGTGAATCCTAATGAAAGCTCCAAAATCAAGATCCTTCTTGCAACTCCAAAACTCCAATGCTCTCCAAAACTGAGATTGCTCACCACCAACAGTCCATAAACATAAATTAGAACTCAATGCAAAAGACTAGATTAAAAAGGAGAAGGAAAGAAGAAAATAGGAAAGAACACATACCTAGGTTTTTGCCAGAATGAGAAGGAATGGAAAAAGAGGCAAGTCTCATTAAGAGAGATTAAATAGGGGGTATGAGACTCTACTATAGCCGGCCACATCAAGGGTGGACTAGGGTTTCATAATCAATGGGCATGGGCTTCTTTCTACAAGTTAAAAATGAATTCTTAAAATCTATAGGTCATCTAGCCTTTAACTAAAGATTGCTAATTAGCTTCTAACTTGAAACTAACTAGAATGGGAATGCTAAAACCTAACTAACCATGCTAACCAAGTTACTAAGTCATAGTGAGACACTAGGCTAAGTTGCACCAAGGCTCAACTATCAAAAAGCCAAAAATCACAATACCAATAATACAATATATTAAAAAAGTCAAAAAACTTACAACCATCAAAATACCCTCAAACTAAAAAAATAGATGTGACACTGCTGCACATAGCATTATTAATACTTTCTGTCATTATTGTGGTTTTAATGGACACGTTTCTAATCTTTGTCATATTAGAAAACTAGTTGATATAAACTTATGCAAATGGGTTCCCAAAGCTAACAAATGTGGATCCAAGTATTGGATACCAAAGTATTCACCTAATATTGCAGGTAGAACTTCTCATATAAAATAGAACCATGGAACGTGTTGGTGATTGCAAAGCTATAAAGGCCATCTTCCAAGCAATTGCACCAACAAAAGTGTGGACACAAGAACCACTTCGGTAACATGCTTCCTAAATAGTTTTTAATATCTAGCATGTCCTTATTGACTTCTTACTATTAGCTCTCATTGATATCTTCTAATTGTTTGTTGTTTAAATTAATGTGAGATATAATCCTAGCATGACTAGCTGTTTAGTTTTAATGATTAGTTCACACTATATAAGATTTTATTTTCTATTAGTGTGACACATTTTATATGTATGCTTTTTAATCTTAATCTTTATTCTTGAAGCATGATACCACTGTAGTCCATTGGAGATTAATTTTTTTAGTTAAATATGTTTTTGACTCTTCGTCTTTAATATTTTTTAATGGTCACTTCGTCCTGGCACCTATATATACAGAGCTTTCTCCTCATCTACTGACATTCACTAATACTACCATATACTAGGGAAGTAAAATTGAATTTGAACAAAGGGGTGGCTGAAATATATATATTTCAAAATAGATACAAACACATATATAAGTAAAGACTGACCATAAAAAGGGACAGATAACCTATAGGACAGAGCAAATATTCAGAGGATGCTAATGGCTACCAATACATGTGAACTTAACATTGATACTAATGAGGCTAAACAAGTTATAATAGGACTGAACCTTATCTAGAGGACTGCACTATCAAGTGCAATACAGGACAGAGGTTACATACTTGATATCCAACTGATACAATCCTCTTCTTGTCAACACCAATGTGACCCTCCAATCTGATACAAAGGTTTACATATAAAACCCATTCCTACTCACTACTTCTGCCATATGGCCGAACCCATCACTCTCACACAGTCATCTACTAACCCCAATATATATACATATATATAACTATATACATACACCAATGATAGGCACAACAAGGTGGGGTGTGTATGCTGTATGTGCACAGGGGTGTCTACTAGGTGTCCAACATGGTGTCCAAGTGTCCCAAACTGTGTCAACATCTAACATGTATGTGTCATGAGCAGGTAAATAAGTGTGTGACGTGTGTGTATGGCATTATAGGTCACCCAATGTGTCAATCGAGTGTCTAAGGTGTCTAGGGTTATGTCATCATGTTTAAGGTGTCAAGAGAGTGTGTGTGTATCGAGTGATATGTCCACAAAGTGTCCAAAATGTGTCAAATAAGGTGTTCATACAGTATCAGGAAAACGTTGCAGTGCACTGCGTTGTGCACGCGTATCGAGCTTCTCTAGAAAATAAAGTGTCCAACAAAACACCTCGTGCTCGTGTCAATAGGAAGGTAGGTCCTAGGGCTTCATTTAGACACCCTGAAATGTGTCCAATCCGTGCTGATACGAAGCCCGTATCAGTAGGCATGTGTTCATGTGTGTGTGTATAAATTCGATGCAGACACGAGAACTCCCTCGATACTTGTAACTCCCCTTCCCGATATTTTTTTTTTACTTTTATTGTGTTTAAAAGAAATTATCGCCGAAAACTTTGAAGGATATTTATGAGTGATTCTATTTTCGAAAAACTAGTTTTAAAATTAGAAGTTTTAGAAGTAATAATTTGTTTTAATAAAATTGACATTAGTAAAGAATATTGGGTACTATTTTTTTGGACTTTCAAAAGTCTTGGCTTTGAAAGTAGTTTTGGAAAAACACGAATAATTGTATGAGATTTGATTAATAAAACTATACTTTAGAATTATTCTGATGATATCGTTATGCTTTAACTATTATGATTTTAAACTAAGATTTAATTATACTAAGGTGCTTTTAAATAGTTGAAGATTGATATTATTTCGAGTTATCACGATAAGCGCTCATTTAAGATTTGAATTTATATATGTAAACCTTTTGATAATATTAAATGTTATTATTGGGTTGATCGCTTATTCGTTTGGGATTTAAACCATCCTAAATATGTTCTGTATTTTTGCTTTACTATTCTAGGCACAACCATTTTTGTTTTTGTATATCAACCCCAAAATGATGTTGACAGGTATGGATTTGCTTCAAATAGTGATAAGATAATATAATAATCAAATCATCTAATTTCTATATTAAAATAGATGTGTTAATTAGTATTAGAGGAGATGGTTTCAAAGATCTACCATCATAACTCACGTAGGCTGTAGCCTTGCTCGGACCTGATAACCCAAAGAACTACCATCTCAACTCATATAGTGTGGCTTATAGACCTGATAATTTTTTATACGACCAGGTCAAGTCATATAATATTTGATGGTGTATAATATTTAAAGTGTATTAGTATCTACATATGATTCTATCAACAACTGATATGACTCAGGTAAATGGATAGAATGATAGATAGAAATAAACTAAAGATAGGCCGTATAAAACTATAAACATATATGGATATCACCATCAAACCTCCCTCTCTCTTATATAAGCATATCATCACCATCAAACCTCCTCTGTATAACACCAGGTACTCCTTCCACACCCGACTTGCCATGGCCACCGTCGAAAAACCCTTGTGCTATCGCACCACATCCCCTATTCATCTCCTCCTCCCCGACCGATCGAACTACCACAACAGTCACCGCCACAACCAACCAATCTGACGCACCATAACACAGCCAATACCATCAATCAATACCGTGTCCGGACCCGTGTGTCCGTATCCAATCAATCTTATTCTATTTATACATTACAAACCTGGTCCGTATCGGACACACCCGACGCGCACAGCAAAATCATCAACCCCCTCGACTCCGACTTCCTACCGACAGTACAACCAAGACACCACCACTTACCGGTGCTGACCGCCCCCTATTGTAGCGCGTCCAGCCGCCGCCATGTTGAGCACAGCACCGTGCTTTGCCGCCGCCGTCGACTCCTTTGCGGGTGTGCGACGTCGACCGCCGCGCCCGACCCGTGCAGACTCGGCAACTCTTCCTCGCAGTGGACTGCTCCAGGCGACGGAGTCTCCGGCAAAAACCCTCGGAGCCATCCCCACTGCTGGCATCAGCCCCAGAGTCCTCCGGTCCCTCTCCGCTGCAGTCACGACCACACACAGCCGAGTCTTCGGAACGCGCCACCATCAGCCGTGCTAGATCCGTGGCGAGACTTCGCGTCGACCCTCCGCCAGTCAGGGCACTGGTACCGACGTTCCTCCGCCAGTCAGGGTCGCGTCCGACCATCCTTCGCGACCGACCGTGCCCCACCGTCGCCAGAGAGCTGCGGTCAACCCTCCCTATCTCGCGGTGACTCTCCGTCGGAGCCTGTGCCGAGTCGCTTTCGTACCAGGCGGTCTCTCCTTCCTTCGCTGAGCAAGACCAGCGAGCGTACCGTCGTCGCCTCCATCGACGTGGCCAAACCCAGCGCCCCGCTTGAGCGCCACTCCGCTGTCCCCAACTCCGGTCGCCGCCCCAGCTGCGATCCTCCTGGCCGCCGCATGCCAGCGATCTCCTACGCAGGCGCCGCCTCGACCAGTGCCCGATCGATTGTTCCCAATGGTGAGTCCTTTCCCCATTCGTGCTCATCCCCTAATTCTCTGTTCTCATTTCAATTGGAAAGAGAGAGGAAGTAACTTAAGGGCTAAGCTTAATGGGCCGGGCTCAGTCCCTGGGCCAAGATAATAAGAGTTGATATTTTGATATTATTTAGGCCTTGGCTTTAGAATTGAGCAAGGATTTTACATATATTTTGGGCTGTACTGAATAATTAGGGGTTGTGTATAAATGTAGTTTATTTTGACCATAATATTACAAGTTATATTTTATTATCTTATGGGCCATTGATGGGCTTTAATCATTAAAGTGCTATATATATATATGTATTAAATATTGGGCTTAGTGGTTATATTAATTATGGGTTCTGTTTCAAAAAAAGATTTATGTAGGTATTATAAAACAAATTATATTTTTTTTTTAATTTTAACTACATATTATGCTACGCATGTAGGTTCTAAAAAATTAACTTTATATTTTCTTATAGTATATTTGGTCCTTTAGGTATATATATGATTTCTAACATTTTCTAAAATACGTGATACAATAATAACTTCTAAAATACTTTCGTTATTTCTATCAATTCTCTTCAAAAATCTACTATTGTCCGTGACTAGTGGTACTTTCCTATTTCTTTTGCAAACTTGGACTCCTTTATATCAACTCTAGGCTAATCCGACCATTCTCGACTCAACGGGCAATTTTGTGCACGGCCCGCCGGAATCCAACTTTGGACATACGGTTGGGTTCGTATCGGAAAACTGGATCCGTAGACATGTAGTTTGACGACTTTAGAGACCGTTGACTCTGGCACGCTCTTCGGTGCAAAACAGGTCCAACGGCGGACATCGTTTTTGCCCGAAATTACCGTTTTGCCCCTGTGTCCAGAATTGGACTTAAGGACAGGCAATCCTAGCTAATTTGACTATTCTGAGAACGTTGGTAATGTTTATTTTAGCATCTGGAGACTTCTACATGTGTTGACTGATTGTGGCTCATTGAGTGATATGGTATTTTGGTTTCTCCAGCTAAGGACCTCAGGCAAGTGCACTTTCTGATTGCTTTCCGATTCATAGTAGTCTTTTTATTTCATGTCTATACATATATCTTGCTGCTTGTTAACACGCTCGTCACACGGAGTTGTCGGGAGGGGAAATATCTTAGTATACATGTGGACTACCCAGAAATATTCTATTATGTCTAATCTTGAATGCTAGCCGCTGTGCACGATACGTGCAGTGTGCCTTATTTACCCCCTAGCCGTCCATATGTTGAAACAGATATTTCACACCACCTAGATAGATGTCTTTTATTAGTTTTTCCTTGTTTACTTCTCTATCGTGCTATGTCATCAGTTTCTTACCAGCTTTCATATCTCATATGCTATTTTCATGTCTTGTTAATTCTGTTATGTTTTGCATTGCCGTGGGTTTGTGTACTTGTTCTAATCCTGACTGGATAACCAATATTTTTCAGGTTTAGCCGCGATCACTGTTAGCAATGGGAAGACTTGGGTATGCTGAGGACAACCTAGAATAGAAAGCATTTGTATCAATTTCTTTAATTATAAAACTTTATTTCTCCTTTAAATATAAATGTTGTAATAAATTTAGAAATGTGAATGAGCAGCAATTATTTTATTTTGAACATATATTTCTTGCGAGCTTGACAGCGTTCTACCGCCGACTCTGCGGCGTAGGCTGGCTTGGACACGTCTCGTATCCGAAAAGCGGGTGCGGGTCGTGACAAGTTTTTGTGGTGGCCCATGCAGGTCGTTTTCGCAAAAGATTGCGAACTCGTGATGGTACGTTAGTCGTACTATTACGAGCCTGCGCCCAGAAAATGCTCATTCACAATTAGGACTAAAATGATTTAAGAGAATAACTAGGATTAGGAGTCCCTTATTCAAGTTGACCGTTGGGTAGTTAAGATTATTGGATAGGCCATGCAATCCAGATATAGAATTGTTAAATTTAGATTTCTTGCCAGATCTTTATAGGCACACCATCTCTTTTGATATGACGATATGACCCCATGTGGATATACTATTCGCTTGCTATGTTAGGCTTACCTAGAATTAAAGCTTTAACCTTGATGAACTGTTTAAATTTTTTTTGCTTTATTAGATATAAATCTTATATCATAAGTTAGAATTACCTATTTTAAAATTCTCTTTTGCTGTAAGGAGTTAGTTTATAATTTCTGATTCTATTATTTGTGTATAAATTTCGAGTTAGATTTTGATTCTCACAAAACTCGAACTACTTGTACCTCCTTTCAAAAATCTCGCGTACTCGTAATTTGACTCTCTTGACCAATGCTGCTATTACAGCCTAGTTTTGCAAGCTTACTCTTTTATCGAGCTTGATTCGAGACATATGTTTATTGGGGACGCCCGCTAATATATTATCTAATCAGAATCATTGTATTACGGTCTGATCAACCATGATGCATTTGGTTCGCTTTTCATTTAACTACCCTACGTGGATTGAGATGTAGATGTCTCTAGGATCCCACCCACGACTACTTTGGCAATTCCTCTTGAATTATACATTCGCCTTTAAATCACGTAATTATGTTCAATGACATCTCCTTTGAACCCTTCATTGTTTTTGTCTTTCATTGATTGGAAAGACGAGAGCTCGTAATTGATAAATAGATACAGAGTATTTCCATGGCTATGACAGTTGTATACGCAAGTGTAGCCACCATCGGCCAGCCCTGTGACAGGAACCTTGCCACCATATCCTAGCCTCTAAGGTGGGTAGAAGTCCTCGAGATTTCGTAAATACCAAATAACTAGAGAAGGATACAAACGATTTTTAGAGATTAAATTTAAGGAGATTGAGGTTAAGACAGACTTCTTTTAGAAGTTTACGGAATAACTACGAATTAGAATTTCGAGGACGAAATTATCTAAGGTGGGTAGATTTGTAACTCCCCTTCCCGATTTTTTTTTTACTTTTATTGTGTTTAAAAGCAATTATCGCCGAAAACTTTGAAGGATATTTATGAGTGATTCTATTATCGAAAAACTAGTTTTAAAATTAGAAGTTTTAGAAGTAATAATTTGTTTTAATAAAATTGACATTAGTAAAGAATATTGGGTACTATTTGTTTGGACTTTCAAAAGTCTTGGCTTTGAAAGTAGTTTTAGAATAATTGTATGAGATTTGATTAATAAAACTATACTTTAGAATTATTCTGATGATATCGTTATGCTTTAACTATTATGATTTTAAACTAAGATTTAATTATACTAAGGTGCTTTTAAATAGTTGAAGATTGATATTATTTCGAGTTATCACGATAAGCGCTCATTTAAGATTTGAATTTATATATGTAAACCTTTTGATAATATTAAATGTTATTATTGGGTTGATCGCTTATTCGTTTGGGATTTAAACCATCCTAAATATGTTCTGTATTTTTGCTTTACTATTCTAGGCACAACCATTTTTCTTTTTGTATATCGACCCCGAAGTAATGTTGACTATGGATTTGCTTCAAATGGTGATCAGATAATATAATAATCAAATCATCTAATTTCTATATTAAAATAGATGTGTTAATCAGTATTAGAGGAGATGGTTTCAAAGATCTACCATCATAACTCACGTAGGCTGTAGCCTTGCTCGGACCTGATAACCCAAAGAACTACCATCTCAACTCATATAGTGTGGCTTATAGACCTGATAATTTTTCATACGACCAGGTCAAGTCATATAATATTTGATGGTGTATAATATTTAAAGTGTATTAGTATCTACATATGATTCTATCAACAACTGATATGACTCAGGTAAATGGATAGAATGATAGATAGAAATAAACTAAAGATAGGCCGTATAAAATTATAAACATATATGGATATCACCATCAAACCTCCCTCTCTCTTATATAAGCATATCATCACCATCAAACCTCCTCTGTATAACACCAGGTACTCCTTCCACACCCGACTTGCCATGGCCACCGTCGAAAAACCCTTATGCTATCGCACCACATCCCCTATTCATCGCCTCCTCCCCGACCGATCGAACCACCACAGCAGTCACCGCCACAACCAACAAATCTGGCGCCCCATAACACAGCCAATACCATCAATCAATACCGTGTCCGGACCCGTGTGTCCATGTCCAATCAATCTTATTCCATTTATACATTACAAACCTGGTCCGTATCGGACACACCCGACGGGCACAGCAAAATCATCAACCCCCTCGACTCCAACTTCCTACCGACAGTACAACCAAGACACCACCGATTACCGGTGCTGATCGCCCCCT
Source organism: Iris pallida (assembly GCA_029216955.1). Classification (NCBI taxonomy): domain Eukaryota; kingdom Viridiplantae; phylum Streptophyta; class Magnoliopsida; order Asparagales; family Iridaceae; genus Iris; species Iris pallida. The sequence goes on along the minus strand of JANAVB010023999.1, from coordinate 4,183,183 downwards.
CCTGTAGCGCGTCCAGCCGCCACCGTGTTGAGCACAGCACCGTGCTTCGCCGCCACCGTCGACTCCTTTGCGGGTGTGCGACGTCGACCGCCGTGCCCGACCCGTGCAGACTCGGCAACTCTTCCTCGCAGTGGACTGCTCCAGGCGACGGAGTCTCCGGCGAAAACCCTCGGAGCCATCCCCACTACTGGCATCAGCCCAGAGTCCTCCGGTCCCTCTTCGCTGCAGTCACGACCGCACGCAGCCGAGTCTCCGGAACGCGCCACCATCAGCCGCGCTAGATCCGTGGCGAGACTTCGCGTCGACCCTCCGCCAGTCAGGGCACTGGTACCGACCTTCCTCCGCCAGTCAGGGTCGCGTCCGACCATCCTCCGCGACCGACCGCGCCCCACCGTCGCCAGAGAGCTGAGGTCAACCCTCTCTATCTCGCGGTGACTCTCCGCCGGAGCCTGTGCCGAGTCTCTTTCGTACCAGGCGGTCTCCCCTTCCTCCGCCGAGCAAAACCAGCGAGCGTATCGTCGTCGCCTCCATCGACGTGGCCAAACTCAGCGCCCCGCTTGAGCGCCACTCCGCTGTCCCCAACTCCGGTCGCCGCCCCAACTGCGATCCTCCTGGCCACCGCGTGTCGGCGATCTCCCACGCGGGCGCCGCCTCGACCAGTGCCCGATCGATTGTTCCCAAGTGTGAGTCCTTTCCCCATTCGTGCTCATCCCCCAATTCTCTGTTCTCATTTCAATTGGAAAGAGAGAGGAAGTAACTTAAGGGCTAAGCTTAATGGGCCGGGCTCAGTCCCTAGGCCAAGATAATAAGAGTTGATATTTTGATATTATTTAGGCCTTGGCTTTAGAATTGAGCTAGGATTTTACATATATTTTGGGCTGTACTGAATAATTAGGGGTTGTGTATAAATGTAGTTTATTTTGACCATAATATTACAAGTTATATTTTATTATCTTATGGGCCATTGATGGGATTTAATCATTAAAGTGCTATATATATATATATATATATATATATATATATATATATATATATATATATATATATATATTAAATATTGGGCTTGGTGGTTATATTAATTATGGGTTCTGTTTCAAAAAGATATTTATGTAGGTATTATAAAAAAATTATATTTTTTTTTGATTTTAACTACATATTATGCTACGCATGTAGGTTCTAAAAAATTAACTTTATATTTTCTTATAGTATATTTGGTCCTTTAGGTATATATATGATTTCTAACATTTTCTAAAATACGTGATACAATAATAACTTCTAAAATACTTTCGTTATTTCTATCAATTCTCTTCAAAAATCTAATATTGTCCGTGACTAGTGGTACTTTCCTATTTCTTTTGCAAACTTGGACTCCTTTATATCAACTCTAGGCTAATCCGACTATTCCCGACTCAACGGACGATTTTGTGCACGGCCCGCGGGAATCCAACTTTGGACATACGGTTGGGTTCGTATCGGAAAACTGGATCCGTAGACATGTAGTTTGACGACTTTAGAGACCGTTGACTCTGGCATGCTCTTCGGTGCAAAACGGGTCCAACGGTGGACATCATTTTTGCCCGAAATTACCGTTTTGCTCCTGTGTCCAGAATTGGACTTAAGGACAGGCAATCCTAGCTAATTTGACTATTCTAAGAACGTTGGTAATGTTTATTTCAGCATCCGGAGACTTCTACATGTGTTGACTGATTGTGGCTCATTGAGTGATGGTATTTTAGTTTCTCCAGCTAAGGACCTCAGGCAAGTGCACTTTCTGATTGCTTTCCGATTCATAGTAGTCTTTTCATTTCATGTCTATACATATATCTTGCTGTTTGTTGACACGCTCGTCACATGGAGTTGTCGGGAGGGGAAATATCTTAGTATACATGTGGACTACCCAGAAATATCACATTATGTCTAATCTTGAACGCTAGCCGCTGCGCACGACACGTGCAGTGTGCCTTATTTACCCCCTAGCCGTCCACATGTTGAAACAGATATTTCACACCACCTAGATAGATGTCTTTTATTAGTTTTTCCTTGTTTACTTCTCTATCGTGCTATGTCATCAGTTTCTTACCAGCTTTCATATCTCATATGCTATTTTCATGTCTTGTTAATTCTGTTATGTTTTGCATTGCCGTCGGTTTGTGTACTTGTTCCAATCCTGACTGGATAACCAATATTTTTCAGGTTTAGCCGCGATCACTGTTAGCATTGGAAAGACTTGGGTATGCTGAGGACAACCTAGAATAGAAAGCATTTGTATCAATTTCTTTAATTGTAAAACTTTATTTCTCTTTTAAATATAAATGTTGTAAATATTGTAATAAATTTAGAAATGTGAATGAGCAGCAATTATTTTATTTTGAACATATATTTCTTGCGGGCTTGACAACGTTCTACCGCCGACTCTGCGGCGTAGGCTGGCTTGGACACGTCTCGTATCCGAAAAGCGGGTGCGGGTCGTGACAATACTGCACCAAACCCCATGAAACATTGGAAGCATGTTGTCAGACATTGCCCCACCTTCGTGCCAAATTATACATGTCCAGGTGGCGTGTCCAGAGAGAAATTGTATTCGGGTAGCAAGACAGTGCACGAGGTCTCGTACACGTATCCCCGTATCCTAAAATAGTGTCCAAACATTCCTAAAATTGACTCAGTCGATTTGATATATGTTTTACACCTAATTAACTATAAATAAATGTAATTAGTTTTTTAAAACCTTAACATTTTAATTTAATGTGGCATTTCACTAAACACTTTACATAGCACTCCGATACTCCTCCGATACGCATACCAAATGGACACGAATCGTACCCAAACTCAGCCTAGGACTAGGGAGACCCTAAATGAATGCATATATGGAAAGAAATTAGAAATTAAAAGGGTTTAGATAGAATTACCTATTGAGAGTTGGAATCTTAATGTAAATGCACTTGAGAGCCAAATCCCTCCACTTCCAATGGTCAACTTGCTTCCAATCCATGATAGCTATCCACTAATGACCTCTTCTACAGTAGAGTGTGTTGTAATTGATTGGGCTCAATTTGGAGTTAATTTGGAGAAAGAGGTGAATTTGGAGAAGAACACAAATTAGGGTTTGTAGGTGTAGTGAAAGGAGACAAGGGAGCCTAAGGAGATGTTATATAGGGAAAAGGGATGCCTCTTGGCTGCCAAGGGTTTCTCTAGGGTTAGGGTTTTGTTCCATGCAGGTTTAAGGCCTTCTACAAGTGTAATTCTAGCCTTTCTAGCAAAGGCCCAAAGCAAATTAGGGTTTTTAGCTAAAATATCTAACTTAGACTAATATCTAGATATTACTAACCTTGTCATCTAGTTAGAAACCTCTAATGAAATATCTAGGCTAATGACTAACATCTAGATTATGACAATTCTAGGTTAAGGCCTAATATCTCAATTAGCACATTACTAATTAATCAATATTCAAATTAATACAGAAGTCACAAAATAACCAAAATACCCTTAGCCTAAAAAGTGGTAATTAGCCAATTAATCACATGGTTAGGTCTCTATTGTCATGGTTAGTCTCTAGGCTAAGTAGTTCTAGGATTACACTAGCAAAACACTAAAATCATAATTCACCAATTTAAATAGTATTAAAATAATTAAAATTCACCAAAATTATTAAAATGAGTTAAATTCTATTATTTAATAATCAATTTTACATAAGTTCAAAATTATCCTCATATTAGAAAAGTGGTGGTTACAGATGGGGACGACGTCGTCTTAAGTCCCAACTATCGGGAATCTTCCGAACTGTATCGTGACCATGTTGGCCGTCACAGTCTTTTCCTCGCAATCGAGGAAGATAACGTTGGGATCGATAAGACGTTGAATCTGTCTTTTCAATACATAGTAGTCACATGTTGAGTGGTAGATGTACTGGTGGTAATGGCAGTACTTAGGATTATCCACCTTTCCTATTTTATCAAGACGCTTGGAAGGTGGAAGCTGCAGCCTGCCGTCCTTGGTCAGCATCTCGAACAACTCGAGAGTGTCTTCGTCATTGAAGGAGTAGGTTTCCTTCGACTTCTGCGCTTCGACTGGCTTCGAGCTCACGAGCGCTGGACCCTTTGTAATACTGACGGCCATAGCTTGCTTACCTTTACCGCCTTTTGCTCGGTTCCCTTTAGCTTTAATAGAGGGGAAGTTCAGACCCAGGAGTTGTACGTCCTGTAACTTCTTCTGAGCTATGTCTGCTTCAGTAATGAAGGGTGTCCACTCGGTACAGGGAGCATTGTGCCACAGTTTGATGGCAGGAAGCATATTCTTGTGGCATGAATCCATGAGCATGGGCTCCGGCATGCCTGGAGGTAGCCTTAGGGCGGCCTGGTGGAAGCGTTCAATGTACGCTCATACGGGCTCTTTTTCTTTCTGAACGATGTCCAGGAGAGTAGACATTGTAATATCCAGCCCTCCTTCGTAGAACCATTCCGGGAACATGTTCTTCAGGTCTTCAAAGGATTTATTGCAGTTGTCGGGCAAACTACAGAACCTTTCATAGGCCACATTGTAGAGCTCCAACGAAGATACTGGTGAAAAGGGCGTCGTCCTTTGGTAGGTGTCCTATTACTGAGGTAAAGTACCTCAAGTATCGTCTGGATGATACTTTAGTATCATAAGGGGTGATAGTCTATGGTTAATATTTGGAAGGATAAACCACATTGTCCCACTGAGCAGGATAAGGCTGCCGGATGTCGATCTTTCGGAGTATGGCTTACTTTTCTTTGGCATCATGGCGAGCGTATAACTCCTCGAGTGCTTGATATATTTCATTAGATACTGCTGGATTGATAGTCGACGGAGTGGCCAACGACTGGGCGACTTGGTTTATGACGGACAGGATACTAAACTCATTACGAACCGTCAGAGACACAGGTGTAGAGGCAGTAGGAACCAATCTGTCGTTGATCTCTAGAACGATAGAGGCTAAGTTCGCATGGATATGTTCAACACGTTAAGACTTCCTTCGAGAGCCTCAATGCGTTTCTATTGATCAGCACTATCGCTTGATTCTTCGTTGTCATCAGCCACCATATGCACAGATGCTTTGTGCGTATAAGTAGATGGGGTGGTATATCATTCACTTTCTGGTTCGAAGTGCTGGTGCTCATCATCTTGTGGGAAAAATAGCAAGTTACGATCGTCCTCCAACTCGATATTGTTCCTACCCCCGATCTTCTAACTGCTTGCACCCACAGAAGTGTCGGTGTCATATGTCTCTTTGTAATGCTGAAATGAAGGGTTGTTATACACTGTAGTAGGCTGGTTACCCCAGCAGGTGCAGCGGTCGATGAACTGTCTTCTTGTGGCGATGATCCGTCCTTGAAGCGCGTGTGTTGGAATATGCCTTCCTTGGACACAGGGTTTTTGTTATCCCCAGGCCGATATTTGGACTTGCCAACCGAGGAAAGGGGTTTCTTGGATAGGTTCTTCTGGAACGGAGAGTCCCGAGCAATATTACATAAAGCAACGCAGAGCCTTCTTCTTCTTCATAAGTTCTCGGTCACAGTCTTTGGAAGACGAACCTCCTCTTTGGCGGTGATGGATCTAGTTGACAACAGCAGCAGTTGATGGTAATCTGACTATAGTTGGGTTTTGATTTAGACACCAAATGCATCTCAGATTCTTCTCTCATCCTATGCTTGCAGGGAGAAGATGAAGTTTTCATGCCTCTACATTCTTCGTATATACAGGAGTGCTGTGCGTAGCCGAAGAGATATAGAGAAGGCATTCTTTCTTCGAATTCTTGTAGGTGAGGTCCGAGTATACCTCGATCAGACAGTCGCTGATGACATACCCCCGGCTTTGAGTAGTACGAGTAGGTGCTCAAGGAATGACGAGGTTCCACCGGACAAGGCTTCGGAGAGTCTAGTATGGTCTTGTATAGCTTTTTATCGTTTGTGCACGTTACTGTCAACGCAGGCCTCCGGTCCGCCATAGGCATAACACTTTGATCGTATGGGGCGAGTGCTGCCTTGGATCTCCTCCTACTACGATTAGATGATGCGTAGTTTTTGGATTCCAATATGACCATACCTGATGGACCAGTTATTCTGTCGAAGACAGAAGTTCTCACCGGTATAGCATCCTCGACGAGCAGGCGAGCCGTCATCTACTGCTTTCGGCGTTGCGCCTTTGTCACGTTTGCCATAGGATAGCCGTGATCTTCTCTGCATTTTCGGAGCATGAGATGAGAGAGAGATGGCCTGGCATCAATGGTCGAAGGGATGTTCGGGGCTTCATCGACGAGGGGGGTCTGAGGTGCAGTCCCCTCCGTTGTGCTGCTCATCGCAGCCGCCTTAGGCACCCAGGTCCGTCGAGCCTTCTTCGGTTTTATGAACCGCTTCGAAGGGCTCGATTTCTCTTCAGAAAGGAGATCTTCAAAAGCTTGATGGTCGAAGCATACGACCAACATCTTTTGAGAGGATCCCAACAAGTCATCATCGGATTGCGTTACCACCTTCTCATTGGAGGAGAAGGTACTCCCCAGCAAAGTCGCCATCTTGTTCGACATGACAAAAGGTTGAATAAACTTTTTGTATTATGAACGTAAAAAAGATTACAATCAATTCTTATACAAAGAAATCTAAGTACAATTTTTTTTAGAAAAGTGTGATGGTGTAGATCTGTAACGCCCCAGTCCCAAAATACATAGGATCGAGTACGTGAAAATGTCAGCTGCACATATACGAAGAATACTCCAATATATGAAATCCTCGTATACGTACATAAGCTATATAATAAATCATCACAGGCCAGAATAATATAATCTAATCTCATTACAGCTCAACACAGAAGATAATAAACTCCAGATAATAAATGAGTGTATCAAAAGATAGCCGGATGAACATACGCACTCCAAATAGCTATAAAATAGTCACGTAAGATCGGAGTCCAACCTCCATAGAATATAAAGAAAAGAGATGTAAAAATATCCACTAATGTCTCAAATAAGAAATAGACTAGAAATCAGTAGGAACTGCCTCGTCATCAATGTGTGAAGGATCCAAAGATGCCCCGTACTCCTGCGAGAAGTCATCTAATCCTAGAGAGATAACCTGGTCCTCAGTGGGCCGTAACAAGATACAAGAAAATACCATGCCATTTAAACTGTGATATATAATATAAAAGAAAAGATGATGCATGCAATAGGGTTTCTGACCAGTCTACTGTGAATATGCAGTTTGAGAAACAATATTTCGACGCATGAGCCCTGGCTGTAGATGAGATCGACATAGTCCCCGTATAGGAACCAGGGGCCTACGTCCATAACGTTCAAATATCGTCAGAGGGCACCATGTGCAAGGGGTACGTCCATAACATTCTGGGAAACACCAGAGGGCACCTGGGGCCTGCGTCTCCGAAGGAGTGCACAGGTAATCAGGGAAGTACAAAGAATCCCATATGTCAGGTATTGTTCTTCCCATCCCATGCCTAGTATCATCATCTCCATGACTGACATGAACCACTAGTAACCGTCAAGTCTTCTAGCATGCAATTCTATTGGCAGTTACTCCTATCCGTCGTACGCTCCATACGTATCGGTAGCCAGCCGACTACGCAAGTACGTCTCCTACATGTGACTAACAACACATGGTAAAGCAAGTGTAGAGGCCTTATGAGATATACCAATACCTCATCAACAATGGGTGGTCACTAGACTAAGTCAATGCAAGAGAATATAAATAAAAGAAAGAAAACGACCGATAGAGTCGCTTGCACCCAAGTGTGACTTGGATGCACAGTTTTATAATATTAACAAATAAGAAATGCTGAAAGTAACTGTAGGGCCTAAAAATCAAGTTGTGCCATGTTTTTACTACTCAGCAATCAAGTTGCACCCCAGAAATCAAGTTGTGCCACTGTTTTAAAGCCCAAAAATCAAACTGTGCCATTGATTATGTTGCGCCTGACATCAGACTGCGCCCAATCTACGTTACGCCCAAGCCTACGTAGCGTCTGACATTTAATTGCCATCATTGCTGGCAGCACTGACAGCTAACAGCACAGTAAATGAAGAAAATTTCTTCGAATCCCTTAAAACGTGTTGCTCGAGGAGATTTAATTGATAGCTGTCCTACACATCTTGTTAGTTGCGCCTAGGCGCAATCTAAATAAATTCCTTAGTTGCGCCTAGGCACAATCTGGATAAATTATTTTTATATATTCAAAAGCTGCAACGTGTCTAGGCGCAGCCCAATCAGGCACAGTTTGACTTGTTGACTGAAGCTCGCGCAACCTGATGAAGTTGAGACAACTTACATACTAAAGTAGGATGACGTGGCCACATGCCACTAATCTTTCAAAATGTGTCTACTACTCTGTAAACGACCATGCGCATCTCAATCACATGATGTCATACGTCTAAATACAGTTAGTACACGATTGTGTAGCTTAATAGAAGTTGGGGCAACATAAAGTTGGCGCAACCCAAAGTGGCGCAGTTCAGCCTCGCGCACATCAGAATAACTGCTAAAACAGTTATTTCCAGAACTCTATAAATAGAGTTTCCAATTATTTTCAAAGCATCACAGAGATCAAATACTCTGGCAAAATTGCTGCTGTATTCTTCAGAGCCTCTAGTCTTCAAGTTCATATAGTCCAAGGGATAAAGTGATCATCTTCTAATCAGATTCCTACAATTGTACTTCCCCAGAATTCAATTGTACTTTTGTACTCTTTTTAAAGTTTGTAATAAAACTTTTATTTTTGCAAGCAAAATGGCGACTCTGCTGGGGAAGACTTTCTCCTCCGATAAGAAGATGACAACTCAATGTGATGCTGTGTCGATCGGCAAGACGCAGAAGAATCTGGTTGTTCAAGTCAACCAGACAGCCTATGAAGATATGATCAACAAGAAGAGCAACAAGCGCACTGTGGCTATCACCAAGAACAAAATAGTGTGGACTTCTAAGTCTTCTACAGTTGCTGTTGCCCTGGCGTAACCTGCTTCTATTGTCAAGGTACAATCTGCCTCTATGGCTCAGGCGCAGTCTGCTTCTACTGCCTGCGTGCAGCACACTCTTCTGTTCTTGTTGCCCGTGCGCAACTTACTCTCACTGCTTCCCGTGTGTAGTCCACTCTTTCTACTGCCAATGTGCAGTCCACTACTCCTTTAGCTGCCATGGCGCAGTCTGTTCATGCTGTTGCTAAGACGCAGTCTACTCATGTTGCTGCCAAGGCGAAACCAGTAGCCTATATTGCTAGAGTGCAACCAGTAGCCCCTATTGCTGTGGCACAACCCAAATAATCAGTTGTTTAGGTGCAATCTGTTGCTCTGGCGCAACCTAAGGGATCTAGTCTTTTGGCTATTCCTTCCTCCAATTCTCCAGTTCTAAACTTGGAGAAACAATGTTCTAGTGCCAAAACTAGACAGAACAAAGGGAAAGTCTCTGTTACACTTCCTCAACTGGCGCAACCTGTACCTAAGATGGTCCCACAACAAAACAGAGCGAAATGCTTCTTAGCTAACCCTCTACAAAGTAAAAGAAAGCACCCTTTAGTTTTTCTCAAACTTCCCTAGTCTATGACTCAGAGAAAGATATATCAGATTCCATTCCCTTAAACAGAGGTCTTCAGATCTCTGCTATGGGAAAGAATACTGACCAAAGAGGTATCTTACCTACCCCTATGGGGACTGGTCAAGATCTTCCAACCTTGTAAATTTTAAGATCAAAGCAAGGAAAATTGATGGTATCTCAAACAGAGACACCCGGAGCAGAATTCTTTGATTTACGTGCTTATCTCAATAGGCGTCAATCAGTATCAGCTTTGGTGAAACGCAAGAATCCTTTGCCAAAGGCCAATTTGTATCAAAAACCAAAGTTTAAAAAGAAGGCCCCAATCACTTATGTTAATGAGTTAAGTACTTTTTTGTACACTCAGGGAACTAAACATCTGAAGAATAGGAGGCATGTTCCTAACATCATTAGGGAATATGTTCCTCCGACTTCTTCTCGTCCTGTAGTGGTAACCGATCTCCGGGAACATCTTACACAAAGACAGGAGATCACAGGGATGTCTCCTTCACCTCTAAATCACTTTTCAGATCGCCACTGCCTTCATGAAGTGGTCATCAAGTGTTGTTGCCAATCAGCTAAACGATCTATTTTCGATCGTCTGAATTATGTTTCAACGCCTAAACCTACAATAGAAGATGAAGATGAGCCATTATAAGCTTCTGTCAATATGACTTCCCAAGGCACTGGAGGGTGGGAAACGTCCAAGACATAATGCGTCCCATAATCCCAGTCAGCAATACTTAGATCGGATTCATGCATCCAGTGAAGGGGTCTTTCAATACACCAGATCAAAAAATTGAAATTTGAACCAAGGTGTCTTTAATCAAGAAGATCTCCCTATCGCTCATCTGGGAGAGGACTCTTTATCTGAGTTTGATACAGATAGTGAAAGTTCTGAACAAACTATCTCGTCGATAGTAGCAAGAGAAGTGACGGCATATACCATTACAGAAGATTAAGACGCTTCTAGTTCAGCCAATCAAGAACAACGAATTGTTGCACTGGAGGACAAACTGAAGACCATGGCTGAAATGGTCGCAAGTATGCATACTATGATTGTGGCTCAACATACAGTGCCACCGGTTATAAATCATGCTACAAATCCTGAGCTTATAGCATCTTCTGTACCTGTTAATGTTAGTCTGGGGGTACCACCTCCTCAGGTTGCTTCTGTACTAATTCAAGATGATCCCAGTCAGTCTGGTACTGGGGTGGTAATTACCATGTTATTCCTTCTTCTAACAATTCAAATCAACCCACCAATTCCCAAACATCAGGAGATGCTAATGAGGCTGTAAAACTATTACGCACTCAGTTTGAGGCCTTTAAGCAAAAGGTGGCCTACAAAGATGGCATAAAACAACATTATCCTACAGAATGGAAGGAGGTTCCATTCCCTCCTAAATACAAGCTTCCAACCATTATGCTGTTTGATGGTAGCACTTCTCCAAGTCAGCACATCAATCACTTTGAAGTATTGACTGAACAATTGCAGCCAAATGATGCTCTCCTTACCAGAGTGTTCATCGGTTGGTTAGCTGGTGCAGCATACGACTGGTATCATAGCTTGCCTGATGGCTGCATAACTTCTTTTTCTAGTTTCAAGCAAATGTTCTTGGAATAATTTTATGAGGGAGTCAACGGTATGATGATGTCTGCCCTCATTAAGATTAAATAAAGATACAATGAATCCACAGAGAGTTTTATTGAAAGATTCTGTCGAGAGGCACTTAAAATGTCTCTAGGAACTCCATCTGATGTAACAATAGACACCTGCAAATCAAACTTGTTGCCTATTATCAGCATATAGACGGGATCTACACAATTTCAAGATTGGCCTTCTTTTATTGTGAATGCCAAGGCAGCATAGGTCAGTGCTAAAAAATTCAAGCAGTTAGGAGTTCAAATGACTCATCCTAACCAAGATGAACATTCTACACACGATGGTAATAATCGCCAGAATAACCGCAAGGGTAAAGAAATATTGGCCATTAATTTTAAGGGCAAGGAGTCATTGGCTGTTGATGTTGCTCAAACAGCACCTACTCTATCAGCACCACCACAGAAAATACCTCGTCCAAAAGAAGAGTATTCCTTAGATGAAGATGATACATTGAGCATCTTCGATTGCTTAATTAAAAGTAATAAGCTTCAACTGCCAGAGGCAAAACGGCCAGATAAAGTAAGTAAAACTGATCACCCTAAATATTGTGTTTATCACAGATTTATAGGGCATCCGACCAGATCATGCTATGTGCTCAAAGGCAAAATCCAGGAGATGGTAAACTCTGGAGTGATTACTCTTCAGTAGGATGAGAAGACAGTGACAGCTAATGTTGTTTCTGTACAATTTGGTGACTTTCCACCACAACTTGTGTAAGATGGTGTTATTCCCATTTCAAGGGCTACTCTCGAGATTGTGAATCTTCCACTTCCCCAAAATGAAGGTCTTGTTCTACTATCCACAGTTAAGGAGAAATCATGTAGATTCATCCAGATTTAGTAGCAGATTTTGAAGCACCTTTCTCTTTCAAGCAACAGAAGCACTCCAAAACTAAATCCAAGAGCTGCAACATGGTATCCTTTGAACCAGTAGCAGAAGAAGAAATTCTAATTGGTACTAGATCTGGAAAACCTTATCTTCGGGAATATCCCGAAACTCAGGAGAATTCTGCCCCATCTTGTGATGCTCCTTCTACATCATCTTCTCCTGCTGAGAATATATCATCTACATCCTTGTCGGTAGTAGAACCAACTCCTCCTAAACCGACATTAGCAGACAAGGGAAAACAATCTGTCCGTTTTGATAAAGCATTGAAAAAGTCCTTATCTCTTGGACTTGAGAAGCCATATAATTTTGATCTATTGGCTCAATTAGCCAATACTCCAGCAAGATTGTCAATCTTTGAACTCTTACGTCTCTCAAAAGAAACTCGAGAGACGTTAAGTAAAGCTTTGATGCAGGCTGATGCTTGTCTTACTCTTCTCAAAAAGCCTGAAAGGAGCCAGTCAGCTGTGCACATTGTCATAGTGTATTTGAATTAATATCCAACATTACTTTTACAAAAGATGACATGTTGTTAGATGACAATCGTCATGACCGTCCTGTCTATTTTACGGGGTATGTGGACACCATGAAAGTCGACCGCATTCTGATTGACCCAGGGTCTGCTCATAGTATCATGACGAAGTCTTTGCTGGATGCTTTGAAGATCCAAGTACATAATCTTTCTACAACTATTACTACTATCTTGAGGTTCAACCAAGGAAGAAGTGAACATTTGGGGATGATATGCCTGAAACTTCAAATCGATAATCTTCATACAAAGGTAACTTTCTACGTGATTGATAACCATGGCTTATATAATGCTTTGCTGGGAATACCATTCCTTCAAGAACATAATATTGTACCTTCTACTCTCCATCAATGTTTTAAATATGTGGATGGTAATGGAGAAGTCCAAAAAGAGGTTACAGATCTGAATTCTTTCAAAGGAGTTGAAGCATACTGCAGCGACTCTCGCATGTACAAAGAGGAATTCATGAAGGTGGTATTGGCAATGGACATAGATGAAGAACAGAAAGGTGTACCGAATGATACTTTGTTGATCCCTGTCAAAGGGCGTACTTACTGTCCTAAGTCTTCCAAACCACTGACTATCTATCTTCCTTCTCATGAGAAGCAGCCTCTTAGTGTTAGTTAGGAGCAAAGGGAGCTCACCTCTTCTGAGCCGCTTGTAATCGACCTACGTCGTAAAAAGCCTCCTCCTCCTTCTTGCTCTTCTTCTTCCCCTCTAGTTATCAAACTGATTAAGCTTATTAAGGCTTAAGGTCCTATTGTAAATGATGGTGTAAAAATCAATAAAGCATCTCCTTTGCAGTATACTGATGTCTCTTACTATACTCAATGTTATTTGGATATGCTAGATAGCTTTAAACCACTTGCAATAGGAGTCGTATCATCTCTATGAAATGTAGTATCATTGGATTCAATACAAGGATCGTACTTTATAGTACCATCTCGAAAGAAAGATGAAAGGCCTATACTTTTTAATAAAAAAGAGGAACAAAAAATCATGCTCTATAATGATAATAGAGATGATACAGGAAGACTACAATTACGTCGCTATAGTCCACAATCCAAAGCAATCATCAGTAAAATGGGCTATAATTTCAGAACCGGTCTCAATAGCGGTAAAGGAAGGCGAACTCATATTCATATTTATGTTCCAAAAGGGAAATCACAACAATACTATAGTAAAACGAAGCGGGGATTAGGTTATACTTCACCACTTCCAACTCCAGAACCTTTCGAATCTGATGAAGAAGAACTATCCAACTCTTCTGATTCTATCTCATGGGATTCTGATACCAGCATTGGTCATGTTCATCGGGTGATAGTATCTTCTAACATGGTGTCTGCTGAATTCTTGGAAGATGACATTGAAGAAGCTCCTGAAGTGGTCCTTTGGCACAAAGGATGGACAATCAGTAGAAACTTCGTTTTGAACAACAATAGCCACCTACTGAGGATCAACTAGTCCAAATCGATATTAGAGATAAGGGCGTATCACGACCAATCTTTATTAGCAAAATCTCCCAGAGGATGATAAACAAGAACTAATTCATCTTATTCGTGAATATATTGATGTCTTCGTCTGGAGTTATGAAGATATGCCGGGATTAGATCCTCAAGTTGCATCATAAACTGAACATCTTACCGAATGCTAAACTAGTCAAACAACAACAACAACGATTCAAGCCTGAAATAATGGATACAATTGATGACGAAGTCAAAAAGCTCGTAGCTTGCAATTTTATCAGAGAAGAACAGCATCCTGACTGGGTAGCTAATGTTGTACCAGTTTTGAAGAAGACCGAAAAGGTTCAGGTATGCATAGACTTTCGAGATCTCAATGATGCTTGCCCTAAAGACGAATTCTCTCTCCCAATTATTGATGTCATGATTGACAATACTTGTGGATTCGAACGAATTTCTTTCATGGATGGGTTTTATGGATATAATCAAATTCGAATGAATCCTGAAGATGAAAAACATACTTCATTTCATACTCCTCATAGAGTATACTGTTATACAGTCATGTCGTTTGATTTTAAGAATACATGTACAACTTAACAGCGGGCTATGAGTACTATCTTTCGAGATCATTTGTGAAAGACTGTCGAATGCTATGTTGACGATATTGCTGTCAAAAGTCGTCTAAAGGAAGATCACTTTCAAGATTTAAGAACTATTTTCAATCTAATGCGCCAGCATCAACTCAAAATGAACCCCACCAAGTCTTTCTTGGATGTCTCTAGTGGCAAATTTCTCAGATTCGTTATTACCTCTAAGGGTATACACGTTGATCCCGAGAAGATCAAAGCCATTCAAGAGATGCATCCTCCAAGCAACCTAAAAGAGCTACGTGGATTCCAAGGTCGACTTGCATACATTAGGCGGTTCATTTGGAATTTATCTGGACGTTGCAGACCATTTACTCAGTTAATGAAGAAAGGTGTATCTTTCTTTTAGACGGAAGAATGTCAACGAGCATTTGATGACATAAAGCGGTATTTAATGAGTCCACCGGTTATTGTACCACCGATTTCAGGAATACCCTTCTTGATGTATGTCCGGGCAATGGACCATTTATTGGAAGCTTTGCTGGCTCAGAAGAACAAAGGAGGCCATGAACAAGCCATCTACTACCTTAGTCGTACGATGATTGGAGCTGAACATCGTTATAGGCCGGTGGAGAAGAATATTTAGCCTTAATGTTTGTTGTTCAAAAGACAAGACATTACATCATAAGCCAAACTATTCATGTTATATCCCGAGTCAATCCTCTTCGGATCTTAAAGAAGAAGCCAAGTACACTCAATTCTAGGCTTGCTACATGGGCCATATTATTAGCAGAATATGATATGGTGATTGTTCCCCAAAAGTCTGTGAAAGGCTAAGCACATGCTGACTTCTTAGCAGCTCATCCTGTCCCCGAAACATCTAAACTCTATGACAAGATTCCAAACGAAACATTGGAACCAAATATGATCTCAGAAGAATTTCCTACTTAACGTTTATTCTTTGACGGAGCATCTAGAATTGGACCTGGAGGCACCCTGGTTGCTGGAGTAGGGATTATTCTTGTTTCACTGGATGGATTAGCTATTCAGAGAGCTTATTCTTTACATGAGTCGTGTTCCAACAATGTAGCAGAATACAATGCTTTGCTCATTGGACTCCAATTATCTAAACAACTGGATATTGAATATCTCAAAGTATATAGTGATTCTAAGCTGATTGTTAATCAGGTTAGAGGCATATATGAAGTTCGACATCATGATCTGGTACCATACCATGAAGCAGCAATCAGAATAGCTTCTTCGATCAAAGGGTTCTTCATCGAACATGTACGTCGTACATGTAATACAGAAGCTGATGCCTTATCTAACCTAGCTGCGGTATTGGCAGTTCCAATCAAAAGACAACAAATGGTTATTGTATCTAATAGGGAACTATTTTGTGTTAAAAACAACCATAACATTGAATTCAGCAATTCCACTGAAGTCAATGTCGTTAGCGAGGATTGGAGAGTACCTTTCATTGATTTTGCAGTACATGACATATTGCCAGAAGATCCTAAGGAAGCTATAAGTATTCTTCGCCGATCGCTTCGATTCTATTATAATCAAACTACTAAGACTCTCTATCGAAGAACCTTTTATGGATTACTATTAAGATATCTTGCTGGTGATAAAGCAAAGCAGATATTATGCGAAGCTCATGATGGCGTTTGTAGAGCACATCAGCCTGGTCCTAAATTACATGATCGTATTCGATGTATGGGCTATTACTGGCCCTCTATGGTATCAAATGCCATTTACTATGTAAGGAAATGTCGAGCATGTCAGATTCAAGCAAATTTCATTCACCAACCGTCGGAGTTTCTTCATCCGACTGCTGCCTCATGGCCCTTTGAAGCTTGGGGCATGGATATAATTGGTCCTATCAATCCTCCTTCATCTAAAGGATATCGTTTCATTCTTGCTATAATCGATTATTTCTCTAAATGGGCTGAAGTTATACCTTTGGTTGAAGTAGAAACTAGTAGTGTCATCAACTTCATCAAACATTATGTGATATACAGATTTGGTGTACCTCGTCGAATTATCCATGATAATGGACCATAGTTCATCAGTCAAAAGTTTACCAGGTTCTGTGATGATAACAGAATCAATAATATTGCTTCTACGGCCTATAATCTTGCAGCTAACGGGTTAGTCGAAGCATTCAATAAGACTATTATCAAACTCCTTAAAAAGTTTATTTTTATTAACAAATGTAATTGTAGTGAGAAGCTTGGAGAATGTCTATGGGCTTATCGTACTACAGTCCGTAATCCCACAGGTTGCACACCTTTTTCTCTAGTATATGGATGTAAAGTTGTCTTACCACTAGAAATTCAAAATCCATCCTTGAGAATCGCTATTTCTAATGAACTTACTACAGAAAATAATGATCGTCTTTGGCTTCAAGAATTGGAGGCGCTCGACGAGAAAAGGCTACTGGCCCAACAGCATATCGAACTTTATCAAGCCTGGATCTCAAATGCTTTCAATCGCAAAGTCAGAGTGCGAACATTTCAGGAAGGCAAGCTAGTTTTTATAGTCAGACGTCCTCTGACTATGACTCATATGAGCAAAGGCAAATTCGAAGCAAAATGGAAAGGTCCATATGTGGTAAACAATGTTTTCTCAAATGGAGCCTATCAATTAACAGATATGGATGACAGAGTTGCTATGATGCCTATCAATGGCAAATTTCTCAAGAAATATTATGTATAAAAGCAAAATGTACTTCATTTTTAGAGAAATAATGTAAATAAAGTTCATTTTATTCAAAAGCAGAATGGAATTACATAATATTAAATACGGGGAGGAGGCCTTGATCCTTCATGATTAAATACATAGTTTGCCAATAGTTCAAACATCTCGTTGTCTGAACGCACTAGGAATTCACAAGCAGCCATCCTCAATGCTTCTTCCTCGGCAGTCTTCCCAGGCTCTACTAGCTTGGCAATCAAGTCCTGTCCTGGTGCAGGAGCAGTTGAGCCTTCACCCCTTTCTTTCTAAGGAGGCATCGGAGGCTCAGCAGGAGGCATCTCGGTCTTTCCTTCAATCTTCGGAGTGAGCGAATTTTTGGAAGACATTTTGTACAAAAAGAAAAAAAATTGACGATATCTATGAAATTTTTGCTCTATTTATAGACAGAACAACTAGATAGTCGGTTTCGAGAACCGATGCGACTTTTTGAAAGAAGTCCAACTGTTCATTCATTTATAACTGTTCATTCATTCGTTCTCTTCCTTGAGAATTGAGATGACTGTTCATTCATTTATTCTCTTCCTCAAAAACTGAAGTGACTGTTCATTCATTCACTTTCTTTGACTTATCATTCATTTGGCATTTATTGCCTCTTATTTTAAATAATATGAATTTATGTCCCCCATACCTCTGAATTCTGATTATTTACATCAGCAACTTGTCACATCCATATTTCTTCTAGATTCTATTTTCCATATCATCACATCAAAATCAAATCATAAAGAAGAGAAAATCATTCTTTAAACACATAGATACATCTTGATGGAAATCTACTACATTTCTGATTTTCATTCTAAATATAACAAATGAAGGTATTATATCTTTGGATCTTCTTATTGATGCCAGTTCCTTGTCATCTCGACTTGAAGCAGCGAGCAAGACAACGGAATCAACTCTGGTCTTCTCTCTCAGAAAGATGAGAGGAGAACCACAGAGTACAGCAGCTCAAAGATAAGCTACTGTCAATACAATTGGTGGAAAAAAGACAACCCGTCATGAGAACTAGGAATGAGATCACCCTCGTGATACGATTCCTAATTCTGTCCTCCACCATCCAACTCTCATGTATAAAGGATCTTTCTACCATCTCAGGAAGACCCTTCTAGAACATGGAGAGTTCTGAACTGTCTGATTTGAGCGTAAGATTCACATGAGCTGTCTAATGTGAGTGTCAAAAGAATGCTTTTCATAGCATCCAGGTCGCTGATGCCAGTTATGAAAAAGCTTGCCAACCTAACTTCTGTAAATATTAACAAAGAAAGAAAAGTTAGTAAAATCTATCAAAACTGCGCGCCTTTGATCAACAGGCGCATATCAACAGTGTGCGCCTCTGACCAAAGTAAGTGCGCGCCTATTCTCAGAATTTCAGTCGTATGTCTACAATATGCGCCTCTGACCGGAGTCTGGTACTGGATTGCAGTGCGCGCCTATTCCTAAAATTTTAGGCGCACGTCTACAACATGCGCCTCTGACCGAAGTCATGTACTGGATTGCAGTGCACGCCTATTCTCAAAATTTCAGGCGCACATCTACAACATGCGCTTCTGACCGAAGTCAGGTACTGGATTGCAGTGCGCACCTATTTTCAAAATTTCAGGCGCACGTCTACAACATGCGCCTCTGACCGAAGTCAGGTACTGGATTGCAGTGGACGCCTATTCTCAAAATTTCAGGTGCACGTCTACAACATGCGCCTCTGACCAAAGTCAAGTACTGGATTGAAGTGCGTGCCTATTCTCAGAATTTTAGGCGCACGTCTACAACATGCACCTCTGACCGAAGTCAGGCAATGGATTGTAGTGTGTGCCTTTTCTCAGAATTTTAGGCGCGTCTACAATATGCGCTTTATTTCTACAAGTCAGCGTATGTCTTCAAAACTGTCTTATTAAAAAAAAAGTGGTACAAAGTAAACACAACTCATGAATGACGCTCATTTATGGAAACCACTGATTCTTTGTTGGGATTTACCACCAAAATCAATGGTGTTCATGCTGAAGAGCGTCAATGATATAGAGCACAGAAAACCAACATCCGAAAGCGCGGTATGCAAAAGAATAGCATCAGGTTGAAGTGGCGCACGTGAACTTGTGGATGTCGAATTTTTGCTGGACAGTGAGACCTTGTGAGAAGTCATAATAAAATGAGAAAGCATGAATGTCTCTTTCCTTTCGGCTATCCTTTAAAAAGCGTTGAAGATGTGAATAATACGTTGTTCTAGGAGTTTATTTCGGGAAAGACCTAAACAATAGGCGCTCGTAACCACATGATGACTGCCATGTGTCTCTCAAAGAACGGCAAAGCATTGAATTAGTCAAAGGAGCACATTTACATACGCCACTTGAATCACAAAACGGTTCTTAATTAATAGCCACACAATAAAGTAAAGGTCCAGAAATTATAAATTTCATTTTATAAGAAGGGGTAGACCCCTACAGACAAGTAGGACATGACACATGAAAAGAAATAAAAAGCTGGCACGCTTAACATTATTTATTTTTCTCTTCTTCATCATTAGTCTAACGAAGGGCAGCATCCAACTCTTGTATATTGTGGATCCTCGAGCGACGCATCAGACGAAGGAATCCCTCCAAATTGTCGCGCTCTTCAGAGGAAAGTGATGGCCCACCACTCGAGTGATTGAAGACTGTTGGAGTTAAACCAAAACATTCTAAAAAGTTTACCGCCCTTAGTGACGGGTCAGCCTCCAACAGATAAGTCGTAGGCGTGACATTAGGTTTTGCTTCAGGGGACTTGACTTCAATGTCAGCACTGGTCTCCATCTCCTTCTTCTTAGGTGCCATAGAAGTACAGAAGTGAAGAATGAGTACAAGGATCTTTCCCTATATATATAACCAACCAACTCTTCATATTCCTCATGGGAAACTGAATATCATTAATAAAACTTGGGAAGACGAAGAGGAGATCAAATGTTTTTGAGAAGAAATTTATTATGATGGTTAAGCATTGACTAGCGCAATCTAAACAAAACTAGCATAACTCAAAGTATTTAAAAACTTTGAAGTATTTTTAAAGTTTTGAAAACTTTGAAGGGGGTCTTGTAGGGCCTAAAAATCAAGTTGCACCATGTTTTTACTACTCAGCAATCAAGTTATGCCCGAGAAATCAAGTTGTGCCACTGTTTTAAAGCCCAAAAATCAAACTGCACCCAATCTACATTGCGCCCAAGCCGACGTAGCGTCTGACATTTAATTGCCATCATTGCCTGACAGCACAGTAAACGAAGAAAATGTCTTAGAATCCCTCAAAACGTGCCGCTCGAGGAGATTTAATTGACAACTGTCCTATACATCTTGTGAGTTGCGCCTAGGCGCAATCTAAATAAATTTCTTAGTTGCACCAAGGCACAATCTGGATAAATTATTTTCATATATTCAAAAGCTTCCATGTGTCTAGGCGTAGCCCAATCAGGTGCAGTTTGACTCGTTGACTGAAGCTCGTGCAACCTGATGAAGTTGAGACAACTTACATTCTAAAGCAGGATGACGTAGCGTACATGCCACTAATCTCTCAAAACGTGTCTACTACTCTGTACACGACCATGCACATCTCAATCACATGATGCCAGGTGTTTAAATACAGTTAGTACATGATTGTGTAGCTGAATGGAAGATGGCGAACCCAAAGTGGCGCAGTTCAGCCTCGCACACATAAGAATAACTGCTAAAACAATTATTTTTAGAACTCTATAAATAGAGTTTCCAATCATTTTCAAAGCATCACAGAGATCAAATACTCTAGCAAAATTCCTGCTGCATTCTTCAGAGGCTCTAGTCTTCAAGTTCACATAGTCCAAGGGATAAAGTGATCGTCTTCTGATCAGATTCCTACAGTTGTACTTCTCCAGAATTCAATTGTACTTTTGTACTCTTTTCAAAGTTTGTAATAAAACTTTTATTTTTGCAAACAATAACCATCAAAATAAGAATATAATAATCATAGAGTAAGGTGGTAAGGTATCTTGCCTGGTGGAGCAAAGGTGGCAAGTCCAAGAATCACAATAACCGCAAAAGAAATATCACAATCACCAAATGACTTCGGATGCTGAAACAAACATCAAGAATGTTCTCAAAATAAGTGATATACCTAGGAAATGCATGTCTAAAAGTCAAATTCTGGAACAGGGGCAAAATCATAATTTCGGATCAAAATAATGTCCATCGTTGGACCTATTT
Organism: Iris pallida; assembly: GCA_029216955.1. Lineage (NCBI taxonomy): Eukaryota > Viridiplantae > Streptophyta > Magnoliopsida > Asparagales > Iridaceae > Iris > Iris pallida. The sequence continues at coordinate 4,161,555 of JANAVB010023999.1, read as the reverse complement.
TGCATCAAAATGTGTGCCAAAGTCTATGGTCTCTAAAGTCATCAAACTATATGTCTACAAATTCAGTTTGAGGAGACGAACTAAACCGTATGTCAAAAGTTGGATTCCGGCGGGCTGTGCACAAATTTGCCCGTTAAAGTGGGTCGTAGGTCCGCCAAATAGGCATTCCGGTCGACCTTCTCAGAATTGGACCAAACTTGGTATACAGGACCAAAAAAATGATTCGGTCCTGATGGCACAAGTTTCGGGTCGATCTGACGAACATGCACGAAGTTATGGTCAAGTTTGCAAAAGGTCGATACGAGGGTATCTCGACGGATACGTACTATTTCTTTGCGTACACGCAACGAAATCGGGTTCCGTCAATTCCCATACATCGGCAACATCCATACGTGCCTTTCGATGCATATCGTGCGTGACCATGTCTCCAGGTTTGTCGGGGCGTACGCCGTATCGAAAAAAAATTCATTAATTTAATATTCTAAAAGCTGTTTTTCTCGCATCATTGAAATCAAATAACTTTCTGCGTATCCAACAAAATTCAAATCTACAAGTTGAGTTCTAATCTTGGTTATGTTGTCTTTCACTATTTTCAATTAGTTTACTAAAAATCATAATGCACAGATCGAAATCTGGCTTCCAAGTTGGTGTTCTAAAATAGTTTTTTAACATTACAAAAAAAAATAGTTTTTCTCCAACTTCATCTCGATTTTTCGAGCAAGTTAGAGGGTCATGTCAAAATTCATCTGGGGCATCTCGAAGAGGATCATGTTGGCTTTCTAGATAAGCTTAGGAAATTAAAAATAAACTTCAGTAGGCAGAGAAATCGCAAGGGGAAGTCGGGTACCATACTGCCTGTTGCTGCTATCGTTGTTGTCGTTGTTGTGCTGTTGTAGCACTGCAGTTATGCTGTGAGGCTGGGGCGCTTGGCTGCGAGGCTGCTCGAGGATGGAGGGACGAGTAGAAGGAAGGGTGGAGAAGATATTAGGGTTTGGGTTTTACAAATTTCTCTCAAAAAGAAAGCAAGGGTTCGGTTCCCTTTATATGAAATTTGCTTTGGAGTATGAGTGTGGTTCGTATTCATGCTGCTGCTGTTGCTTAAATGTGGTCGGGCCCCCCCTTTTATTGTATTGTGTTGGGTCGGCCCCTCCTCACCAAGCCGAGGCTGCTGTTGTCTTTCGAATTGGACGACCCCTTTGAGTTGGGGTGTGGGGCCGGCCACTTGTATCTGTTTTTTTACTAAACAACCAACATATATATATATATATATATATATATATATATATATATATATATATATATATTTTACTCAAAATTTATAGAACTTAAATAAAAAAATAATTGAACTATATAACTCATGTAATTCAATATAATTATATATTACCATATATAAAAGTACATATAAATGTACCAATTATTACCATAAATTTTCTAGAATACTAAAATTCCAAAATAAATTTAAATGATAACCATTTTAAAAAGTAGGGGGTTTACATCCTACCCAACTTAAAGAAATTTCGTCCTCGAAATTAAAACTAATGTCGGGGGTATGCAATTGTAATGGCCCGCTCCGCCCTAGCGGAACGCCGATTCAAACGGCATGTTCAACGACTTAAACGAGCCGTCGACTCGAAGAGTTGTGTCGACCCGATGAAGTATCGATGCGAATCGATGCAAGACTTGCAATGGCTCGTCAAAGATGGATCCAGACTTAGACTATCAAAGGCGCGCTCGGAGTATCGCTCGACCGATGCAAACATCACTAAGGTGGGTGGCTCCGATGAACCCGTCTCTGCTTAGCCTAGACATATAATAATGCGGACACTATCACGAAAATCGCTAGGCGATAACCCCGTGCATGCTAATAAATGACTCAACGCACCTAGCTAAGGGAATAATCCCAACTTGTATGCTTGTATAGAATATGGAAAGGAACATGGAAAAGTAAGAGAACTCTCGCCCGCGCTCCACGCTCGTGCTAAGGCATAATCTTACGTTTACGTCTCTGATGCGTTCAACAATGAAACAATGAATGGTTTACAATAATGAGACGGGAAGACTATCAACATAGTCGTTCCGAGTAGAGCTTAGCAACATTGAAAGGCTATGGGACCGATGGGTCGCCAAGGCGACTCCCGTACGGGGAGTTGCAAAATATATGAATGAATGAATGAACGAATAAGTGAATGAATGAATCAACGAATGAAAGAATGAATACATGAATGAATCGATGAACAAACGGACAAGTGAAACAAAGAAAAGAAAGAATGAATGAAAGATAAGATAAGAAAGAATGGTTAGCGACAGGTGTGACGGGCACGTGCAACGGGGCTCGCTACCCGCGCTGCACGGACGCCAACCTGGTCGATAACGTAAGAAGGCTAAGGGTTAGCCTACGACGGAGATAGCCGTTAAGTTAAAAAGACAAGTTAATACGAAATGGTCGTGGACAAACGGCACGAGCGAGGGGTGGCGTATGCTGTGACCGTAGAGAAAAGGGATTCCGCGGCATGGTCAAAGTGTGAAGGACGTGCCGGTCCGGACGGAATCAAAAATATGGCTTACGGGCTGCCTGGGTGCGGACTCGGCCACCCGGGGGACGTAAGTGCAGGCGTATTTCAAGAGACTAACGGGGTGTGTGCCAGTCCTCACCCTATCGTTGGTTACGAAATACCACGGCTTGGATGTCCAAAATGGCTTGTGATGCCAGCGACCGGTGCATATAGAGTTAAGTGGGCTTTGCTGGTGGCAATCCACGTGCAAGTCCTTGCATTGAAATCAAAGTAGTCTAAGTTAACTAAATGAAGTGCCCTATGAATATGCCTGAATGGTAACACACAAAATGATAAGAGTACTTTATTCAATGTGTAGATAACGTGCCCACGACGTGCTAGAACATACTATGACTCGCTAGAACCCGAGGCAGGAACACGAGCACGGCACTGAGTGCGTACATGAATCATGACTTGGTTTACATATGAACTGTTGTCTAACTTGATTTACTTTGAACAGGGAAGGCCGGACGGTAAGTATGGGTAAGTTGTAAATGTATTTTCATGCGACACTATGAAATCGGTAACACGAGATAGGTTATATCATATGCCATGAAAATGACCCTTGGCAAGATTAGAAAGACAATGAATGATAGATGATGCACAAAAGTAAATGGAACGTGTTTGGTAATGATAGCGTTGTGGGCGAGCTAGCCTCCCCACCAGTGCATAACAATATACTGATAACCCCACAGTTTGCTTGCAGGAAGCAGGAAATGTCGGTAGGTGCAGAGCTTTCCTCGAACGTGCTAAGGCGCGAAGCTATTTCTCGAGCCTTGGAGCGTTACAAGGAGCTGGAGCACCATATACAGGACATAATGTATTGGAACATCGCCATGTATCATTCCATCTTGTAAGCCACTTGGCACGCCTTTTATGTTCAGAGAAGAGAGCTTGAGCGATTTGTAATATCGGCTTAGCGCCGCTTGTAACCTTCATGAATATCAATAAAGAGTTCGAATTTGCTTCTACTTGTGTTTATTTACTTTCCGCTGCAATGGGGACACTCTGTGCGACTCTGTGGCCTAGCTAAATCGGCCGTTTCTGGACTTGGCCTTGCACGGGCGCAACCTAGGCCCGTGCGGCATCACGCCTTAGCGAGGACGATCGCTCTTACGGGAGTGGGGCGTGACAGATTGGTATCAGAGCACGGCTTTACGTCCTTGGACTTCATTTCGATATTCTCAGTTTTGAAAGCTCGTTGAAATAAAAGAAGTGTACGCTCTCTCTCGTTGTGCCTTGGGATGTTCCATACAATAAGTCTAATACTTTCAAAAGCTCGTACGAGTACTCGGTTGGACGGGATCGATAGGCAAAGGCCTTTGTGCCACCACGACGGACTTGAGTTAGAAGGAACCGATGCTAAGAGTTAGCAAACGCAGTGCGTGCTTGAACGAGCTTACGCTGACGGCAAACGAGTATACGAGACCAAAATATAGTTTGAACAGGATGGTTATGCACGCAGCCTTTTGGCTAAGTTGTGCAGAGTATCGCGCACCTAGACCTTCTGGTGCAAATAAGTTGCGAGTGAGATCGATTATCGCTCGAACGAGAAGAGGTGAACATGCAAACTCGAATATAGTCTGTACGGGATGGCTATGCACACGACCTTTTGGTTATGTTGTGCCGCGTGTCGCGTACCTCGACTTCTGGTACAATCGAGTGGCGAGCGATATCAAGTACCGCTCGGTCGGGAATGGAGATACACTTAGAGTGTATATCGATAGGAACGCTATCAAACTAACGCTTAGGCGTGCACGAGAGATTGGCTTGAATTTTGAGGATTAGTATGAACGACTTAGTACGTCGAGACGACATGAGCGATTACGCTAGAGATTCGTCGAACGAATCTGAAGGATGTCTTAGCGCATGATACGAACGTGATTGAGGACTAGATCATATGGCTTGAATTCGAGTGGTGTATGTGATAGGTTCGGAGAAGAATAAGAATGAGTGTCGACGATTAGTCGAGTGGCTTGAACCCTGAGTGGTGTATGGACGACATAGAAATTGTTCGAGCGAGACTAAAAGATTTATGGATAGAACGAGTATGTCGGCGAGGCGATGCGATTGTGCAAAGCCTTACAACGCGTCACGCTTAGATGGTCTTGACTTCGAATGTCCCAAACGAGATGTCGTTCGGACAACTTGTCAATGGGCAACGCAAGTTAGAAAATGATTCGGAACAATGAAAAAAAAATGATTGGTCTTGATCGAGGAAACTTAGAGGATCGCGCGTACGATTTGGGATTGATTCAAATAAGATGTGACTTGAGTTTTGAACAACGATCTTAAAACGAGCTTGAGGAATAGCGATCGAACTTGAACTTGAATATCAAAGAAATTGTGGATTATCCAACTCGGACAATAGCATCAGTCGCACGACTCGAAATTGGTTGTAAAGGAAGATCGTCAGGTTACGCATATCGTCGATGGTATTAAGGCGTATCAAAGATCGATATGCGATAACTCGGGGGCACTCTGACTCGGCGAATGACGGTCGTGCAAATATCATTGTTCCGTTGGACGCTATACTTGAAATGTTAAAAATGTGTCGAGGAAAAGATAGACTCGGCTCGAGGATTTTCTAGTTGAACGCATGACGGACGGACTATCGAATAGAGATCTTGGCTTGGAAGAAATGGAATGTTTGGATTTGCTTCGTCGATAACCACAACGTTGACGTTCTTGTCTTATGCGAGCGCAACTTCAGCCTCGCACATGCGTCACGCCGACTAGGGCTATCACTCCGCTTGAGCGCTGGTACAGTGATTCGTATAGCGGGAGTGATCGGCACTTGCATGGCATGGCAATTTGTATGCTTCGACTTATGGTTTGACACGAAGGTGGACTTGAGAATGAATTTATGTGCTTGAAAGTTTGAGCTTGAGGATTGAGTAGGTCCAATCCGCGTATCGAGAATGGGTTAGTCTAAAACTCAAACAAGAGTTACGCCCCGATGAGAATGATTATTCCGCGGGAGCGTGCATGGTGATTCATGAACCGCCGTGGATAATAGGACTCGCGTGAGATTGGGGCACAATGTATTGTCGAGCTGGATGACCTCGTGATCGAATACACAAATTGATTAGAACTGGTGATTGAATGGAATTGAGTATGTGCGACGTAAGTCTTGATGCAAATTAGGTGATCATGCTCGATGTTTAGAAATCTGAGTGACGCGAGCTTGGGTAGAAACTTCCGTACAAACGAACAAATGGTTTAACCATAGGATTTGGGGCGAGCGTCGTGCAACGACCTTGCACGATGAGCTACGGACTTGACGTGTAACTATGACCTTGTGAGCTGACCTAGCGGATAGGCGGACGACCCTATGCCGAGTGTTTGAACCTGTGCGATGGCATTTACAGTATCGTCTGGATGGACGATAGACTTGTGGCAGCAAGACTTAGAGTAGGACGGGAAACAGGGAGTGTGCGTGAATGACGATGAGATTGGCCCCAAACGAAGGGAATAATAGGAATGGATGACGCGCGAGTAAAGTTGGGATAACGAATTGAATCGTTGATAGAAAGAAATACTCGATGATGGTGCGATACTTGGTCTTGAATCGGACGGAAACTACTTAGACTTGATGGACTCCGCTAAGAAGAAATCGTATTGATTTCGTTGACAAGAACGCTTAAGAAGTGAACCGGATCATCTCGAGGACCGAGATAAACGATAGTGAGATACACATGAGTTAGGTTTCAAATCGAAGTTAGCAAACGATCGGCAAATCGAAACTATCACGAGTAGCTTGTCCGACTTCGCTAATCGCTAAGCTTGGTTGAAATGTACGTATTCGGGGGACGCCTTGAATATGTGCACGATCCAAACTCAGCAATGTGATGAACTCGAATGCAGCTGCAAGTGGGTGTTGAGATGCGCATGAACGAGCGAGTGAGTTGCCTCAGCCTACAACTCTCGTGTTTGAGAATTTCAACGCACCTCGTACGACCGTTTCAGTCCCATGATACGTCGAAATAGCAACCAAGTCAAAGAAACACTTGAATTGAATAAGTGCCATCAACTCTAAAATGAATGAAAAAGTTACTCAATAAAATCGACCAAACGTATGTGACACGGAACTTGGAAAGGTATCGAGTATAATTCGGCGCCATAGAACGATAGAGCCGTTCGATAGGGATTGCCTAAGAAATACGACGACGTGAGGTGAGGAATGGTAGGATGACCTGCACTCAGGCAAGTCTCGAGGACGAGACTTGTTTTGAGTGGTGTATGATGTAATGGCCCGCTCCGCCCTAGCGGAACGCCGATTCAAACGGCATGTTCAACGACTTAAACGAGCCGTCGACTCGAAGAGTTGTGTCGACCCGATGAAGTATCGATGCGAATCGATGCAAGACTTGCAATGGCTCGTCAAAGATGGATCCAGACTTAGACTATCAAAGGCGCGCTCGGAGTATCGCTCGACCGATGCAAACATCACTAAGGTGGGTGGCTCCGATGAACCCGTCTCTGCTTAGCCTAGACACATAATAATACGGACACTATCACGAAAATCGCTAGGCGATAACCCCGTGCATGCTAATAAATGACTCAACGCACCTAGCTAAGGGAATAATCCCAACTTGTATGCTTGTATAGAATATGGAAAGGAACATGGAAAAGTAAGAGAACTCTCGCCCGCGCTCCACGCTCGTGCTAAGGCATAAGCTTACGTTTACGTCTCTGATGCGTTCAACAATGAAACAATGAATGGTTTACAACAATGAGACGGGAAGACTATCAACATAGTCGTTCCGAGTAGAGCTTAGCAACATTGAAAGGCTATGGGACCGATGGGTCGCCAAGGCGACTCCCGCACGGGGAGTTGCAAAATGTATGAATGAATGAATGAACGAATAAGTGAATGAATGAATCAACGAATGAAAGAATGAATACATGAATGAATCGATGAACAAACGGACAAGTGAAACAAAGAAAAGAAAGAATGAATGAAAGATAAGATAAGAAAGAATGGTTAGCGACAGGTGTGACGGGCACGTGCAACGGGGCTCGCTACCCGCGCTGCACGGACGCCAACCTGGTCGATAACGTAAGAAGGCTAAGGGTTAGCCTACGGCGGAGATAGCCGTTAAGTTAAAAAGACAAGTTAATACGAAATGGTCGTGGACAAACGGCACGAGCGAGGGGTGGCGTATGCTGTGACCGTAGAGAAAAGGGATTCCGCTGCATGGTCAAAGTGTGAAGGATGTGCCGGTCCGGACGGAATCAAAAATATGGCTTACGGGCTGCCTGGGTGCGGACTCGGCCACCCGGGGGACGTAAGTGCAGGCGTATTGCAAGAGACTAACGGGGTGTGTGCCAGTCCTCACCCTATTGTTGGTTGCGAAATACCACGGCTTGGATGTCCAAAATGGCTTGTGATGCCAGCGACCGGTGCATATAGAGTTAAGTGGGCTTTGCTGGTGGCAATCCACGTGCAAGTCCTTGCATTGAAATCAAAGTAGTCTAAGTTAACTAAATGAAGTGCCCTATGAATATGCCTGAATGGTAACACACAAAATGATAAGAGTACTTTATTCATTGTGTAGATAACGTGCCCACGACGTGCTAGAACATACTATGACTCGCTAGAACCTGAGGCAGAAACACGAGCACGGCACTGAGTGCGTACATGAATCATGACTTGGTTTACATATGAACTGTTGTCTAACTTGATTTACTTTGAACAGGGAAGGCCGGACGGTAAGTATGGGTAAGTTGTAAATGTATTTTCATGCGACACTATGAAATCGGTAACACGAGATAGGTTATATCATATGCCATGAAAATGACCCTTGGCAAGATTAGAAAGACAATGAATGATAGATGATGCACAAAAGTAAATGGAACGTGTTTGGTAATGATAGCGTTGTGGGCGAGCTAGCCTCCCCACCAGTGCATAACAATGTACTGATAACCCCACAGTTTGCTTGCAGGAAGCAGAAAACGTCGGCGGGTACGGAGCTTTCCTCGAACGTGCTAAGGCGCGAAGCTATTTCTCGAGCCTTGGAGCGTTGCAAGGAGCTGGAGCACCATATACAGGACATAATGTATTAGAACATCGCCATGTATCATTCCATCTTGTAAGCCACTTGGCACGCCTTTTATGTTCAGAGAAGAGAGCTTGAGCGATTTGTAATATCGGCCTAGCGCCGCTTGTAACCTTCATGAATATCAATAAAGAGTTCGAATTTGCTTCTACTTGTGTTTATTTACTTTCCGCTGCAATGGGGACACTCTGTGCGACTCTGTGGCCTAGCTAAATCGGCCGTTTCTGGACTTGGCCTTGCACGGGCGCAACCTAGGCCCATACGGCATCACGCCTTAGCGAGGACGATCGCTCTTACGGGAGCGGGACGTGACAGCAATGCCATGCTAAATTAAAGGATCGACATACAATACGTACCTTGGTCTTCGAACAACTATGGGTAATGATTTCGGATGTCGTCCTTGCGCTCCCAAGTAGACTTTCCTGGCGAGTGATGCTTCCATGCTACGCGAACCAATACAATAAAGGATGCATACCGGTTTCTCTTGGTACGACAAACTCGGTCCGACAGTGACCTCAGAGTGATGAAGCACATGATTGCTGTTCACCACGTATCGCCTTATCTACAACACATGGAATACGTCATGTACTCCCTCTAGTGACGGTGGCAATGCCAATCTATAGGCCACCTCTCCAACACGTTCTAAGGCATCGAAAGGGTCAATGTATCTTGGGCTCAACTTGCCACGTCCTCCGAATCAAATTGTGCCTCTCGTGGGGTATATCTTCAATAAAACATTGTCGCCTTCCTTGAAGTCCAAAGGCCGATAACGATTGTCCGCCCACTGCTTCTGACGATCTTGCGCTGCCCGGAGGTGGTCTTGTATCTTTTTTACCTTCTCTACTGTGCTCAAAACCAACTCGGGTCCCAATATCTCTCGCTCTCCGATGTCGCTCCAACAGACAGGAGATTGACACTTCCTACCATAGAATGCTTCAAATGGAGCCATCTGAATGCTCGCTTGATAGCTATTGTTATAGGAAAACTCTACAAGATGAAGGTAGTCTTCCCATGATCTGCCAAAATAAAGCATACACGCTCTCAATATATCTTCTAGCATCTGAATAGTATGCTCTGACGGGCCGTCTGTCTGCGGATGGTACGCTGTGCTAAACTTTAAATGCGTACCCAAACTGTCCTGCATACACCTCCAAAAGTATAAGGTAAATCTCGAGTCACGATCAGACATGATGCTAACTGGTATACCATATAAGTTTACTATTTGCTTTATATACATATCCAACAAAACTTTTGTGGACTGCCCCAATCTAAAAGGTAAGAAGTGGGTTGATTTGATGAGTCTACCAACAATCAACCATACCGCATCTCATCCATTAGAACTTCGAGAAAATCCTGTGACGAAGTCCATCGTAATATACTCCCACTTCCACTCGAAAATGGGTAGCGGTTGCAATAATTTGACCATCCTTTGGTGCTCGGCCTTCACTTGTTGGCACACCAAACACTTGGCCATAAAATAAGCTATCTCCCGCTTCATTCCATGCCACCAATAATATTGTCGTAAGTCCCGGTACATCTTAGTTCCTCCGAGATGGATAGAGTAAGCCGAACTATGTGCTTCTGCCATCAACCCCTGCCGCAAATCTCCATTAGGAACATAAATACGGTCACCATATCGTAATGTCCCATCGAGATAAATCCTCAATCCCATTTGCTCTCCTCCCTCAGTCATCTCTTGAAGCCATCGACATCTAGAATCCATGGGCAATGATGCATTGATCCTTTCTACTAATGATGATTGCACTTAGAGATTAGCTAACATGCCATCTGCTCCAGGCAATACTACCTCAATACCAAGTTTCTGCAAGTCTTCGATAAATTCCTTCTGCGTAGTCAAGAAGTGTGCAATGGGCTTACGGCTTAATGCGTCTGCCATAACATTGGCCTTGCCCTGGATGATAATGTAGCTCGATCTCATAATCTTTCATCAACTCCAACCAACGTCGTTGTCATATATTCAACTCTTTTTATTTGAACACGTACTTGAGGCTCTTATGATCAGTGTATATTTCAACCTTCTCGCCGTATAAGTAGTGTTTCCATAGCTACAAAGCAAACATAACCTTTACGAGCTCTAGATCGTGGGTCGGGTAATTATTCTTGTGCACCCTCAACTGTCTCGATGTGTATGCTACTACATGATCGTGCTGCATCAATACGCATCCTAATCCCTTTCCGAATGCATTACTGTAGATCACAAATCCTCCTTGGCCCGATGGTTGTGTCAGGATAAGTGCCGTAGTCAAGCGCTTTTTCAACTCGTCAAAAGTGGCTTGACACTCATATGTCCATACAAACTGCTGATCCTTGCAAGTGAGTCGAGTCATAGGCCCCACTATTCAAGAGAAATCTTCTAGGAACCTTCGGTAATAACCCGCAAGTCCAAGAAAACTTCTCACCTCGGAAGCTGATGTGGGAGCGGGCCATTCTTTGACTGTTGTGATCTTCTCCGGATCTATCGATATGCCGTCTCCAGTAACAATATGTCCAAGAAATGATACTTCCTTGAGAAAGAACTCACACTTGCTAAGCTTATCATAAAGTCACTCATTTCTCAATGTTCCTAAAATAATCCGTAGACGCTGCTCATGCTCCTCTTGGCTCTTGGAGTAAATCAAAATGTCATCTATAAAGACGACTACAAATTTGTCCAAGTACTGGTGAAAGATCTTGTTCATTAAATTCATAAAAATTGCGGAAGCGTTGGTCAAACCGAAAGGCATGACCAAGAACGTGTAGTGTCCATACCTCGATTTAAAAGCGGTCTTTGTAATGTCTTCCTTCCGAACCTTCAGTTGGTGATAGCCTGATCGTAAGTCATTGGAGAATACTTTTGCTCCACTCAGTTGATCGAATAGATCGTCTATACGCGGCAAAGGATACTTGTTCTTCACCATCACTACATTCAAAGTTCTGTAGTCGATGCACATGCACACTGTCTCATCTTACTTAGGCACAAAAAGAATGGGCGCTCCCCATGGTGACACACTGGCACGAATAAATCCTTTCTCTAACAAGTCATCAATCTGCGTCTTTATCTCTACCAACTCTTTAGGTGCCAGACGATACACTCGAGATGAAATAGGCTCGACTCCGAGAATAAGCTCAATAGAAAACTTAATGTCTCTGTCAGGTGGCAGTCCTAGCAAATCTTCGAGGAACACATCCTCGAACTCAGTGATAACAGGGTGCTGAGGGGTGTCCTGCATCATCATGTGAGTCCCCAATGTGGGTGCATTACAACTCTCTTCTTTTTCTTTGGTAAACTCGAACTCCATCGCATTCGGTGGTCTAGAGACGATACTGTCCCTATGGCAGTCTATGAGAGCGAAATATTGGCTCAACCAGTCTATTCTGAGAACAACGTCGAATGTCAGCATAGGAAATACGAGAAGTCACACTTTCATCTCTCTGCCACATATCACTATATGATAAAGTCTACAAACACTACTAACATGTACAACTTCTCCTCTAGTGAGGATTCTAATATTCTTAGACAAGGGTGTAATGGGAATATTGTGTCTAGTGGAAAAACTAGTGGCTATGAATGAATGCGTGGCTCTAGTGTCAAACAATATAATGGTGGAAAATGAAACAACTAAAATTATACCTGCTATGACCTCTGCCTCTGTCTCAATATCATCGACAACAAGTGAGAGTAAATGCCCATAATTCTGTCCTGGGCCCTGAGCTCTGGCCTTGTTGTACTGTATGCCTTAAGGAGACAATGGTGGGCGAGGTGCTCCTGTTATAGGCCGTGGTACTAGAATTACTGGGGCTATAGGCCTCGAATTCTGTCGTGCATGTACTATCGCCTGTTGCTTCGGACAGTCCTTGAGCATGTGTTGGCTGGATCCATATCTCAAGCACAATCCAAGGCGAGTCCTACAGTTGTTCTAGAGATGTCCTTGCTTTTCACAGTAATGGCAAACGAGCTTCTGATAAGGTGAGGGCCTCTGTTGGTGATGTCCTGTGGGCCTCCTAATAGGTCCTCCATGAGTATCTCGGGCTGGTGTAACTGCTGGTGTATGGCGCCTCGATGTCTTCTGTTGCTCCTTGCAAAGAATCTCCTGAGCACGAGCTTCTTCTAAAACAGCTGAATGGGAGACTTGAGACTGGGTAGTCGTATAAGACTTGAGCTCTGGTACAATCCCTTGATGAAATGTCCTCGCCTTCTCTAGCTCTGTCGAGATCAGTCCCGTACCAAATCTACTCAGGTGATTGAATTCTGATTCATACTCATCAACTGTCATATTCCCTTGCTTCAAATGAAGGAACTGGTCACATACACCGTCTCAAACATGGATAGGGAAGAATCTCACATAGAATAGATCATATAAATGCTTTCAGATGATCCCAATGCCTAATCATCTCTCTTCCATCTTCCAACAGTGGTGGGCATTATCCTCTAATAGTTGGTCCACTGTTGTCATCCAATCTCGAGCTGGCAACTGGGATGCCTTTAGTAGCTTCTCTATACTAATAAGCCATTGAGACACCTCTAGTGGCTTCTTCGTTCCTCTGAAGTCATTGGGGTTCATGTTTGTAAATTTTTTGATAGAGCCTTCATAAGGATGCAGAGACGGTGCTGGTGCTGGTACTGATATCGGAGGTGGAGGTAGAGGTCTAGCTATTGCTATTATCATAGTCTGTCTCATCAGCTCAGTCTGCTGCCACTGAGCCTGCATCATAGCATACATAAACTGGAAAGTAGGGCTCCCATCGGTTGGTGGTAGAGGCATCTGAGATCCCGACAATGGTGGAAACTACTAAAGGAATGGTGGTGGTGGAGGTTGTGGTATATTCCCTTTCGGTAGCACGGTAGTAGTCTATCCAGCATGGCTGACTGGGGGTGCCGCAATCTCTTGATGCACCATCGTCGACGTTGTAGTAGGCTGTGACTGTCCTGGCTAGTATGGTGTCACCGGAGTCATCGAAAGATTCTGTTTCTCTTGGGTAGCCTCTTCACCAGATGTGAGGGCCAAGGCAGAAGTGCGTCCGCTTCTTAGATTCATACTGTTGGCACGAGAAAGAATAGAACGATATTAGAAAAGGTTAGACATGAGGTAAATCAAATAATCAGGAAAGTTTCGAAAAGGTTGGAAGTCAATGGAGGTAGTAGTTCTGGATGAGATACTATTCATATTCCTATATGCAGGCTTGTTGGGCACAGTCATATAATCCAACAATATTTCCTAGACCTGTATGGGCCACTACAAAAAATGTAACGCCCCAGTCCCAAAATACATATGACCGAGTATGTGAACATGCCAGCTGTACATATACGAAGAATATTCTAATATATGGAATCCTCGTATACGTATATAAGTTGTATAATAAATTATTACAGGCCAGAATAATATAATCTAATCTTATCACAGCTCAACACAGAAGATAATAAAGTCTAGATAATAAATGAGTGTATCAAAAGATAGCCGGGTGAACATAGACACTCCAAACAGCCATAAAATAGTCTCATAAGATCGGAGTCCAAACTCCGCAAAATATAAAGAAAAAAGATGTAAAAATATCCACTAATGTGTCAAATAAGGAATAGACTAGAAATCAGTAGGAACTGCCTCGTCATCAATGTATGAAGGATCCAAAACCGCTCCGTACTCCTGTGGGAAGTCGTCTAATCCTAGAGTGATAACCAGGTTCTCAGCGGGACGTAACAAGATACAAGAAAATACCATGCCATGTAAACTATGATATATAATATAAACGAAAAGAGGATGCATGCAATAGGGTTCCTGACCAGTCTACTGTGATTATGCAGTTTGTGAAATAATTCTTCGACGCACGAGCCCTGGCTATAGATGGGATCGGCATAGTCCCCGTATAGGGCACCAGGGGCCTATGTCCATAACGTGTGAAGATCATCAGAGGGCACCATGTGCAAGAGGTACGTCTATAACGTTCTGGAAAACGTCAGAGGGCACCTGGGGCCTGCATCTCCGAAGGAGCGCACAGGTAATCAGGAAAGTACAAAGAAGCTCATACGTCAGGTATTGTCCTCCCCACCCTATGCCTAGTATCATCATCTCCATGACTGATATGAATCTCTAGTAACCGCCAAGTCTTCTAGTATGCAATATTATTGGAAGTTACTCTAATCCGTCGTACGCTCCACACGTATCGGTGGCTAGCCGACTACGCGGGTATATGTCCTACATGTATGTCACAACGTATGGTAAAGCAAGTGTCGAGGCCGTATGAGATATACCAATACCTCATCAACAATGGGTGGTCACTAGACTAAGTCAATGTAAGAGAATATAAATAAAAGTAAGAAAACGACTGATAGAGTCGCTTGCACCCAAGTGTGACATGGACGCACAGTTATATAATATCAACAAATAATAAATGCTGAAAGTAACTACTGAAAATAAGAATATAATAATCACAGAGTAAGGTGGCAAGGTATCTTGCCTGGTGGAGCAAATGTAGCAAGTCCAAGAATCACAATAACCGTAAAAAAATGTCACAATCACCAAACGACTCCGGATGCTGAAACGAACATCAAGAACATTCATGGAATAAGCGATATACCTAGGAAACGCCAGTCTAAAAGTCAAATTCTAAAACAGGGGCAAAATCATAATTTTGGATTAAAACGATGTCCGTCGTTGGACCCGTTTTACACCAAAATACGTGCCAAAGTATATGGTCTCTAAAGTCATTAAACTACATGTTTACGGATTCAGTTTAAGGAGACGAACCCAACCGTATGTCCAAAGTTGGATTTCGGCAGATTGTGCACAAATTTGCCCATTAGATCGGGTCGCGGGCCCGCCAAGTAGGCGTTCCGGTCGACCTTCTCAGAATCGAACCAAACTTGGCATAAAGGACCAGAAAAATGATTCGGTCTTGATGGTGCAAGTTTTGTGTTGATCTGATAAACGTGTACAAAGTTATGGTCAAGTTTGCAAAAGGTCGATACGGGGGTATCTCGACGGATACATACTGATTTCGTCGCGCATAAGCAACAAAATCAGGTTTCGTCAGTTTCCACACGTCGGCAACATCAATACGCGCCTTTTGATATCTATAGTGCACAACCACATCTCTCGGTTTGTCGAGGCGTACGCCGTATAGGACAAAAATTTCAGTAATTTAATATTCTAAAAGCAGTTTTTCTCGCATCTTTGAAATCAAATAACTTTCTACGTTTCCAACAAAATTCAAATCTACAAGTTGAGTTCTAATCCTAGTTATGTTGTCTTTCACTATTTTCAATTAATTTACTAAAACTCCTAATGCACAGATCAAAATCTGGCTTCCAAGTTGGTGTTATAAAATAGTTTTTTGATATTACAAAAAAGTAATTTTTCTCCAACTTTATCTAGATTTTTTGAGCAAGTTAGAGGGTCATGTCGAAGTCCATCTGGGGGATCTCGAAGAGGGTCATGTTGGCTTTCTACATGAGTTTACGAAATTAAAAACGAACTTCAATAGGCAGAGAAATCGTAAGGGAAAGTCGAGTACCTTACTGCTTATTGTTGTTGCTATTGTTGCGCTGTTGTTACGTTGTGCGGCTGGGGCGCGTGGCCGCAAGGCTTACCGATGGTGGAGGGACAAGTAGGAGGAAGGGTAGAGAAGAGATTAGGGTTTGGGGTTTACAAATATCTCTCAAAAAGAAAGCAAGGGTTCGGTTCCCTTTATATGAAATTTGCTTTGGAGTATAAGTATGGTTTGTATTCATGTTGATGTTGTTGCTTAAATGTGGTCGGCCCCCCTCTTTTTGTGTTGTGTGGGGTCGGCCCCTCCTTACCAAGTCGAGGCTGCTATTGTCCTTCGAATTGGTCGGCCCCTTTGAGTTGGGGGGTGGGGTCGGCCACTTGTTTCTTCTTCTTTTTTTACTAAACAACCCACTTATATATATATATATATATATATATATATATATATCACATATATTTTTTTCCATTAATTACTCAAAATTTATAGAACTTAAATAAAAAAATTAAAACTATATAACTCATATAATTCAATATAATTATATATATGCCATATATACAAGTACATATAAACATACCAATTATTACCATAAATTTTCTAAAATACTAAAATTCCAAAATAAATTTAAATGATAACCATTTTAAAAAGTAGGGGTTTACAAGATCGAGCACTGCAGCGGCTCCTTTACTCCGTTGACGATGATATGAGACTTGCTCTGGCTTTTTGGTGTCTTCGATGGAACTCTAGGGTTATCGATCAGGAGGATGCCGAAGTTGAAGATTTTAATAATTCTATGGATCTTCTTCTCCTAGTCGATCCTGTTGTTGGAGGAAAACTGCTCCTATTTATAGGGAAGAGGGGCACATATGTGATATGCATTAGGGTTTCAAGATATGAAGGAATCTATCGTCCTTGTACGGTGCGGGCTTCTATGGCACTAACACTTGGCGAATGTTGAGATTCCCTTCAAACGAGATCTCTGGTGGTTATAAAAATAATCGAAGAAGGTGACACATGGCGTGTGCCGATTTGCTTGTTCGGATGTAGCCGAGCAAATCTTGGGATTTTATCTCAGATTTAGATTCTGTGTAATCTTTGTCCGACATTTAAATCAATCTGCATTTATCAACTTGATCAATCCTAATCCTATCTTTGAGAGAGGAGTAATGCTACAGTTACAACCAAATGCTTACAACCTTCTTACAACCTTCACCCATTGCTGACATGTAGGCCATGGCCCACATGTCAGCACATGGGTGAGTGGTTGTAAAAAGGGTTGTAAGAATTTGGTAGTAGACTTAGCATTATTGTTGAGAGAGGCGGTTTAAGCAAACTAATTGGGTGGGACCATGTTGTTTGTGCTTCAGGCAAGGCTGATTGCACTTCTGGGGTGACGAATAGACTGTGCTTCTGGAGACGATGGAACCTTTGTGCTTTAGGGCGATAAGTGGACTATGTTTCGAAGACAATGGGTCCTATGTGCTTTAGGGATAACGAGCAGGCCATATTTCGGGTAAAGTTACTGTGCTTTAGGGTGACGAGTAAGCTGCGCCTTCAGATAGACCATTTTACTGTGCTTTAGAGTAGCAATCGAGCATGTGCTGTAGGCAAACGGTGTCTCCCAAGTCTTTGCTGAGAAAAAGGGGCCGTTGAATGGGCCGGGTCAGAGCAGAGTGCTACGCCTTTAGAGTTGAATTGGTGTAAAAATATCACCATTCTGCGCCTAAGGTTTGTGCAGGAATGTAGCTGTGCCTTTGGATTGAAGGCATTGTCTTTGAAGTCTTCTTTTAAAGAGCAATGAATGACCGCTCCTTAATGAACGACTCCCTCTTAATTACCACCGTTACTTGGGAAATTTCAAGGGGTCCTAGGATAGTCTAGGACTTCGTCGAATGAACTTTATTCAATGAGGTTTATCGTACTGAGTCCTAGGTCCATTCCATTAATGTAGAAATTTTGATCGTCGGCCATGTGGCCTACATTTTGGACCACTCCCGCCCCTATATAAAGGGGGAGTTTCTTCTGAAGAGTCACGTCTTCTTTCTGGCACCATTTACCACTATATTTTATCCAGACTTAGCTTCAGACGATCTCTGGCCTTGCATAAGTCGGCTGTTGGTTGAGGATTCCTTCGTTCAAAGGGGCTATGCCTCCGTAGAAGAACTGTTGAAGAGCCTTGGAACGTGTTGGAACGCTTCTCATGAGGAGTTCGAACCTGGGCGACACCTTGGAGGTCTTCGAGGTCTATATAACACCCAGTTTTCCAGATGAGGGTAATTTTAAAATTTTGTAATTATAATTATTATCTATTGATATTTATTTCACATTATGATTTTTGGCAATTTTTAATAATTTTTAAACTATTTAAAAACTGCTTTAAGTCATGACTAGTGATTTTGATGTGCTGCCAGTGAAACCCTAGAGATTGCATGACCTAGAGCCTAACCATGTCATTAGGATGATTTAATTATCATTTTTAGCCTAGGGATAATTTGGTCATTTTGACTTATTTGAATTATTTGATAATTTATTGAATTGGTGAATTCTAGTTGATCTTGACTTATTGAGACCTAGTGGACTAGCCTAGAACCTAACTCTAGCTATGGTAACCCTAGTCTAACTTGAGTTAACCTATTTTAGTCATTAGAGAATAGTTTTAGAATGAGGTGATTTGGTTTAGTGAATTTAAGTCATGGCTTGTTGTTTCATGAAATGACTTATGGCTTAATGATTTTATTGATCATGACTTGGACCATGGCCCATGATTTGACACCCTAACCCTAACCAAACCCTAAATGACTAGCCACATAGGGATCCCCACCCTATATAAACACTTATTCATTAGGGCTTGCCTCTTTTATTTTATTCCAACACTTGGAGAAAGAAAAGGTATTTTTCCCCCTTCCAAAAATACCCATAAGTCCATTTTTATTCCTTTTTAATCCTAGTTTCTTGAATTAGAACCTAATACTCTCCTATTTTCTGATTGTGGGGTTTAATCCCAGCTTTGGATCAATTTGGAGCTTTTGCCATCAAGAGGAAGAATCCCCCATTTGAAGCTTTTCTAAGCTTTTTGCACCTATAGGTAAAACTCCCCAAATTGATTTAAATTTCTGTTTTCTTTGCATTTAGGGCTAGATCTAGCAGTCCCCTAGTTGTCCTTGGAGTTTGAGCCAATTTCGTGTACGTATCGGGCACGCGCCAGTGTGTAAGTATAGGTGTTTGATGAAATGTCACTTAGGAATTTATTTTTGATTTTTGTAAATGTAATTAGATGAATTTGTAGATCAAAGTATGTGCATTAATTTTAGTGAATGATGTTAGGTATTTTGGTGTCATTTCGTGTCAGTTTTTGGTGTTGGACACGCGTGCACGACACGAACGTACTGTCCTGCATCACGGGCAGGATATCTCGCTGTGTCGGACACGAGGACACGCCAAATTTTGCGGGAATGTCAGGGTACTGACTGACATGGTTCTCCCAAAATTTGGGGCCATATGGTGCAGTGTGCGAGGAGTTCTCCTCCTCGTACTGGCCGCACTGGTCGCGTACGTGTGCTGTACACGCGTGAGTTTTAGCTGCTGACACACACTTTTAATCATGACACGGGGACACGGGGACGCGGTCCAGGGCCATGGAGACGTAGCCCTATAAAGGGCGAACACGTGGGCATGACTACAACTTGTATCGTGCAACGTGTCGTATCCTGGAGTGACACGCACGCATGCACGACGCTGCATGTTGTACAGTGCACGTGTGAGTGTCTGTGAGTGTTTGGACACGTTCGTGTCCACTTGCACGGACACGAACACCATGGTTGACACGTACACAAGTGACACATTATTTACCAACCTTTATTTCTTAATATTAATGAGTTTTTATTATCCGAATATCTTTTTCTCATTTCGACTGATATCGATTTCAGTGAGTTCTGAAAATTCATTCTTGTTTAAAAAACTAATTTTATTTGATATTTAATTTGCCATATTTTGATTCATACATATGTATTAGTTACTGAATTATTAGGTTATAGTTTGTGTTTGAGAATTTAGTTATTCGATTTGGTTTTGGGCATTGATGTAACTGTCCAATGTGTTCACTGTTTTGTGGAAACTATCAATGCAATTCCTGAGATACTCTTCCCTGTCATGCCACACACGCACACTTGCTGGACACACACCTTGACTCTTGCTGACACGGCCACTTGACACCATGATCTGCTACTTGACACTTGTTAACACCTCTTTGGTACTCTAATACATTTCATTATTTTACACTAATGATACACATCACTAATTTAGAATTCTTTGGATCGACTGATACCAGGCTGAGAAGTTGGGTTAGGATTAACATTAGAGAATTGGGTTTTTTCAAATTTAGTTTGGATTATGTATTAACTGCTATTTGATATCACAAACTGTTATTGCCACATTCTTGAGATTTTTGAACTTTCATTTGCTTCTAAAACTGATTTTTTTTTGAAGTTTAATTGCTATGTTTAAATCCATGAGTTCCATTTCATAAAACTGTCATTGCTCCTCCTGAAAAAAAAACTCTAATCCTTAGATTAACACTGAACAGTCCTGTTGGCTGAAAATTTTGATTATAATTCCTTGTTCTCAAACCAATTTTGATGATTAACTTTTATGTTATTTCTTACACCTGTGTGTTGGCTACTGCAATAATGGTTTAGGATTTGTATTGGACAAATATGGATTTCAAAATGGATGTTGGAAATGGGTGTTTGGGACTTGAGTTAACTGATTAGTTGATTCATGAACTGTTGCTTAATCTCAGGTTCCTGAGAACCATTCACTATGAATTACTAACATTAAAATCCTAAGTTTGTACACTGTAGACACCTCATACACGTCACTATTTCCAGTTTCAAATTGACACATTATATTGCACTGTACACTGCTAGCTAGTAGCTTGAACTGTCATGTCCTAATATTCCTAGAACTTTACACTATTTTTTTTTTCTAAAATCTGGAATTTATTTCCATTTTAAACTGGTTGAATGTTAAGCTTGCCATGCTAATTTATCACACTGTTAGTTACGTCTAAATATGGGGTTATATTGATGTAGGGAATTTGGGATTCAATTGGAATGGATTCAAAATTTGGGTCGAATTGGTATATGGGACATTGGATTAACTGGTTGTTTATGATAACTGTCATTTCTCTCTTCTTGGAAAGCCATAACCTGAGAATCCCCTTCCTTTTTGCATAGTCTGAACACTGAACTGCCTTTCACTAAGTTACACACACATGTTAGTTTCAGTCACACACACTCAATGTTCCATTTGACACACACACACACACACACACACATGTTGGTTGTTCACACTAGGTTCATTTCACATTCCCTATTATGTTTCTGTCAGTCACATTGCACTAATGTAGTTTCTATCACCCCAACACATGTACCCCCTCTCTATCTTACTATATGTACATATAATATATTCTATATGCTTGGTAAATAGTAATGTGGTATAAAAATATGTATGTGTATGTTGGTAGTATATAAAGTATGCATAAATGTGAGTGTAGTGTGTTATTATGTATTGTATAGAGTAAGGTTTACCCTATAGGCTATGTTAGTTGACCTTATGATTGACCAATGGTTTAAAAGTTGACTTGGTTGACTCAACAATTGACCCAAACCCTAGAATTGACCAAGGTTTGACCCAATAGCTCAAGATTGACTAGAGTTGACGAAAAGTCAACATTGAGTCTAGATGTGACCAATTGACCTAGTTTGACTAGTGTAGTTGACTTGGGTTGACCCAGAGTCGACCAAGTTTGACTTGGACCTAGTTTGACTTAGACAGTTGACCATGGTTGACCAGGAGTTGACTTTGACCTAGATTGACCTAGAATCATGTAGATTGCATCGTAGACTTCATTTACTTTATTTTAAATATATTATAACATGTACTGCTTTATCTAGGACATTGTGACTCCGGTGCAGACATCTGATATTACACTACTCTTTTCAGAGTAGCAGGCGAGTACATTCTCTGATAGTTCTTCCATTTACTTGTCGTTTACTGTACTTCAGTTGTAGCTAGTTCTATTTGATTCTATATTACAAACACGATTTGATATTACTGGATCCATTTTGTGCGACACTCACTTATTCATGTCTGGCCTCTATTTCTGGAACCACCTACTGGAACCACCCTGGAATCATTTACTGGAACCATTCGTGTACTGGCTGGACTTATACCTATTTTCGTGTTGGGTTATGGATTCACTTGTACTTGCTGGGCGGAGAAATATTGGAATAGGCATGTGAACATACCCAAATACTGGAACCACTCCCTTGGAATTATACTGGAACGATAGCCACCCCACACTTGGCCGAGTGTGCGGTGTGCCGTATTACCTACAGCCGTTCACATGTCGATCCCGATATTTTAAAACACACTGTTAGAGTATAGGTTGGACTCACCCTGGAATCATTGATCACATTGACTGGAACCGTCTCATACTGGATTCATCTTGTATTAGATTCGTCTTGTACTGGACTTATATTGGAGTTACACTTGTCTATATTACGGTCTGGACTTATATCATGCTACTCTAGTTTAGCTAGATATTATTTTTCAGTCTTCATTGCCATGTTTCTCTTCTTGTTTAGTACTTTTCCTTCCTTGTACCTTAACTGTTCTCTATATCATTACCTGTATACAACTGCCATGTTTCATCAATATAACTGCTTATAACTGCTTTATAGTTCTCTGTCATTTAATTGGGATTTCTTGATGAGTTGTACTCGTTCCTGTCCTGACTGGACCTGTTGAAATTTTACAGATGATTGTACTGAGGACACATGCCCTATATATTATGGACCCGGAGACGGGATGGCTACCTTTGGCCCCGACACTCAGGAGTGATCGAGATTTAGTTTAGTAGACTAGCATATGTTTCATGTTGAACTTGTTGTAGAAGATTTGTGACTTGTGTAGTATTTGAGATTTGTTGAGAGTTGTTATTATTTTAGTAGTTGTCTTTCTATTCTTAGTTAATTCTTCTGTGATTATCTTATCGTGCTAAGACTGTGATTGAGTTACAATATCTTATACTTGTCCTCCGTTCGGAGTTGATCATGATGAGTACATTATAATTGCGTGAGTTGCTAGTTAGATAGTAACCTAGGACAGCGCTCTACCGCTGACACTGTGGTATAGGCTGGGCATCGTTACGTACTCGTACCCTCACAGTGGGTGCGGGTCGTAACACGTTTTTAGTGGTGGCCCATGCAGGTCGAGAGTCGCATTAGTACGATATCGCGGTAGTACGGCGACTTAGTTGTACTGCTGCGAGCCTACGATAGGATTGAGAGATAGGCTTTAACGGAGAGGTACTCAATCACAGTTTGGAAAAATTCTGCTTCAATTCATGCCATCTACATATCTTACTGATTGTCTTCTTTGAAATAAACTGTCCTCCTTTGATTTTATCGATTCCTGCTCAGTATTGACTTCCTTTTCGATCTGCCTTCAGGATGGTGGAGACACGATCACATCGCTCTGGTACAGCAGCCGCTGGAGAGGGGTCTGGCACCTCTTGTCTACTGCAGCAGCCTGCTGAGGCTGTAGCACCTTCTGTTCCTGATCAGACAGGAGCTACAGTAGCCTATGGAGGAGTGCCTGTACCTGCCCAGAGGCTGACCCTAGTCATTCCAGAGGTATTTCAGCAGCAGCACCCGCAGCCACCTGCAGGAATGGTTGATGCTGCCTACCTATTTTTATTTGTGGAGAGGATTCTGGCATCTCACCCGCAGCAGCAGCAGTGAAAGACTGCCGATTTCCATCAGGGGATTGACGAGGCCCACCAATTGGTTCGTACTACAGTAGAGATGGTGACTGCTCAAGGGGAGCAGCTGCAGCCTTACCGGAAGGAGAAGGATATCCAGGACTTTCAGAAAATGCATCCTAGAGAGTTCCTGGACACTGAGGGCATCTATTATGTGGACGATTGGATCGAGCATATCAAGGAGATATTTAGACTGGCGGAGATACCAGCTCGACTCCATATCGAGGCGGCGGGCAGTCAGATACAGGACTTAGCCCGTGCGTGGTACCAAACAAATCCCAGGATGGGAGTTGAGGGCAGACTTAGGCCCAGTTCAAGAAGCTGTTTAAGGAGCAGTTCTTTCTTGATGTGGCCTTGAGAGGTATCGAGGCACAGTTTAAGGGTCTGGTTCAGGGGAACCAGACGGTAGCTGAGTATGCTAGGGAGTTTTATAGATTGGCCCGGTTCATAGATGACTTGACTTAGAAGACGAAGGCGAAGAAGTTCCGCCGAGGCTTGATTAGGGAGGTTTGGTCGCTGACTAAGAGCGACCGGAACGCTACCTACGCGGAGATATTTTTTGGGGCTATGGCAGTGGAGGACGACCTGGGGTTGAAGTTGAAGAGGGGTCAGGACTTCCAGGGTGGTAGCAGCAGCGAAGGTCAGGCCAAGAGGCCTCATGTGCAGATTCAGCAGGCACAGGCACCAGTGAGAGTGCAGCAGGCACAGTATCAGCATAGAGGACAGGACCGCGGGGTGCCGACTTGTGCCTACTGCAGGAAGGCAGGGCATGTTTCGGAGTCTTGCAGGAGGAGGCTGAAGGTTTGTCTATTCTGTGGGTCTGGTGCTCACAAGATGATAGATTATCCCGCTGCACCTCCTTATGAGGGAGCTAGGCCACCTGTGGCTCAGCACCAGAGGGGTAGAGCTTTTGCGATGGCGGTCGAGGAGACCGACGCTGCAGGTGATGGGTTAGCAGGTCTGTCCTTCTCATTCTTCCTCTCCACTTTCCTGTGTGATTTCCTTAGTACCTGTCAGGATATTGTTTATGATTGCTAGATAGTGTAGCTACCCTGTTCGAGACTGTAGAATTACGACCAGTAAGATTTTGTTTGCATGATTATCTCTTGACCTTGATTGTTTGGGTTTGACCTATAAGGGTGCGATCATTTTAATTTCGAGGACAAAATTTTTCTAAGGGGGTAGGATTGTAACATCTAGTTTTTCAGATGAGGGTAATTTTGAAATTTTGTAATTATAATTATTATCTATTGATATTTATTTTATATTATGATTTTTGGTGATTTTTAATAATTTTTAAACTATTTAAAAACTGCTTTAAGTCATGACTAGTAATTTTGATGTGCTGCCAGTGAAACCCTAGAGACTGCATCACCTAGAGCCTAATTATGTCATTAGGATGATTTAATTATCGTTTTTAGCCTAGGGGTAATTTAGTCATTTTGACTTATTTGAATTATTTGATGATTTATTGAATTGGTGAATTCTAGTTGATCTTGACTTGTTGAGACCTAGTGGACTAGCCTAGGACCTAACCCTAGCTATGGTAACCCTAGTCTAACTTGAGTTAACCTATTTTAGTCATTAGAGAATAGTTTTAGAATGAGAAGATTTGGTTTAGTGAATTTAAGTCATGGCTTGTGGTTTCATGAAATGACTTATGGCTTAATGATTTTATTGATCATGACTTGGCCCATGGCCCATGATTTGACACCCTAATCCTAACCAAACCCTAAATGACAAGCCACATAGGGATCCCCATCCTATATAAATACTTATTCATTAGGGCTTGCCTCTTTTATTTTATTCCAACACTTGGAGAAAGAAAAGGTATTTTTTTCCCTTCCAAAAGTCCCCATAAATCCATTTTTATTCCTTTTTAATCCTAGTTTCTTGAATTAGAACCTAATACTCTCCTATTTTCTGATTGTGGGGTTTAATCCCAGCTTTGGATCAATTTGGAGCTTTTGCCATCAAGAGGAAGAATCCCCCATTTGAAGCTTTTCCAAGCTTTTTGCACCTATAGGTAAAACTCTCCAAATTGATTTAAATTTCTGTTTTCTTTGTATTTAGGGCTAGATCTAGGAGTCCCCTAGCTGTCCCTGGAGTTTGAACCAATTTCGTGTCCATTTGGTGTCCGTATCGGGCACGTGTCAATGTGTAAGTATAGGTGTTTGATGAAATGTCACTTACAAATTTATTTTCGATTTTTGTAAATGTAATTACATAAATTTGTAGATCTAAGTATGTGCATTAATTTTAGTGAATGATGTTAGGTATTTTGGTGTCATTTCGTGTCAGTTTTTGGTGTTGGACATGCGTGCACGACACGAGCGCACTTTCCTGCATCACTGGCAGGATATCTCGCTGTGTCGGACACGAGGACACGCCAAATTTTGGGGGATTATCAGGGCACTGACTGACATAGTTCTCCCAAAATTTGGGGCCATATGGTGCAGTGTGCGAGGAGTTCTCCTCCTCGCACTGGCCGTACTAGTCGCGCGCGCACTGTACACGCGTGAGTTTTAGCTGCTGACACGCACTTTTAATCATGACATGGGGACACGAGGATGCGGTACAGGGCCATGGACACGTAGCCCTATAAGGGGTGAACACGTGGGCATGACCACGACTTGTGTCGTGCAACGTGTAGTGTCCTGGAGTGACACGCATGCGTGGACGACGCTGCGTGCTGTGCAGTGCATGTGTGAGTGTCTGTGAGTGTTTGGACACGTTTGTGTCCACTTGTACGGACACGAACACCATGGTTGACACGTACACAAGTGACACACTATTTACCAACCTTTATTTCTTAATATTAAAGAGTTTTTATTGTCCGAATGTCTTTTTCCCATTTCGACTGATACCGATTTCAGTGAGTTCTGAAAATTCATTCCTGTTTAAAAAACTGATTTTATTTGATGTTTAATTTGCCGTATTTCGATTCATACATATGTATTAGTTAGTGAATTGTTGGGTTATAGTTTGTGTTTGAGAATTTAGGTTTTCAATTTGGTTTTGGGCATTGATGTAACTGTCCAATGTGTTCACTGTTTTGTGAAAACTATCAATACAATTCCTGGAATACTCTTCCCTGTCATGCCACACACGCACACTTGCTGGACACACACCTTGACACTTGCTTACACGGCCACTTGACACCATGATCTGCTACTTGGCACTTGTTAACACCTCTTTGGTACTCTAATACATTTCTTTATTTTACACTAATGATACACATCACTAATTTGGAATTCTTTGGATCGACTGATACCAGGCTGAGAAGTTGGGTTAGGATTGGCATTGGAGAATTGGGTTTTTTCGAATTAGTTTGGATTATGTGTTAACTGCTATTTGATATCACAAACTGTCATTGCCACATTCCTGAGACTTCTAAACTTTCATTTGCTTCTAAAACTGATTTTTTTTGAAGTTTAATTGCTATATTTAAATCCCTGAGTTCAATTTCACAAAACTGTCATTGCTCTTCCTGAAAAAAAACTCTAATCCTGAGATTAACACTGAACAGTCCTATTGGCTGAAAATTTTGGTTTTAATTCCTCGTTCTCAAACCAATTTTGATGATTAACTTTCATGTTTTTCTTACACCTATGTGTTGGCTACTGCAAAGATGGTTTAGGATTTGCATTGGACAAATAGGGATTTCAAAATGGATGTTGGAAATGGGTGGTTGGGACTTGAGTTAACTGATTAGTTGATTCATGAACTGTTGCTTAATCTCAGGTTCCCGAGAACCATTCACTATGAATTACTAACATTAAAATCCTAAGTTTGTACACTGTAGACACCTCATACACATCACTATTTCCAGTTTCAAATTGACACATTATATTGCACTGTACACTGCTAGCTAGTAGCTTGAACTGTCATGTCCTAATATTCCTAGAACTTTACACTGTTTCTTTTTTTCTAAAATCTGGAATTTATTTCCATTTTAAACTGGTTGAATGTTAAGCTTGCCATGCTAATTTATCACACTGTTAGTTACGTCTAAATATGGGGTTATATTGATGTAGGGAATTTGGGATTCAATTGGAATGGATTCAAAATTTGGGTCGAATTGGTATATGGGACATTGGATTAACTGGTTGTTTATGATAACTGTCATTTCTCTCTTCTTGGAAAGCCATAACCTGAGAATCCCCTTCCTTTTTGCATAGTCTGAACACTGAACTGCCTTTCACTAAGTCACACACACATGTTAGTTTCAGTCACACACACTCAATGTTCCATTTGACACACACACACACACACATGTTGGTTGTTCACACTAGGTTCATTTCACATTCCCTATTATGTTTCTGTCAGTCACATTGCACTAATGTAGTTTCTATCACCCCAACACATGTACCCCCTCTCTATCTCACTATATGTACATATAATATATTCTATATGCTTGGTAAATAGTAATGTGGTATAAAAATATGTATGTGTATGTTGGTAGTATATAAAGTATGCATAAATGTGAGTGTAGTGTGTTATTATGTATTGTATAGAGTAAGGTTTACCCTACAGGCTATGTTAGTTGACCTTAAGATTGACCAATGGTTTAAAAGTTGACTTGGTTGACTCAACAATTGACCCAAACCCTAGAATTGACCAAGGTTTGACCCAATAGCTCAAGATTGACTGGAGTTGACGAAAAGTCAACATTGAGTCTAGATGTGACCAATTGACCTAGTTTGACTAGTGTAGTTGACTTGGGTTGACCCAGAGTCGACCAAGTTTGACTTGGACCTAGTTTGACTTAGACAGTTGACCATGGTTGACCAGGAGTTGACTTTGACCTAGATTGACCTAGAATCATGTAGATTGCATCGTAGACTTCATTTACTTTATTTTAAATATATTATAACATGTACTGCTTTATCTAGGACATTGTGACTCCGGTGCAGACATCTGATATTACACTACTCTTTTCAGAGTAGCAGGCGAGTACATTCTCTGATAGTTCTTCCATTTACTTGTCGTTTACTGTACTTCAGTTATAGCTAGTTCTATTTGATTCTATATTACAAACACGATTTGATATTACTGGATCCATTTTGTGCGACACTCACTTATTCATGTCTGGCCTCTATTTCTGGAACCACCTACTGGAACCACCCTGGAATCATTTACTAGAACCATTCGTGTACTGGCTGGACTTATACCTATTTTCGTGTTGGGTTATGGATTCACTTGTACTTGCTGGGCGGAGAAATATTGGAATAGGCATGTGAACATACCCAAATACTGGAACCACTCCCTTGGAATTATACTGGAACGATAGCCATCCCACACTTGGCCGAGTATGCGGTGTGCCGTATTACCTACAGCCGTTCACATGTCGATCCCGATATTTTAAAACATGCTGTTGGAGTATAGGTTGGACTCACCCTGGAATCATTGATCACATTGACTGGAACCGTCTCGTACTGGATTCATCTTGTACTAGATTCGTCTTGTACTGGACTTATATTGGAGTTACACTTGTCTATATTACGGTCTGGACTTATATCATGCTACTCTAGTTCAGCTAGATATTATTTTCAGTCTTCATTGCCATGTTTCTCTTCTTGTTTAGTACTTTCCCTTCCTTGTACCTTAACTGTTCTCTATATCATTACCTGTATACAACTGCCATATTTCATCAATATAACTGCTTTATAGTTCTCTGTTATTTAATTGGGATTTCTTGATGAGTTGTACTCGTTTCTGTCCTGACTGGACCTGTTGAAATTTTACAGATGATTGTCCTGAGGACACATGCCCTATATATTATGGACCCAGAGACGGGATGGCTACCTTTGGCCCCGACACTCTGGAGTGATCCGGATTTAGTTTAGTAGACTAGCATATGTTTCATGTTGAACTTGTTGTAGAAGATTTAAGACTTGTGTAGTATTTGAGATTTGTTAAGAGTTGTTATTATTTTAGTAGTTGTCTTTCTATTCTTAGTTAATTCTTCTGTGATTATCTTATCGTGCTTAGACTGTGATTGAGTTACAATATCTTATACTTGTCCTCCGTTCGGAGTTGATCATGATGAGTACATTATAATTGCGTGAGTTGCTGGTTAGATAGTAAAATAGGACAGCGCTCTTCCGCCGACACTGCAGTGTAGGCTGGGCGTTGTTACGTACTCGTACCCTCACCGTGGGTGCGGGTCGTGACAGTCTAGACGACCTAACTTGTGGGTGGATGGCCAACCCGAAGAGCCCCAGGTTGTGCCATGCCCTACCTATTCTGGGCTTTTGAGACCTTCTGCGCCTTCTGGAAACCCTGGCCAATTGCTGCTTCAGGAAGTTGCTCGCTTCAGTCGAGTAGCTGATGCGCTTTTGGAGGTTTGCGCCCACAAGAAAGTCAGAATACGCTTCAATGGGGATCAATCTTCCAGTATGCATACCAAGAAGAAGGAGGACTGCACTTTGTTGAAGACTAAACACCTTGTAGACTCCTCTAGGCTTTGCTGAATCTATAATCGATCCTTTGTAGAAGAAGTAGGATTAGTCTTTTACGTATAGCCTTGATTTATCTATACTAGATCTTTGTAGGCATAACAATAACAGAATTTTCTTCCGTATCTTCTGTTGTCTTTTTAATACTCGGTCTGTGGCTTTGTATAATCTGTGATGTGGTGGAGGAATGTTATTATCTGAGATTTTTCATGCTTCTACAGACTCTACTGGGACTTCCGTCTCCTCCGACGAGAAGGTAGTGACACAATCTGACAACAACCTGCTGGGGTGTTCTCAGAAGATGCTTGTTGTGCGCTTTGATCGACATGCTTTCGAAGATATCCTCTCTGAAGGTAATTCGAGTCCTTCGAAGTGTCTAATAAAGCCAAAGAAGACTCGACGTGCCTAGGTGCCCAAGGCTGCTGTACCGAATGACAAAACTGAAGGGGATGCGCTCCAGGCTCCTTTGAACTCAGTCGTACTCAACATGACTTCATCCACTACTGCTGTAACTCCACAATCAACAACAATTACTGGGAAGCACAGTGAAGGCCGCCCTCTCAGGCTGCTTGTCGTACAAAGGTGCAGCCAAAGAAAAAAAAATTAGCACCCCACCTGTGCACGAAGACGGCTGTGCAGGAAGGAACCTCTGTCTTTGACAGACTTGCCATTCCTCTAGGCAAGACCATGTTGGACTACTATGCACCTTCTAGGGATAGTACGAAGAAATCCAAGGCAGCACCTGCCTTGTGTGACCCATGTGCTATGATAATAATTAGACAAAAGCATGCGTTGATAGTAATGCGCGTAGCTGATGGCAAGATGTATCGAACTAGTTCGGGAGCTTCGATGCCTCAACCAACACAGTTCTCAAAGTCCCCTGTCACTTGGGCGCTCACGCGCGTGAACCAAGCCAGGGGACAAACATCGTGATGACAGACTCATATGAATAGTGTGCCTGTGAACGTGATCTTCACAAGCCGTCATCTTCTTTTGACCTAAGCATGTCTCATGTGCAGGAATGGAGTCGTGGAGTGCATTCCTCACATCTTCACTCATGCGCAGGGTGACTGCACGTATCAAGTGAGTGTAGAAGTGAATACCTCTCACTATGACTTGTGTGGCATGATTTCTAACAAACGTAAGGCAGAGGAGGTCTCTACTAGCCTTATTCTTCTGAATCCTTAAGTTTGAATCGTATATCGTTATTTATGACCCCTCATTCACTAGTCTAAATTCAGAATAAAATGAAATTTTGAAAACTTCTCTTTGGATAAAATATGAATTAAAAATTGTAGGAAGGTGTACTCTCTACCCATATCAACTTGACATTAGTATTATATGGGTTAGATAGAATAATTTTATAGGCCAGCTTGTATAGTTTGATGATGTGTATTCATAATATAGGTCTTGGACACCAATACGGACTTGATTTTTACTTTCTGCTCAGGACCGCAGGCGAGTACTTTATCTGATAGTTTTCATTATTTTGATGCTTTATATAAATTCAGTTGTAGTGTCTTACTTAATTTTTGACATGATGATACATGGACTAGTATATATTGGATCCCATCATGAGATGTTATTTTCGGTTTATTCTGGTATACTAGTACTTGCTTGTTATTGTTCTTGTACTCGTATAGACACCAATTTGGGAGTGGATTGGCCCCCTGCTTCTTGAATTCTCTATAATAATATGACATGATTGGATCCATTATACTATTTGAGGATTAGGGAGCTGTTAGAGTTCATGTGACCATACCTAAACTATATGTGCATAGCTCACCCTCACCACAAAGAATTTTACCGTTCTATACATTATGCCTTCTATATCTCGACCGCATCATCCAGTTGCAGGTCCGAATGTCAATGCAGTCGCACACCTCAAAATGCTACGACATTCCCTACCTTAGCGCATTCAAACGAAGCTCTGTCGCGAGCAATCTATTCCATGCGTCATACAAGAAATCTGGTGGAAGATTAGTACTAATCCTTTTGCGTACTAATATTGACCCACTTTACTAAACCGATATTAAGTAGATATATTGAATCATGAAGCATACAATTTAGTGATCTTTCTATCTTTGCCTTAGGATCAGTTTTATAGCATATTCAAAATCAGTAAAACATGTTAACATGGCAAGCATGTTATTTGATTCGCATAAGCAAGCAAGCAACCAATATCAATCTTGTGTTGTTCCGTGACTTCTTACCAACATCGACGCACTCACCCTTGTCCGACATAAGGAGAATACGCCTACTATCTTTTCATGTCATGTTATAAGTGATCTTGTGCAGGATCTCTGTGTGCTTGCACTTTTAGCCCACTATTCTTTAAACTATATAAAGGTCACTGGCATTCCAAGCCAGAATGGACTATATTTCTCAAATCATATATGTAACACGGTAATCACTCTATGCGGTTGCTAACTATAACATCAGAGGACCCCAAATTAATTGGTAAGTGGCTTATCACATTAATAGCAGGTCGCAAGCCGTCTTATTAAGTGCACCATCAATACCAATTTTACTGAATTATCCCTCCTAGGCTAAATGGTCCCAGCGCCATGGCGTACCACGTTTGAGGAAAGGTACCACCCATGTACGGGCTATATATCTTAAGTCCATTTGACCATGCAACAGACATCACTAGCATACAACCAAACAATTAGCCTATCTTTATTTCCATTGGCACAATGCCCCAACTCAATGTTCATCAACTAACGCCCCAAAGGCCATGAACATTTCGAAGGAACCATGCCACATTCTACAATTCCGTCACAATATTCATGCCACAACGGTTCTTTTCGCAACGAAGCCATCTTTTATGAGTCTCGTGCACATATGCATGCTTCTACACATTTATTCTCTTTCCTTCGAGTCGTGCATTCGATGCACGCACCTCCATACCGTATTTCTAGGTTCTATACCTTAGTGTTCAATGTTCATAGCTCGTACACTAGGGCAATCGCCTCAATTGTTCTTTCGATGTTCTAGCCTTCAAACTTGTGTACGAGGGCACGAACGACTCGTGCGTAGAGGCACTTGCCAATACAGTTATCCCATGTTCTTCTGGCTTGTGTACCGAGGCGCTCGCCTTTGTGATATTTTAATGTTCAATAGCGACTCGTACATTTGATGTACGTTTATTTCAATTATTCTATCTAGTGTTCGACATGCACCACGATTTCTCTCCTTCAAGGCACGCCAATGGTCTCGATAGGTTAACTTAGCATACAATGGTACAATTTACTTAGGTATGACAGAGTAGGAAAGAAGGGTAAAAGTCCTTCCACCTTAAGCCGATACGTTTTGTCGTTTCGTCGAGCCGATGCGGCTCGATTTTAAAACTTTGTTGCACGGCCAACTCTTCTAACTTAGCCTTTGAGCACTTCATGCTTCATGAATTATCCAACTGATTTGGCTTACCGTGCATATGCCTCAGTCCGTTGTGAGGTGGTGATTTAGTTTTGCAGACTTCGTCGCAAATAAGGCAAAATTTCGACCTCTTATATTTCAGCGTAAACGTATAGCCTGCACACGAAACCAACTAAAATTAATATTCGTTTGAATCAAACTTGTACGTTGCATCAATTAGATTTTCTAGAATCTTTGAACCTACTCAATGCTTTTTAATGGGCCAACTTAACACTTGCATCGATCTTACTCGATGTATTCCTCGGGTCAACATAACTATTTGCATCGATTTACACCGATACATATTTCGGGTCAACGCAACTCTTCGAGTCAACGACTCAGCATAATGTACCACACGAAATGGCGTATTACATAATATACCACTCAAAACAAGGTTTGTCCTCGAACCGAAACCAACACTCAATTTAAGTGTTTCTCTAGATCGTTTCATGATATTGTCCAACTATCGTTGTTCCGTTTCAAACACTCGTGCAAGCTTTCATTAACTTTAAGTCTTTCATGCAGCTTGATTTGAATTCAGTATATAACTTGATTTGGATTATTACACATATTCAAGGCATCCCAGAAATATATGTATTTTAGCCAAGCCCAGTAGTAGAAAATTGGAACAAAGCTAACAGGTAAATTTTCCATCCTAGATACTTGCTATCTCGTACCCTCGATCGGACTTAATCTCTAGCGACCATTCTCACATTTCTATCGCATATGCATATTCGATGCGTACGTGATTATCCAACAAATGTCACAACACGCGATGTAATTTGAAATCACATTTCTCATTTCATAAGTTCCGCACTTACCACCAAACCATGTGTTGCGTTAAATCATCGTGCATCCGACCACAACGAGCTTACGTAACGCCTTGCGTTCAAAGTCTGTAATGTCCAGTCCCAAAATACTTAGGACTAAGCACGTAGACTTGTTAGTTGCATACATACGAAGTATACTCCAATATATGGAATCATCGTATGTATACATAAGCTGTAAAATACAGTAAACTACGACACTAATCTCATCCACAAATAAAGAATAAAGACTTTATAATAAACTCATGAATTATCTTTTACAAGTTGTTAGGCGGAGACAAATCCACTATCAACGAAAAGAGAGAAATACATGATAACAAAATTTTGTCGAGCGATACGAAGCCGATACAAGCGTAATCATCCTCGAAGGAAAGGGCCTTGGCTAGAGCACCTGCAAAAACCACAAAAGACACACCTGGAGAATTCACCAAGTCCACAAAGGGACATAACAAGATACAATAAACAACATGCCAAAAATACTGAATATAAAATATGCCACAATTAAAAGTAAGTGACAAGACATCAATAAGGTAACCTAACCGTAATAAAGTGAACATGCAGTTGAGAAACAATCCTTTCGATGCATGAGCCCTGACTGTAAATGGGATCGGCATAGTCCCTATATAGGGTACCAGGGGCCTACATCTGTAACGTCCAAAGATCGTCAAAGGGCATCATGTGCAAGGGGGTACATCCATAACGCTCTGGGAAACATCAAAGGGCACCTGGAGCCTGTGTCTCCGGAGGAGCACAGGTAATCAGGGAAGTGCAAGAAGCCCATACGTCAGGTATTGCTCTTTCCACCCAATATACCTATCAAGTCGCATCCGCGATCATGTACCTCTACTAACTGCTAAGTCTCCTAACATGCCTCTATCAGCAGTTAGACCTAACACATGTGCACGAGTGATCAGCCAACACGCAAGGACCTCTACATGCTACTCATCTCATATATACTCGTGGTACAACTATGCGAGGTATATGCGATACACTATAAATGGTAGTCCCTTAACTCTAAGTCCATATGCAATCAAAGGATAATAAATAAAGTAAGGTAATATCACTAAGCAGGTAGTAAATCAGGAACTGTAATAATGGTACAGCTAGAAGAATTGGAAATAAATAAACAATGATACTCAATAAATAAAATACAGACTAATTATAAACAGTAAATTATGGTAAGGTATCTTGCCTGGTGGGACGCCCAATGTGTTGCGATACTCTGCAAGTTCTAATTGTCTCATAGCCAGAGTTGACAAAAAGTTTCCAAATTTATAGGAAATTAGGGGTATATGGTTAATCACGATCAATGCTCAATAACGAGGAGAACTTAGGAAGATAGACACATATACTGATTTTAAAAATATTTATGGTCCTTGATAAATAGTTTTATATAAATACTTGGAAATATCATGAAATTATTTTAGGATAAAGACTAAGTTTTGTAAAATAATATTTTAGGTCAACATCTATATTTCATAAAAATACTTTTAGGTATATACAAGATAATCCTAAAAAATTTGTTAATACTAAAACCTATCTTTGTTAAGATGTAACATTTTTTCTCAAAAATAAGCAGGCAAAATACTAAAATATTAAGCAATTTTTGAAATATTTAATACTACTAACAAAAGTAAAATAAAATTTCATAAATATTTATGATAACCTTCTTATTAGTTAATCTGTACAACCATAGATACTGTACTTAAGAGTAACAGATTTTAGGAGTAAAAATGATAATTATTATTATTATATACTTAGTTAATCATATAGGTAACTGTTCTTATAAAAATTTAATTATTTTCGCCAATACAAGGAAAATAAAAGGAACCAAAAATTAACTAATAAAAATTATACTAAATATAACATCTGAAAAATCTACACAACTTTAGTAATAAAGTTAACAGTTACTGTTCATTCCCAAAATCAATGAAAACCAATCAACAAAACTAAGGAAAGAAGAGAGAGAGATGTAATTTAGTAGAAGAAGGGAGAAGGATGTGAAGGAGGAGATTGAATGGGAGCAAGGGGTGGAGACACGGCTTACTGGCCCAAAGAGGGGCATGCGCGGCTCCGGTACGCTCGGCGGAGTCGCGGTGGTCTGGGGAGGCTCGGTCAGCGGTCGCTGCGGGCGGCACAGGTTTGAAGCGGAGGTGGCACGGGGTTATACGTGGCGACAGTGGGTGTGGCGGCTGCATTTTCGTTTCTTTTTTTTGCTGTGGTTGGGGTGATGGTAACGTGTCACGACCCACACCCTGAAGAGGGGCACGAGTACGTGGTTACGTCCAGCCTACGCCGCAGTATCGGCGGTAGAACGTTGTATATAGGGTCTGTAAATACTACGACTAAAACAGATAAATGTACCTGTACAGTATATACACTCCGAATGGAGGTAACATAGCAATACAGTCTCAATCACATAAATCAAAACTAAGGTAGAAAGCATGGAAAAGAGATATGATAGAATAAGCAAGAAACGAGTCCAAAAATATCCACAAGTCACAGCTAACACAAAATCCAGAGTCTCAGAATAATAATAAGTATAAAGATACTACAATAGAAAATAAATTAGCTGGCTCGCAGGCCAGGCAAACCTAACTAACTAGGCTACTCCGGGTGGGCGAAGTCTAGTAGCTCTACCACTAAGCCATTATCTAGGTCCAGTCCATCAGACTCTATTCCGTAGTAAGTCGGGCAATCAGCCTCTAAATCATCTGTAAAATTTGTCAACGGTATCCTGTCAAGAAAATGAGCAAGTACAAACACCAACAGCAGTTCCATATGAATTAAGAAATACTATAAGAGACAGCATAATGGAATACACGACAAAGATATAAGTGACATGGGAACCATTTGAAAGCCGAGTTACAACCCTTAAACCAAACAAGGACCGGGGTTGCAACCCTTCTTTCAAACAGAACTTAGTCAAAATATGGTACAGTAAAAACAGGTAGAGCATGTGAGAAATGAATCATAGCATGGTGAAAAGTACAGTAAGTAAAGTTGAACTGGAATATAAGATATAGCAATAATGTAAAATATGATTTGAATTATTAGAGCGATATGTGATCGGCTAGGGAATCATGGTAGGGTTATCCACTTGGCCCGACAATCACATAAAAATCTGGAAAGGGTCATGCCGGCCAACCTGGATAACATGGACATGGAGTATCTGCTACACCCTATGTGAGGTGAGGGTGCGCTAGCAAAATAGTGACATGGGGCTTTAATCACATAACCCCTAATAATTCCCTCATCCCTGAATAGTATCACGGATTCGGTCATAACACGTCATGACATGAGGTTTAAGAGCAGGTAATCAGCCCACTCCCAAGTCCATGTCTATACAAGTACAAGTAACAAATCGAGTCATGTACCAATATACCAAGTAATCCGGGAACAACATCTCATGACAGGATCCGACATATACTAGTCCGTGAAATATCGTGTCTGAGAATCAAGTAAGACACTACAACTGAATCGGATATAGCAGATATCAAGACAATGAAAACTATCAGTGAATGTACTCGCATGTGGTCCTGAGCTGATAGGGTGAACAGACGCTCAGAGTGATCACAGACCTAAAATAAGATACTATGAGTCAAACAGGACTAAATACTGAAAAGGAAACTAATACAAGCCATGAATGCAAGTCTAAGTCAATACTAGGTCAATCTAGGTCAAACTGAGTCATACTAGGCTATACTGGTTCATACTAGGTCATACTAGGTCACTGGAAGTCATTCCAAGTCAAACTAGGTCAATCGGGATCAACGGTTGACTTACAGTTGACTTTTGGTCAAAAAGTCAACTCTGGTCAACTCTGGTCAACTCTGGTCAACTCTGGTCAACCCTAGGTCAAACTGGTCTAATGTTGACCAACTGTTGACTTTCAGTCAACTGGTCAACTCTGGGTTGGTTTTGGTCAAATCGGGTCGCTTAAAGGCTAAGTTTGACCTTCGGTTGACTTTTGTTGACTTTTGGTCAAAACGGTCAACCGACGTCAAAACTAGTCTTAGATACCATATTTGATCATTACCAACCACGGAGATCAAGTTCTAACACCATCTTAGACTTCTAACACTAATATCATTTTTCTAGGCAAAACTAGCATTTACCCTTCTAAGGTAAATCCCGATACCTTACCCAAACCCAAGGAAACCCCGCCAATACTCATGGCACTAGCCTAGGCTCCTTAGGGTAGCTAGACATCAACCTATCTAAGGTTTACCTACCAAGAGATTGGGGTATCCTAAGCATCTAGGCCATCTTACGACACATGTTAGCCCTTTACCCATTACCTTGCCTATATCATTAATTTACCCTTTTCATTACCCCAGTCACCAACACCACTCACTCTCACATGATACCACACTCTAATAGGCCTCTCTAGGTTTCCTAATAGGTTTCCTACTATTTTAGAGATAGGCTTTACTATAGGATACCATACTACTCTCACAACACCTCACAAAACACCTACACACATCTCACAACACACACACACACACAAAGGTATATATGGACAGATTTTGTAGTGAGGGGGGGGGGGGACTGATTTTTATGGTGATAGGAGCTGTCATTTTGGGTTGGAAAGTGGGCCTAACTATAGGTGATTTGGTGGCTAAGAAGGGTGGAAGTTTGAGGGATTTTGGATGGGTTTTAAAGGGCTTTATGGACCAATTTATGTGGGGCAAAGTGGGGGCTGTTTTATGTGTTTTGGGGGCTGTCAAATACTCTCCTAGCTGCTGAAATTTCAGCAGTAAAACACCCCTAATAACACCCCACAAACTCATCTCTACAACTCCCCTCTATCACAAATAAATACACAAACACCACCACTACTCCAACACCAACACCAACACCAACACCTCACCAAAACCACCCCAACACCTACATCACATGGCCGGCCACATGGCTGTCCTAATTGGACACACAAACACATCACAAATATATCACAAATATTTCCCCCAATATATATATAAGCCATATATATATACATCTATATATATATATATATATAGAAATATATATATATATATAACCACATATATATATAAACAAATAAAAGAATGAATATGATACTTTAAGATACATGAACAAACTCATTCTCTAACAAGCAAAAATCTGGAATATAATGAAGAACAACACAAAATAAATATTAAAACAATATCCATGTGTCCAAAAGAGGGTTTTTCCTATTGGGACACAAACCTACAAGTTGGACACTCCTAGAAATGTCCAAAGGACACAAAATGGTCTCTAGAGAGGGACACAACCATGGGACTCATCCTAATGGGTTTCCTAACCAATCTACATGAGAAAATAAACAAGTTTGGAGAAGGAATCACCTTGGTTGGAGGAGGAAATCAATGGAAGCTTCAAAAGGAGAAGGAGCTCTTTAGAGAAGAAGAAGAAGAAGTGGATGAGAATAAAAGGAAATGATTTTCTCTCTCCTACCCACCCCTACACAATGTGGCCAGCCAAGTATAGTCCAAAACCTCCTTTTTACTAATTACAAGTTTGCCCTCCAATTGTTTTATTGGCTCCTTACAAGGTTGCTTAGGGTTTGGGGGTTAAAAATGTAAATCTAGTGTTCTAATTAGGTCTAACCTAATCCATGGAGTCATGACAAAACCCTCTAACTTTTGATGGTAATATTGTGGGCCATGGCTAGCTAGTGTATGGGCCCGCTAAGGTCAAAACTACCCCGGGTCCCCGAAACAAGTCAAAACAAGTCGAAATGAGTTAAAATTCGAACCCGATTCAAATAACCCCAAAATAATACAAATAATAAATAAATAATTTCAAAATAATTTTTCAAGTGGAAAATTACCAAAATACCCCTGTTCATGAAAACTGGGGGTGACAAATCTATCCACCTTAAAAAAAATTCGTCCTCGAAATTAAAACCAAACTATAGTAAAATCTTAAATCACAAGTCATGGTTTAAAATTTAAAATGATTTAAAATCTCAAAATCAAAGCATGAACTAAATGACTAAAAATTACAAAATTTAAAATTACTCTCAAATATAAGTCTATCCACCTTAAAAGAATCATCCAAAAACTTAAAACAAAGTAAATACAGAAAATTTATGCAATTCGATAATCGTATGCGTCTGTCCAATAATCATGATACTCAGAATCTCCGTCATGCTAGTGAGCAAGGCTACGATAATCACAGAGTCCTCAACTACGGTACATACCTCTAGAATTATGGTATTTAAAATTTTTGCATTGTCGCTAGCTTGGCAGCGAAAACCTTAAATTCCCACACCCTAGGAATACGTCCATAGTCCGACTACATGTCCTCACTCTGCCTGCTATCATGACCCTAGAGGATTCTAAAATCTCATAATCGAGGCGACCTAGCCCATACGACTTATCTCAAAATATCACATCACAAGAACAAACATTTATCAAACAGACAAGGAACAGATGGAATCGAAATTCAAGACAGTTTATAAGGAAGCAAATACAGAATGAGATTGAAAGATTGGAACCTGCTATCTGTTCCGCTACTGCCTGAGTGGGCTCAACTGTCATAGTGAATGCACGCCCCTGCTGGCCTCCTCTAGCCTGCTGCACTCCGTCCTGGTCTCTTCGGATTCCACTAGCGTGGCAATCCCTCAGCTGGTGGTCAGGCACCCCACAGTACAAGCAGACGCCCAATCTCTTCCTACAAACCTCTCGAGTGTGCCCTGGCTTCCCGCAGAAGGTACACTGTGTAGCTGGCCTCTGACCCCGACCCTGGTGCTGCTGGGCACGCGCCGGTGCCTGCTGGAACTGTATCTGAGGCTGCTGCTGCTGGAACTACCTCTGCTGGGGATGTGGGCGCTTCGCTGGCCTTGCACTCGATCTAGCTCCAAGGGTGTCACTGCTCCTCTTCGGCTTGAGGTCGAAGTCCTCCTCTGCAATCTGAGCCTCCATCAAGATCTGCTCAAAGGTCGCGTCTCGTCGCCCAGATGTGCAAGTGCGCACTGCATGAATGAGACCCCTCCTGAACTTTCGGGCCTTGCACCCCTCGTCCTGAACCAAACTCGGTGCAAACTTGCTCAGGCAAAAAAACTCTGCTGCATATTCGTCGACCGACGAGCTCCCCTGCTCCAGACTGGCAAACTGCCCCTCCAAAGCTGTCAAGGCTACATCTGGATAGAACTTTTCCTTAAAGAGTTTCCTGAAGTCCTCCTAAGATATACCTCTAACCGACGCACGCAGATCCGTGCGGTACCAAGTCAGCATTATATCGAAGAACTGGCTCGCTGCAGACGTCACCCACAGACCTCTCGGGACCTCTGCCAACTTCAGACTCCGTTGGACATGCTCTAGCCAGTCGTCCGCGTATAGGATACCCTCGGTACCCTTGAACTCCCGCGGGTTCATCTTCCTGAAGTGGAGGTGTGTACCGGGCCTCCCCTGACCCTGCTGCTGACCTGGTGCTCCCTGAACTGTAGCCGGTGCACCTCTCTCTACTGCTGCCATGGCTAACTGATGGGAGTTCTCCATGGTCTATCTCAGTACCTCTGTCTGGCACTGCTGCGCCTCTGCCTGAGCTCTCTGCGTCTGCAACATCTGCTGCAGAAGGGCCATCATACCCTGAGTGTCTGCCGATAGCTGAGGCGGCGGTAGAAGAATGTCTGGAATGACCATGGACGGTCTCGCTGCTGGAGGTGGAAGACCTCCTGAAACCGTCGCTGCTGCTCCCGCCCGAAGGGCAGGGTCTGATGTGGCAGCTCCCTGAACTGCAGCTCCCCAAGCTGGAGGTGGAAGACCTCCGGGAACTGCCGCTGCTACTCCTGCCTGAAGGGCAGGGACTAAGGCTACTGCTCTCTCGACTGCTGCTCCCGTAGCCGGAGGTGAAAGACCTCCCGAATCTGACCTCTCTGGAACTGTACTGAGCCCTGCTGCCTGAGAACGAGTCACCGTCATCCTGAAGATGAATTGAACCCAAGAGATCAATATGGCACAAGATAAGATATTATCAAAGGAGGACAATTGAATTCAATGCAAAAGAATTTGTTATGGTAATCAAAAGATCAGAGATTTCCTAGCATGTGATTGAGTAACTCCTATCATACCCTAATCCTATATCCTAATCGCAGGCTCGTAATTAGTACTCTAAGTCGAGCACCATTACGAGATCGCACTATTTGTGACTCAGACCTGCATAGGCCACCATAAAAATGTGTCACGACCCGCACCCTGAAGAGGGGCACGAGTACGTGGTTACGTCCAGCCTACGCCGCAGTATCGGCGGTAGAACGCTGTATATAGGGTCTGTAAATACTACGACTAAAACAGATAAATATACCTGTACAGTATATACACTCCGAACGGAGGTAACATAGCAATACAGTCTTAATCACATAAATCAAAACTAAGGTAGAAAGCATGGAAAAGAGATATGATAGAATAAGCAAGAAACGAGTCCAGAAATATCCACAAGTCACAGCTAACACAAAATCCAGAGTCTCAGAATAATAATAAGTATAAAGATACTACAACAGAAAATAAACTAGCTGGCTCGCAGGCCAGGCAAACCTAACTAACTAGGCTACTCCGGGTGGGCGAAGTCTAGTGGCTCTACCACTAAGCCACTATCTAGGTCCAGTCCATCAGACTCTATCCCGTAGTAAGTCGGGCAATCAGCCTCTAAATTATCTGTAAAATTTGTCAACGGTATCCTGTCAGGAAAATGAGTAAGTACAAACACCAACAGCAGTTCCATATGAATTGAGAAATACTATAAGAGACAGCATAATGGAATACACGACAAAGATATAAGTGACATGGGAACCATTTGAAAGCCGAGTTACAACCCTTAAACCAAACAAGGACCGGGGTTGCAACTCTTCTTTCAAACAGAACTTAGTAAAATATGGTACAGTAAAAACAGGTAGAGCATGTGAGAAATGAATCATAGCATGGTGAAAAGTACAGTAAGTAAAGTGGAACTGGAATATAAGATATAGCAATAATGTAAAATGTGATTTGAATTATTAGAGCGATATGTGATCGGCTAGGAAATCATGGTAGGGTTATCCACTTGGCCCGACAATCACATAAAAATCTGGAAAGGGTCATGCCGGCCAACCTGGATAACATGGACATGGAGTATCTGCTACACCCTACGTGAGGTGAGGGTGGCGCTAGCAAAATAGTGACATGGGGCTTTGATCACATAACCCCTAATAATTCTTTCATCCCCGAATAGTATCACGGATCCGGTCATAACACGTCATAACACGAGGTTTAAGAGCAGGTGATCAGCCCACTCCCAAGTCCATGTCTATACAAGTACAAGTAACAAATCGAGTCATGTACCAATATACCAAGTAATCCGGGAACAATATCTCATGACAGGATCCGACATATACTAGTCCGTGAAATATCGTGTCTGAGAATCAAGTAAGACACTACAACTGAATCGGATATAGCAAATATCAAGACAATGAAAACTATCAGTGAATGTACTCGCCTGTGGTCCTGAGCTGATAGGGTGAACAGACGCTCAGAGTGATCACAGACCTAAAATAAGATACTATGAGTCAAACAGGACTAAATACTGAAAAGGAAACTAATACAAGCCATGAATGCAAGTCTAAGTCAATACTAGGTCAATCTAGGTCAAACTGAGTCATACTAGGTTATACTGGTTCATACTAGGTCATATTAGGTCATTGGAAGTCATTCCAAGTCAAACTAGGTCAATCGGGATCAACGGTTGACTTACA
Source organism: Iris pallida (assembly GCA_029216955.1). Taxonomy (NCBI): domain Eukaryota; kingdom Viridiplantae; phylum Streptophyta; class Magnoliopsida; order Asparagales; family Iridaceae; genus Iris; species Iris pallida. The sequence goes on along the minus strand of JANAVB010023999.1, from coordinate 4,117,196 downwards.
GTTGACTTTTGGTCAAAAAGTCAACTCTGGTCAACTCTGGTCAACTCTGGTCAACTCTAGGTCAATCCTAGGTCAAACTGGTCTAATGTTGACCAACTGTTGACTTTCAGTCAACTGGTCAACTCTGGGTTGGTTTTGGTCAAATCGGGTCGCTTAAAGGCTAAGTTTGACCTTCGGTTGACTTTTGTTGACTTTTGGTCAAAACGGTCAACCGACGTCAAAACTAGTCTTAGAGTACCATATTTGATCATTACCAACCACGGAGATCAAGTTCTAACACCATCTTAGACTTCTAACACTAATATCCTTTTTCTAGGCAAAACTAGCATTTACCCTTCTAAGGTAAATCCCGATACCTTACCCAAACCCAAGGAAACCCCGCCAATACTCATGGCACTAGCCTAGGCTCCTTAGGGTAGCTAGACATCAACCTATCTAAGGTTTACCTACTAAGAGATTGGGGTATCCTAAGCATCTAGGCCATCTTACGACACATGTTAGCCCTTTACCCATTACCTTGCCTATATCATGAATTTACCCTTTTCATTACCCCACTCACCAACACCACTCACTCTCACATGATACCACACTCTAATAGGCCTCTCTAGGTTTCCTAATAGGTTTCCTACTATTTTAGAGATAGGCTTTACTATAGGATACCATACTACTCTCACAACACCTCACAAAACACCTACACACATCTCACAACACACACACACACACACAAAGGTATATATGGACAGATTTTGTAGTGAGGGGGGGACTGATTTTTGTGGTGATAGGAGCTGTCATTTTGGGTTGGAAAGTGGGCCTAACTATAGGTGATTTGGTGGCTAAGAAGGGTGGAAGTTTAAGGAATTTTGGATGAGTTTTAAAGGGCTTTATGGACCAATTTATGTGGGGCAAAGTGGGGGCTGTTTTATGTGTTTTGGGGGCTGTCAAATACTCTCCTAGCAGCTGAAATTTCAGCAGTAAAACACCCGTAATAACACCCCACAAACTCATCTCTACAACTCCCCTCTATCACAAATAAATACACAAACACCACCACTACTCCAACACCAACACCAACACCAACACCAACACCAACACCAACACCTAACCAAAACCACCCCAACACCTACATCACATGGCCGGCCACATGGCTGTCCTAATTGGACACACAAACACATCACAAATATATCACAAATATTTCCCCCAATATATATATAAGCCATATATATATACATCTATATATACATCTATATATATATATAGAAATATATATATATATAACCACATATATATATAAACAAATAAAAGAATGAATATGATACTTTAAGATACATGAACAAACTCATTCTCTAACAAGCAAAAATCTGGAATATAATGAAGAACAACACAAAATAAATATTAAAACAATATCCATATGTCCAAAAGAGGGTTTTTCCTATTGGGACACAAACCTACAAGTTGGACACTCCTAGAAATGTCCAAAGGACACAAAATGGTCTCCAGAGAGGGACGGACTCATCCTAATGGGTTTCCTAACCAATCTACATGAGAAAATAAACAAGTTTGGAGAAGGAATCACCTTGGTTGGAGGAGGAAATCAATGGAAGCTTCAAAAGGAGAAGGAGCTCTTTAGAGAAGAAGAAGAAGAAGTGGATGAGAATAAAAGGAAATGATTTTCTCTCTCCTACCCACCCCTACACAATGTGGCCAGCCAAGTATAGTCCAAAACCTCCTTTTTACTAATTACAAGTTTGCCCTCCAATTGTTTTATTGGCTCCTTACAAGGTTGCTTAGGGTTTGGGGGTTAAAAATATAAATCTAGTGTTCTAATTAGGTCTAACCTAATCCATGGAGTCATGACAAAACCCTCTAACTTTTGATGGTAATATTGTGGGCCATGGCTAGCTAGTGTGTGGGCCCGCTAAGGTCAAAACTATCCCGGGTCACCGAAACAAGTCAAAACAAGTCGAAATGAGTTAAAATTCGAACCCGATTCAAATAACCCCAAAATAATACAAATAATAAATAAATAATTCCAAAATAATTTTTCAAGTGGAAAATTACCAAAATACCCCTGTTCATGAAAACTGGGGGTGACATAATGGGGGTTCGATTTGGGTCGTAGTGGCCGAGGTGGCTACGACGGGGTTTAAGGGGTAGCTGCTGCTCGACTTGGCCGGGGTCAAGGATGTGCTATAGTTGTGATGATGATGACGATGGTGGCAGAGGCAGGGAGATAGTTTGTCGGGGGTGACGGTGGCGGGGTGGTGATGAATTGGCTAGGTTTGTGGTCGGTGGCCGGGCGTGTGTGATCGCAGGGGACGGAGCCGGGCGGTAGGACGGTGACGATGGTGGTTGGGCGAAGTCGGGGTCGGGTTGTGGTGGCAGTGGGGTGGTGTCAATGGAGCTAGGGAGCGTGTGGTAGGGTGTTCTGGGGGTGGTTGCATTGTGTCGAGAGTGTTCGACACAATGGGGATGGAGGTCCAAATTTGTCGGCCTCGGGTCAAAAATTTATGTATATAAAAAATATAGTGGATGGGAAAGGCACGGACACGGACACGATGTACAATGGTTGTGGTAGAAAATAGGGTTTTGGAATTGATTGAGAATAGAATAAGGAGTCTCACCTTATATAGGGGGTGAAGGCTCTAATTGGATATGGCTTCGCGACTTTTTAAATTCCCCTTAGATATTCCACTATTTCATTCAAATCGATCTAAAAGCAATTTGATCCGATCCAAATCAAATATAAATAATTTAAATTTAAAGATCTATTGGAATCAAAGCTTTTTTAAATTAACTTATCGTAATTTAAATAAATAAAACTACATATCTTTTCCAAATAATAAAATATAATATTAAAAATTAATTTCAAAAATCATAATAATTATATGACTTTAAATTCATGTATCACTCATATATCTAGAATAATATTGAAAACTTACTTTCTAAATTACCAATAATTAAAATAGACTTCCAATAACAAATAAGTTTTGGAAATTTCTCAACATGATGCTTTGTGTAACTTTTTAGCAATAAAATAAATAAAAACATTTACCACCTATTATTTGAAAGCTATATTTTTATATAAAATGTTTTCAAAAAATATGTACCTCGCACATATTCGCACTCGCCGAGCAATATGAAAATGCAAATTCGCACACAACGCACATTTATATGCGACGTATAAATACGAAGTATAAGTAAATACCGTTAAATACTAATTTATAAAAAAATTGTAGTAGAAATTTAGGGGGTTTACATCCTACCCAACTTAAAAGAATTTCATCCTCGAAACTTAGAAAAAATTAGGGTAGGTAGGCTTCAGGAGATAGGAAGAGTTTAACAATGAGAAATCACGATTTAATTCATCAGACGAGGGAAGAAACGATATTCAATGAATATTTTAAACGGTTAGAAGATAGTTAATGCATGACAACCTATCAAAGTTTTAAAATTTATCAACGCTACATTTTTCCTATAGGCATACAACCTCATATATATTTCCTATAGGCATGCAACCTTATAAATAGACAATAACTTCTTCGATCTCAGTTTTGAATCGTAACCTACTGAAATATCAAAGATTCTTCAAAGTTAGCGTTTTCTTCAATTTCTTTAAAGCAGTACTTCCTTTCCTTTATTCGAATTGATAGTAGTCCTTAAAATAATCTCAACACTACGTAATTTCTTGAAGCGTGCTCATGTATATATCGACCTTCAAATGATGTTTTATTTAACTCGCATAAACAATTGATACCTTAAAATATTTTCATACGCGATATCTCGTAATTAGAAATCTAATAAGTCACAAAACTTTAATATTCAGTCTCCATCTTTCAACCTAACTTTATATTCTCTCGAGCTTTAACCTTCTTGAAACTTCAGGATCAATAAATCAATTTAGTTAAAAATATATTTATTCACAACCATAATCGCAAGATCTTTGATAAGTCCCTACTTTTCGTTCAATATTTATGATACTCTCCTTCCTACATATTTTCTCTCAAGCTAACTTCCTCATGCAAAATTCCCTTTTAAAATTTCTTCACTCAATTTAGTCAAGAGTAAAATTAGTCACCTTAATATGACCTTCATATTTACAATCATCACATAGTTAAATTCTTAATCATTAAGAGTTTAAGAAATTATACTCTTCTTGAAATCTAATAACTTCAAGCACCCTATTTATCATCTCATAAAATTTTTCTTAACAATAGCTTTCCACAAGAAATTTGTCAATCAAGAAGTTTACTCTCATTCGGTCATAAATATATTCCGTCTAATAGGTTTTACCGCAAGATTTCACTTACGAATATTCAATCATCTTATTCAACTTTTTATCACTACTCTCTTCTAGGATTTCCTAATCTAACATGTTTCCAACCAAAGGATATCATGATCAAATTTCATCTTCACATAAGGGAATCATATAAGAACAAGGTTTACGTGAATCATGAAGGAGTTTATAAAAAATTTCCAAAGAGGGAAGCAAGACAACTCGGTTAGGTTCAATACTCGTTGTAGAGGTTTGGACAATAAATAAAGGTCGCTAATTATTGCATGAAGAGTAAAAGATGTTATGGGTCTAAGTAAATCAGGATAATAAAAGGACAAAGGTCAAGTAATCAAGATAAAACACAAGGTTAAGAATTTAAGAAATTAAGTATATCACCCTCATATATTGGGTCGAAAGAATTGAGTCAAGGTTGAGTCCCTATCTGTAATCGAAAAGTATTCCGGTAACATGGTAATGGTTATAGTTTAGCCTTTCAACCGAAAAGTCGTATCATGAAAATATAGCACAAGGGGACGTGTTTTAGTAGGACATGATATGTCTACATGAAGGTGGAGTCGTCTATGTCTTCTATGTAAAATTTGTTGGAAGGAAAAGTCTAATGTTGTGCTCCAAATATCAATGTCACGATAGGAGATATCAAAGATTTTAAATAGAAAGTGGGAGTTCAAGAGGTGCTAATTAATGCAAAAATAAAATGATCAAGTTAAAGCATGAAATAAAGATAATTAAGAAATCTCATAGATCAAGGTAAAATAAGTTAGGAACACGATTTATAGAGAGAAGATTGTCTCCTATATGGGGTACGATCAAGGAATGATCTAATTATTCTTCAAGATTCAAACGATTAAATTGTCACGATAAAATATCTAGATTTGAGGAAAGGTAGAGTAAGTCAAGATTGAGATATAATCACATGGTTTGGTATATGACAAACTACACTTGAGTATATACAACTATCATGGTCATGAGTGACATGGCAATTAATGTGGAATACTTGTATCCCATTAGGGGGACCTTGTTTGCTTCTTGGTTCTCTATCAAGGTGAGATTTAAATCAATAAGTTCGAGCTTCCACAAAAGTCTCTCAATATAATTCTCAAAATAATCTACCAAAATTTCTAACCATTTTAAGTTGTCAAACATAATCAAAATTTAAAATTTAAATTCCTTTAATTAATTTCAATTAACCCTTAACATATCCAATGCATCACAAACTAATCATTCAACATTACTAGTCGTTTTGAGGTCTTATCAATATCATAACATTAGGGTTTCAACCATTTTTTACAAATCTTTAAATAACTCTTAGCATATCACAAATCAATCTCTATATACCCTCTTTTTTTTCCACAATCGAAATATTAAACTCAAAATCTAAATAAACGTATCAATCATAGATCATATGACACGGGTAGAAATTTAAAAAATTTCCTCAAATCAATTTCATATCCTCAAAAATATGAATAGCTATAACCCAATAATTCATAAATATTTTCTAAAACCTTTAAAATAAAAGACTAATTTGTTTTCTCAATCTTTTATAAAATCTATTGGTCCTCTCGTGAATATCACCTAGTAGTATAAAATCATGGCATTCAGTAATATTGCTACCACCCAACTTGGAATTAACTAATCCTTAAGATCATACTTTAAGGAAAAATGAAATGCCTTTATAACTCAAATATGATCTTAATGCATACTAATTGTCAATGTAATCTTTCTGGCCATGCGTTTGACCTATGAGCATATACTTAGTGTAGCCATCTTCCTAATCGCTATTAATCACGAAATAAAAGGTAAGGTTAAGGTAGAAAGTGATAAAGCAGGATGCAAATCAAAGAGATCAAATGAGAGACCGAAGAATGGAGTCAAGGGAGGACATCAATAATGTGGATGAGATCCTAAACTCTAATCCTATGTGCAGTTTTATATTGGTACAGTCACGTAACCAAAGTGATAAACTCGACCTACATGGGCCACCACAGAAATATGTAACGTCCCAGTCCCAAAATACTTAGGACTAAGCACGTAGACATGTCAGCTGCATACATACGAAGTATACTCGAATATATGGAACCATCGTATGTATACATAAGCTATAAAGTACAGTAAACTACGACACTAATCTCATCGACAAATAAAGAGTAAAGACTTTATAATAAACTCATGAATTATATTTCACAGTTGTTGGATGGAGACAAATCCACTACCAACGAAAAGAGAGAAATAAATGATAACAAAATTTTGTCGAGTGATGCGAAGATGATCCAAGCGTAAAAGGGCCTTGGCTATAGCACCTCCGAAAACCACAAAAGACACACCTGGACAATTCACCAGGTCCTCAGAGAGATGTAACAAGATACAATAAACAATATACCAAAAATACTGAATATAAAATATGCCACAAATAAAAGTAAGTGACAAGACATCAATAAGGTAACCTAACCGTACTAAAGTGAACATGCAGTTGAGAAACATCCTTTCGACGCATGAGCTCTGGCTGTAAATGGGATCGACATAGTCCCCATATAGGGCACCAGAGGCCTACGTCCGTAACATCCAAAAATCGTCAGAGGGCATCATGTACAAGGGGTACATCCATACCGCTCTGGGAAACGTAAGAGGGCACCTGGAGTCTGCGTCTTCGGACGAGCGCACATGTAATCAGGGAAATACAAGAAACCCATACGTCAGGTATTGCTCTCCCCACCCAATGTACCTATCTAGTCGCATCCACGATCATGTACCTCTACTAACTGTTAAGTCTCCTAACATGCCTCTATCAGCAGTTAGACCTAACGCATGCGCACGAGTGATCAGCCAACACACAAGGACCTCTACATGTTACTCATCTCAAACATACTCATGGTACAACTTTGTCGAGGTATATGCGATACACTACGAACGGTAGTCCCTTAACTCTAAGTCCATATGCATTCAAAGGATAATAAATAAAGTAAGCTAATATTATTGAGTAGGCAGTAAATCAACAACTGTAATAATGGTACAGCTAGAAGAACAAGAAATAAATGAGCAGTGATACGCAATAAATAAAATACAGACTAATTATAAATAACAAATTATGGCAAGGTATCTTGCCGGGTGGGACGCCCAGTGTGCTGCGATACTCTACAAGTTCCAATTGTCTCATAGCCATATTTGATGGAAAGGTTCCGAATTTATGGAAAATTAGGGGTATATGGTTAATCACGATCAATGTTGAATAACGAGGAGAATTTAGGAAGATAGACACATATACAGATTTTAAAAATATTTATAGTCCTTGATAAATAGTTTTATATAAATACTTGGAAATATCATGAAATCATTTCAGGATAAAAACTAAGTTTTATAAAATAATATTTTAGGTCAAAATCTATATTTCGTAAAAATACTTCTAGGTATATACAAGATAATCCTAGAAAATTTGTTAATACTAAAACCTATCTTTTGTTAAGATGTAACATTTTTTTCTCAAAAAATAAGCAAGCAAAATACTAAAATATTAGGGTTTATAATAATTTTTAAAATATGTAATATTACTAACAATACTAAAAGAAAATTTTATAAATATTTATGATAACCTTCTTATTAGTTAATTTATACAACCGTAGATACTGTACTTAGGAGTAACAAATTTTAGGAGTAAAAATAATAATAATAATTATTATTATTATATACTTAGTTAATCATATATATAACTGTTCTTATAAAAATTTAATTAATTCTGCAATATAACACAAGAAAAAGAAAAGGAACCAAAAATTAACTAATAATAATTATACTAAATATAACATCTAAAAAATCTACACTTCTCCAGTAATAAAGTTAACAGTTATTGTTCATTCCCAAAATCAATGTAAACCAATCAAAAAAACTAAGGAAAGAAGAGAGAGAGAGAGAGAGAGAGAGAGAGAGATGTAATTTAGTAGAAGAAGGGAGAAAGAGGTGAAGGAGGAGATCGAAAGGGAGCAAGGGGGGTGGAGACTCGGCTCACCGGCCGGAAGAGGGGCACGTACGGCTCCGGTACGCTCGACGGAGTCGCGGTGGTCTGGGGAGGCTCGATCGACGGTCGCTGCCAGCGGCACGGGTTTGAAGCGGAGGCGGCACGGGGTTGTACATGGCGGCGGTGGGTGTGGTGGCTGCATTTTCATTTTTTTTTGCTGTGGTTGCGGTAATGGTAATGGGGGGTTCGATTTGGGTCGTGGTGGACGAGGTGGCCACGGCGGGGGTTAAGGGGTGGCTGCCGGTCGACTTGGCCAGGGTCGGGGGTGTGTTATGGTTGTGATGATGATGATGATGATGATGGCAGAGGCAGGGAGATGGTTTGTCGGGGTGACGGTGGCTGGGTTGTGATGGATTGGCTGGGTCTTCGGTCGGTGGACGGGCGTGTGTGGTCGCAGGGGACGAAGCCGGGCGGTAGGACGGTGATGATAGTGGTTAGACGAAGTCAGGGTCGGATTGTGGTGGAAGTGGGGTGGTGTCAATGGAGCCAGGGAGCGTGTGGTGGGGTGTTCTGGGGGTGGTTGCGTTGTGTCAAGAGTGTTCAACACAACGGGGATGAAGGTCCAGATTTGTCGTCCTCGGGTCAAAAATTTATGTATATAAAAATATACTGGATATGAAAGGCGCGGACACGGACACGATGTACAATGGTTGTGGTGGAAAAAAGGGTTGTGGAATTGATGGAGAAAAGAATAAGGAGTCTCTCCTCATATAGGGGGTGAAGGTCTAATTGGATACGGCTTCGGACGTTTTAGATTCCCCTCAGATATTCCACTATTTAATTCAAATCGATCTAAAAGCAAGTTGATCCAATCCAAATCTAATATAGATGATTCAAATTTAAAGATCTATTGGAATCAAATCTTTTTCAAATTAACTTATCGTAATTTAAATAAATAAAATTAAATATCTTTTCCAATAATAAAATATAATATTAATAATTAATTTTGAAAATCATAATAATTATATGACTTTAAAGTCATGTATCACTCATAAATCTTGAATAATATAGAAAACTTACTTTCTAAATTACCAATAATTAAAATAGACTTCCAATAATAAATAAGTTTTGAAAATTTCTCAATGTGATGCTTTGTGTAACTTTTTGGCAATAAAATAAATAAAAACATTTGCCATCTATTATTTGAATGCTATATTTTTATATAAAATATTTTCTAAAAATATGTAACTCGCACATATTCGCACTCGCCGAGCAATACGAAAATACAAATTCGCACGAGACACACATTTGTACGCGACATATAAATATGAAGTACAAGTAAATACCGTTAAATACTAATTTATAAAAACTATCTTAGTAGAAAGTTAGGGGGTTTACAAAGTCAATGTCCAACTATTTTTTGATGTTTCACTTTGTAACTTATCCCGATATGATTTCCTTTGTTGACTTACAAATGTATCAACATTCAGGACTACGCCTACTAGGTGACTTACTTAGACACCGTGCCTGAATTCTTTCGACGCATCTTTTAAATTAACGTTGCACAAGGCCACAATCTGTTCGACACAAAAGTTCTTCGAGTCAACGATGCTTAAAGGCAATGGTCTTTTTGGCACAATTGTTTAACACAAGTTGACAGTGCTCAAAGGCAAAAATTGTTTTGACACAAAGGTCTTTCTACGATGCGTCTTATGTTCGATTCCTATCAAGTAGAAATTCATTAGCCAAATTTCCAACTTGTTCGTCTCGCAATATCGAATATAAGTTCGATTCACGCAAGCTCAATTGCAAGGTGAATCCAAATTTAACGACACAACTATGAAAGTCATTTTCTTATCGCTCGCTCCCGTGCATAGCACAATTCTCGAAATCGCATATCTGTATCACCAAGTTGTTTATAAAAAACTTATTTCGATCATCAACTAACATAATCATTCAAGCATTCGTCCAACTAATCTTTAAAATCTAACTATAAAAGTCTCGGCCGAAGATGTTCCATCAAATCCCGAAACATTCAATCGATCGCCTAGACTTTATCCTCAACATACACCACATCATATTTGTTCTCGATGCAATTCCATATGAGACATCATATGATTCATCTTATGGGTCTGCAACATTCATTTTTGATTTGGCGGTCAAGTCTTCTAGGGTCAGCCGCCCCGAAGCTACGCTCGATAATTGTGGATCATTAACGAAGGACAGTTACTACAAACCATGCTATATCTTATTTTGGAGCCAAATTATGTTCCGATAATTTCTATAGGACTACCTCCAAATTTGGACATAATCATTTCTCCCTGCACAACTGAGTGCAACTATCCTCCGAAAAATTCATGCACTACCATTGATGATTCCGTAATTCACGAAACAACTACTCGTATTGAGTTTGAGTCTATCTACCTACTGTCAACACCTTAGATGCTATATGCATCTCAGCAATCATCGATGACTTATAGTCTCGCACTGATCAATCACAAAGTTTACGATCAACCAGTTCGATATTTCATATTACTATTTCTAAAATCTCGATATCGTAGGCTCGTCCCATTTTGTATTCTCACATCGTGCTTATATTTTCTTGCGTATCAATTTTGGTAGCACGAGGGTCAAATTTTAATATGTATCAATGCCAACTTAACTCGTATTGCATATATCCAAGTTCTCTACAAACTTTTCCATACGCATCGGCTCATTTTTCGATTCGTCGTATCCCGTTTTACTTCGATCGCGTAACTAAGTTACCGATTATCCAATATTGAACCCTCGAGTTATACGATCATGCCCTCTAAGTTTCGCGTGTTTTAGTCGTACTCAAATGAGTTTTGTTGCAGTATAACCAACTATCTCTTAGACACAATTTATCCGCATCAACCGACTTTTTATCGATATCGCAATTTGTGCGACCCGATTACAATTTGTATCGACCAACATTTTAATCGAATTCGCAAGTCATGCGATTCGATTTCAATTCGCATAGAGCAACATTTTTTTATCAAGTTTGCAAGTCGTACGATTCGATTATAAGATTGAGTTTTCTATTCCGTCGATCCGATTATTATCTCGAATCAAAACCATTTCGCTAGTCCCGGTCATTCGACCGACTTATAAATTTTCGTCTGGCATATCATTCAATGATACAAGTCCTGCCTTATCGTTTTAACCGATTATTGAAGAACACTTGCATCAACATTCCATCGTGCAAATTTTCAATCGAGTCTCGGTACTATCATCTGTTCGTTGCGGACAAACCTTTTATGATTCATGCAATGTGTCGATGCAATCCATCGCACAAGTAGTATAGCATATACCACTCAAAAATTGAGTCATTCATTGCATAGGTGGTATGGCATGTACCACTCAGACATTAAGTCATTTTTTTTGTATCATACTCGGTATGAACCAACAATCTATTCTGACTCACAATTTCTGTAGTGATCATGCCGATCACATACGTAACTTTTGATCAATTAAAATCTGACACAACTCAGCCAATGTATTCATTTGCCAACACAAGTTTGGTGCGCAACCGAACGATTTGTTCTCATCGACTTACGACTTCAGTTCCTTCCATTGCACCTTGTGCAACGATTCATTTCCGACATCCGTTGCACTTCGTATAATAATTTATTTCCAACATACGTTGTACCTCGTACAACGATTCATTTTCGGTATTCAATGCGAATGCTCGAATTCGACAAACGCATTCGATATCAACTTTTATGTTCACTGCAACGCATCAATTCATAATTTAACTCGTTACAATTTATGCAACAAAATATCTCACAATTTTTGTTATATCGATGCAACCAACATTTCTCATACCAACTTGCTGTATTGAATAACAAATATCTCGATTCACATTTCACAACATGTTGCACTTGCAGCAACAAATATTTTAATTTACATCTCGTGACTTATTGTACTTGCAACAATATTTCACGACTTTCTCAGCAAACATCATGTAATTTCCAAAACACATGCGGCAAAATTACATGATTTGAATTAGACTTATTGTATGGAACATCCAGTACGTCATTGAGTAGAGTCAAGAGTGATTCGATTGTGGTGGACAACTTTTAGAAATAAAACGAAGCAAGCGTCTTAAGAAAATTGAACCTAGAGCTCTGATACCAATTTGTCATGCCCCGACTCAAGAAATCGTTCATCCTTGTTTGATTTTATTAAATCGATCGTCCTCGCTGGGGCATGATATCGTACGAGTCTAGAGTTGCACTCCTACAAGGCAAGATGCCAACTTCTTAAAATGGTTATCTTTGATTTGTTATTAGCAACGGAAGAAAACAGGCTATACGAAACAATTCTCTTTATTGATAAATAAATTGAGGTTACAAAGGCTTTCAACAGTCCAACTGAATTTGCTAGATTGGCTTACAACACTTAGGTTCTCTCTTGCCAACAAAGGATTTCACCATTCCATACATCAAGCCTTCTATATCTCGGCCGCATCATCTTGTTGCAAGTCCGAGCGTCAATGCGATCGTATGCCTCAAAACACTACGACATTTCCTACTTCAGCGCATTCAAAAAAAGCTCCACTATGAGCAATCTATTCCCTGTGTCCTGCAAAAAATCTGGTAGGGGATTAGTACTAATTCTCTCCCGTACTAATATTGACCCACTTTACTAAACCAACATTAAGCAGATATATTGAATCATGAAGCATACAATTTAGTGATCTTTCTATCTTTGCCTTAGGATCAGTTTTTTGGTATATTCGAAAGCAGTAAAATATGTTATCATGGCAAGCATGTTATTTGATTCGCATAAGCAAGCAGGCAACCAATATCAATCTTGTGTTGTTTTGTAACTTCTTACCAACATCGACGTACTCACTCTTACCCGACGTAAGATGAATACGTCTATCATCTTTTCCTGTCATATTATTAGTGATCTTGTGCGGATCTCTGTGTGCCTGCATATTCAACCCACCGTTCTTGAAAATATATAAAGGTCACTAGCATTCCAAGCCAGAATGGACTATATATCTAAAATCACATATGAAAGACGATGATCACTCTGTGCGATTGCTAACTCTAACATCAGAGGACCTCGAGTTACTTGGAAAGTGGCTTATCACATCAATAACAGGTCGCAAGCCCTCTAAATGAAGTGCACCACCAATACCAATTTTACCGAATCATCACCCCTAGGCCGAACGGTTCCAGCGCCCTGGCGTACCACATTCGAGGGAAGTTATCACCCATGCACGGGCTATATATATTAAGTCCATTTGACCATGCAATGCACATCACTAGCATACAAACAAACAATTAGCCTATCTCTATTTCCATTGGCACAATGCCCAAACTCAATGTTCATCAACTAACGTCCTGAAGGCCATGAACATTTCGAAGGCACCATGCCACATTCTACAGTTCCATCATACCATTTGTGCCACAACTGTTTTCTTCACAAAGAAGCTATCTTTTATGAGTCTCGTGCACATATGCACGCTTTGACACATTTATTTTCTTTCCTTCGAGTTGTGCATTCGATGCATGCGCCTCTATATCGTATTTCTATGTTCTATACCTTAGTGTTCAATAATCATACCTTGTGTACTAGGACACTGGCCTCAATCTTTTTATGTTCTAGCCTTCAAACTCGTGCATGATCAGGGCAGGAGGGTACGAACGACTCGTGCACTGAGGTACTTGTCGATACAGTTATCCTATTTTCTTATGGCTTGCGCATCGAGGTGCTCGCCTTTGTGATATTTTAATGTTCAAAAACGACTCATACATTTGATGTATATTTTATTTTAATTGTTCTATCTAGTGTTCGAGACGCAATACGATTTCTCTCATTCAAGGCATGCCTATAGTCTCGATAGGTTAACTTAGCATACAATGGTACATTTTACTTAGGCAAGACGGAGTAGGAAAGAAGGGTCAAAGTCCTTCCACCTTAAGTTGATACGCCTTGTTGTTTTGCCGAGCCGATGTGGTTCGATTTCATAACTTTATTGCACGGCCAACTCTTCTTACTTAGCCATTTGAGCACTTCGTGCTTCATTGAATTATTCGACCGATTTGGCTTACCGTGCCTATGTCTTAGTCTGGTGTGAGGTGGTGATTTGGTTTTTTGGACTTCGTTGCAAATAAGACAAAATATCAACCTCTTATATTTCAGCATAAACGTATAGCCTGTACACGAAACCAACTAAAATTAATATTCGTTCGAATCGGACTTGTGCGTTGCATCGATTCGATTTCTTAGAATATGCGAACCGACTCAATGCTTTCTCTTGGCAAACTTAACACTTACATCGATCTTATTTGATGCATTCCTCGGGTTAATATAACTCTTTGCATCGATTCGCACCGATACATATTTTTAGTCAACGTAACTCTTTGAGTTAACGACTCAGCATAATGCACCGTATAGAGAAGGGCATTATAATAGTCCTGAGGCTGCAAGATCCTTAGGCTCCAGCCCCCTGGTGGTTAAGCTGAAACGGAGGTCTCCATCACCTTCTTCCATGGCGACCCAGGTCCTCACTGATGAAGAATTAGGGGACTACATGTGTACCAATGCTGAGGCACCCTCTTTAGATGTTGTAGTCCCTCGAGATAAAATTGTTTATTTTATTAACATAAAGTTATCTTTGAATTACTCTTATGTGCAATAGAATGCCATGTACTTCGTAGATAAGGCTCTGTATGTGTTACAAACATAAGTGACAACCGTTAATCTCGTAAATCGGGTTGTCCCATCCCAAGGCACTTACTTCTTGGTTCCAGAACGAATGAAAGACGAGGAACCGATCATCTTCGGTCGGGTAGAACATCCCAAAGACTCACTTCTGCTGAACCAAAAACCGATAATGACAAGATGTAGATCTATCGTTACACAGACCCAGCCAAATGCCTCATCCAAAAGATAGGATACGAGTTGGCAAGTGGCAAATGTCTAAACTATGGCAAGGGCCAACGCCTTCTCTTATGACTTAATATTCCAAAAGGAAAGTCTCAAAATTACAACCATCATACTTAACGGGGTTGGGTTATGTTACACCCACAACAAATTCGGAGAGTTCGGAACCGGAGGTCACGATGCACTCTCACTCCTCTGATTTCTTGGCCTAGAACTCCAATACTAGTATCAGCCAGGCCTTCAAAAAGATATTGTCAGTCAATATGGTCTCTGTAAGTCCTCCAGTCGAGGAGGAAGACTAGACGCTAGAATTTTTTGAGAAAGAACCCTGGGCTCAACGCCTAGGATCTCCGTGGGAGTAGCGCTTCGAATAGCGAGAACCTCCTACCGAAGACGAGGTCGTACAAAATAACCTGGAGATGAGGCTTCACCTAAATCCATATTTATTAGAGAAAGCCTGACTGAGGAAGACAAAGAATATCTGATACAACTTATCAGAGAGTACATCGATGTCTTCGCTAGGAGCTATGAAGACATGCCGGGTTTAGACCCGCAAGTCATAATGCACCAACTTAACATTTTGTCCAATGCTAAACATGTCAAGCAGCAACAACATTGTTTTCGTCCTAACATCATGGATGTTATCGAGAAAGAAGTGGACAAACTCATAGATAGTGACTTTATTTGCGAAGAGCAACATCTAGATTAGGTGGCCAACATCGTTCCTATTACCAAGAAGAATGGGAAAATTCGAGTCTGCATAGACTTCAAGGATCTTAACTCGGCCTGTCCAAAAGATGAGTTTTCCCTTCCGATCATTAATGTGATGATCAACAATAATTGTGGCTTTGAACGTATCTCCTTTATGGACGAATTTTTGGGCTATAACCAGATCAAGATGTTCCCTGATGATGAAAAGCATACTTTATTCCGAACCCCAAAAGGAATCTACTGTTACATGGTGATGCCTTTCGATTTGAAGAATGCTAGGGCGACATATCAATGGGCTATGAGAACTATATTCCACAAATACCTCTAGAAAATGGTAGAATATTATGTTGATGACATTGCCATCAAAAGTTGGAGGAAGGCCGACCATCAGGAGGACCTAAGGATAGTGTTCGACATAATGAGGATACATCGACTAAAGATGAACCCAACTATGTATTTCCTGGGGGTTTCCAGTGGTAAGTTCTTGGGCTTCATTGGCACAGCCAAGAGTATTCATATTGACCCTGAGAAAACTAAAGCAATCCTGGACATGGCTCCCCCGAAGAATCTCTGTAAGCTTCGAGGCCTACAAGTACGCTTGGCATACATCCGAAGATTCATAGAAAATCTTTTTGGACGATCCCAATCCTTTACTAAGCTAATGAAGAAGGGGGTATCTTATGTATGGACTGAAGAATGCCAGCAGGCATTCGACAACATCAAGAAGTGTCTCACTAGTCCCCCAGTTCTTGTAGCATGGGGAGGCCCTTTCTACTATATGTCCGAGCAATGGATCATTCTCTCAGTGCTTTACTAGCCCAGAAAAGCAATAAAGGCCATAAAAAGGCAATCTACTATCTGAGCAGGACCATTATTGGTGCCAAAGATCGGTATAATCTTATAGAGAAAGAGTGCCTCACCCTGGTCTTCGCCATCCAAAAGACGTGCCACAATATATCCGGACAAATGATACACGTTATCTCTAGGGTTAACCCCCTCAGAGTCCTTATGACAAAGCCGGAAGCATTATACTCGTGGTTGGCCACATGGGCAATCTAGCTAACGCCTTACCACATGGTATTCGTTCCACAAAAGGCAGTTAAGTGTAACCCCTATTTCCAATATTTTGAAATATATTAATTATTTGACTTAAATAGTGATTTTGGAATTTTATAAATATTTTAATTAAATAGTTATTATGATAGAAGGCTTTAGTCATGGTTAAGATTTGGAGTACAAGATGACTAGAAATTTTGGTACGAAGAGTATAGTCGAGTGCTTTGACTAGTGTTTTAGCCATGGTACGGAAGGCCAAGCCATATTTGTCTTCTAACTAGGAAAATCTGTTAAACTTGCGACTTAACCCCTATAGACAATTTAACTATTTATTAATTATAATATTGACTTTTTAGGAGACCCGGTTGTACCAATTTAGTCCGAACTGGACCCGAACCAACCAAAATCCTATTTAGGCATATAGTGATACCAAAGACACCCATGTAAGTATATTTTATATATAAGAATATATTTTATATTTTATTTTTATGGATTAACAGTATTTGATAAATATAGTTATACGTATTATCTAAGTATTGTTAATTTTTATATGACATTTAGAATGTTAGCACGACTTTCGATGGACCAATTAAATTAGAGTTAGAATGTGTCGCCCAATGATGTACCTATTATTAGCTTATTGCATTTTGTTATCATCATAATGTTATTTATTGATATTATAATTATTATAAAGGTATCTTATTTATTGACTATTTGTGTTCTTAGGATATATATATATATATATATATATATATATATATATATATATATATATATATATAAATTAATATATATATATATATGAAAATTTTTGTAATACATCCACCCTTTTGGGATGTATCGATACATCCCAAATCTGAACCATTGGATTTTGATCCAATGGTTCAGATTAAATTTAGATTAAATTACGCATGAGACATCATTTAATGTTGTTTTTTACTTTTGACCTCTTGTTAACTTGCTATAGCAGGTCATTCTTTAATACAATTTTTTAATAAACACCCTAAATTAACTCATATTTACTTTCTCTTTCACCCATCCAATTTAATATTTTATGCAACTACATATATATAACAATATGTCGGTAAAGAAAGGACACAATGTGCCCTTGAATGGAGGTGATGTAGACGACGATATCACCGATGCTCCAATAGCTGGTGGCGATCTAGATGATGACACCGACGACGACAAGGACGAAAATTCTGTCAGTAATGTGAATAATAGTAAGGAAAGAATTCAGAGAAAGAAGAGGGGTAGGAAGCCGATAAAAGCTCGTTCTCTCAAATCTCTTCTTTGTGTAAATTAAATCCAAGAAGGACACAATCCAAAATTTTAGTTATTGCTTAGCATAGTCTGCTTAGTTATTATAAAATTGTGGTGTTGCTTTTGAAATATTTTCATCTTTAGTCTCATATTTTCTATGAATATGTGTTATTTTGATTTAGTAATCTTTCCGTAATTTATTATTTTTGTTTCATCTAACAATTTAATATTTTGGTTACAAAGCTACAGGCCATGGTGGTGGTGGTGGAAGGAGAAACGGAGATGAAGAATCCAGTTCGTGGCGGATTTCATCGAGCCCTCCTCGAATAACGAGGAGTACCAACAGAAAAGCTCTTCTAGATTTCCTCAAATTGTTAATCATGATAACCTTTCAAACGGCTAGTAGATTCTTTTTTAGTCCCAAAACTTATTTGGCTTTCCATCTTTTTCACTTTTTGTACTTTTTTCTTGTTATATATATAATAGTTTTCTTGTTTCAACTATTATTTATTCTGAAATACATAGAATAGTTTTGTTATTTTATTTTGTAGTACTGGAGAAAGATGTCTACTCGTATGGAACATATAGAAGAGGTAGAAGATTGGATGCCAGCTTCAAATGAAACCTTCATTCCGCATATGATGCGCAGGTTTGAAGAACAACTGTCGAAGATTTCAGATCAACTTGTTTCGATCAATTCTAAGCTTGGATCAATAGAACTTGAACAAATTAATATATCTCGACATTTGGAAAAGATGGAAGAATCTTCTGCTTTGAGGCATCTTTATCTGGAGTAATTAATATTGTGGAGGAGGTTAACGTTGAATCTTCTGATGATGACGAGGGGTAGAAGAAAGCTGATAAATCAATCCAGCAAATTCTCAATATATTCTCTCTAGAAGAAACTGACATTAGCAGTTCTTCGAAAAGAATGTGAGAAAATTTAGATCTGGTCACACATTTGAAAAGTTTAACAAGAAATTCAACCTCAAAGCCTAGCCAGTGTACTAATAGTTCTTCGAGTTTTTACAATTATATTTTTGCGGATGGTAAACTTGATGAGTAAGTAATATGAGTTTTCATTTCATTTCAACAGTTTTTTCATAATCTATTTGTTTCTTTTCTTAACGAAATAATATCATCTTGCAACAAGATTTATGTGAGTCGGGTTGAGATGAAGTCCTTTGCTCCAGGAAGCAGAATTAAAGATGGGGTATGTAGATAGTATATTTTTTCTTAGATACCATCTATGTTTACTTCGATGCCAATACTGATTTTTTTTAGTAAGATACTCAGATTGTAACCCTTGTCTCTGCTCTTCTCACGCGGAGGAACGGATAAGAACTGTCAATAAAGCTAATGTATGGTATTTACCAATAATGTTAACGGTGTGTGGGCAATTTATTCTTTAATGATTATGCATTAAAAAATTTTTTGTTTGTTTGTCGTTCGTAATGTATTAATTGACGTGTATGTAGAGAGCAACGTTACCTCCATCTAACAAACAACTTCATGAAATATGGAAGAAGAACAAATATTTTCAGGATTATATGGGATCTTTAAGCATTTGTAACAAGGTATTTTCTGAAAATTGATTAATTTGTTTTACATAATTAATCCTGATTCATATATACTTCTTTTGTTGGACCACTATACTCTTGCAAGAGTTATGGTTAAAATAAAGACAGTTGAAATTTGGGACACCCTTGCATGTACAGATGAGGCAATTTATAACAAAGCAGTCATAAAAGAAATAGTAAGCTCATATTCATAAATTTTTATGAATTGCGTACTAGATTCACGGTATACTAATACATATTGTATTCTGGTAGTTGTAGCTTTCAAATTTGGATCTCTTTCTCGAGGAAAAGATTTTGAAGTTGAGAGATGCTAGGTTCAACTTTTCTACTTTCTCCATAATCCGTCGTCCTTATGTTCCCCGCCAAGACAATATATTTGATTGTGGTATTTTTGTAATTTTATTTATGAAAGACGGATGTAGTTTGGAGTCCCGTTCTTTCAATGTAAGTCTGAAAATATGTCATCAAATACTTACACTTTTTAGAGCAATATTTTTATGTTATGTTTGTTATATGCAGTTTGATTCGGAATTGGAAAGGTGCAAAGTTGTTGTATGGATTGCATCTTCAAAGCACAATGAAGAAGAATCCAAATTGTGCAACAATATAATTAAGCAGCAAAGGTTGAAAGAAGACCACTCTGATGGATAAAGATGGAAGACGCTGAATTTTTTTTCTTCTTTTATCTAACGAATTATGTTCATTTGTTTTGTAACAAATGGTTAGGAATAAAGTTTTTTAGAGTTATAATCTTCTTAAAATGTGGGATAAAAATTATATCAAAATGTTCATTTGTTTCATAATCCTGCTGCCATATAATCTATCTTTGAGAAAATTTATCAAATGCCCAAAAACCGTAAAAGTTTTATGAAAAATCCACTACAAAATAACATTTTATCGTGTGTCCAGAATTAGCGAAAAATATATAAAAGGGTACGGCATGACCTTTTTCCCTTATAATTTATTGAAAACAACCACGAAACCTACTCTTTAAAACAAAAATATTTTGATTCTTCCTCTTCTTCCATACGCTGCTCATTTTCGAACTTAGGTTTTATCCTAAAAAATCTTCAAACCCTACTTCAAAAACTCGTCAGTGACTCTCCATTCGCAATCTTCACACCAGGTCGCAATCATCAGCATCAAATGGAACCCCAGTTAGAGAAGAGAAGATATAGATATGCAAGAAGAGAGAGCTGTTGTGAAGAGATTTAAGAAGGTTGCACATAAGCCAAAGGCTAGTAACAAGAAGAAGGGCAAGAAGAAGGTATAACTATAAGTTTTGTTCATGATTCTATTAAAATGCATGAGAATAGCCATTCTCCGTGTTAAAATACAGGAGAACGGCCATTCTCCGTGTTAAAATCACGGAGATTAGTCATTCCCATGTTAACATGTAGGGGAATAGTCATTCTCCGTGTTAAAATGCAACAGAATGGCCATTCTCCATGGTTAAATCATGAAGAATAATCATTCTCTATTTTAATATCATGGAGAATTGTTATTCTCCTTATTAAATTAATGGATAAATTCCATTCTCCGTGTTGACTTGACGAAGAATGACCATTCTCCGTGTTAAAATGCAGAAGAATTGTCATTCTCCGTGTTAAAACAACGGAGAATGGCCATTCCCCATGTTAAAATGCAGGATAATTGTCATTCTCCGTGTTAATATTACGGAGAATTGTTATTCTCCGTGTTAAATTGACGAAGAATAACCATTTTTCGTGTTAAAGTGCTGGAAAATGGTCATTCTCTGTGTTGATGTCATGGAGAATGATCATTCTCTGTGTTATAATCACGGAGAATGACCATTTCTCGTGTTAAAATATAGGAGAACAGTCATTCTCCGTGTTAAAATCACAAAAAATTGACATTCTCCGTGTTAGATTGACGGAGAACAGTTAACATAAACCTAATTTTTTTAATTTTTTTGTAGGAAAAAACTTTCAGGAATAAAGATTCAAGAGTTTTTCGTTCTTCTTTTAAGACGATGGTTACTCTTATGGATGACGTCAAAAAAGATGGCGACCGATTTCCCGAGCCAGCTGTTGATTCTTTGAAGAATACCGATTTCTATAATATCGTCGATGTATTCTACAAAAACAAAGTTGGCACACAAGAATTGGCCAAGGTTTCAGAAGGTCTTGAAAAATTGATAGAACTTTTGTGGAAGACAAATGTGGCATCGGATACTTTCAACTGAGCACTACTGTTAAAATAGCGTCAAGTGTGGGCGATATGGCAGTATTTTTGGTCTACCGCTGAAGGATGATAGTGAGGATGATGCTAATTATAGAAGATTAATCATGAAAAAAACAACAGCAACCCACACCACCTGCATTGTTGAGCCTGTGTAGAGATCACTTCACAAGATTGCTTATTTCAAGGGCAAACACTCAGAAGTCACGAATAAGAAAGTGATAGAGAAGTTCTTTGAATTGTTACAACGGCTTCTTGGCGGAGATAATACTGTTAATCTAGATGATTTGGCCAACTTAATAATCTTTCACTTGTACCAAACAGTATTCTTCATAAAGTCTGGCGGTTCAAATTTGTCGTACAGATTCTTGGCCTTGGTAGCCAGCATAGAAGTTATCAACAATATATGTTAGCCAAGGTTAATCTAGGAGTATGTCATGGAGAGCATCAAGAGGACTACAAGTAGAACTAAAGGGGGGATTACTCCGATGCATACTCCAAAATGGAAGGTTGCACAATATACTTCCTCTATTGGTTTACGGAACATAGTACCCTTGTGGAAAGGAAGTCCATACCAATACGTGAATACCCGAGATTTTACACCTGGAATGGGTATGAAATCTCAGTCTTCCTCAAACGTGAATATCACATTAAAGTGAGATATAAACAGATATTCAAAGATTTGGTTATAGATGTTGGAAAAGAGGAAGGCCACCTAGAAGAGGATGCTGAACAAGAGAGACCCCAAGAAGGTGGGGATGAGGATGCTGAACAAGAGAGACCCAAAATGAAGTCCAACAACCTGAAATGAACACCTCCGCGATGGAGGATTTGATGCGAGAATTGGAGGAATTATGAAAAGAAAAATCTCATTTTATTACTGAGAATGAGAAACTCCATGAAAAGGTTCAAAAACTGGAGGCAAAAGGAGCCCAACAACATGCAATAAACATTATGATGGAGGGGCCAGTGCAAGAATTAGACTTTTGGCAAAAAGGTATTCTCAGATTATTGCTGAGAATGAGAAGGTTCATGAAAAGGTTAAAGAGCTAGAGGCACAAGGTAAAATTTTCTCTTTTTTCAAAGTTCTGATTTGAAATTTCCCGTGTTAAAATCATGGAGAATGTCCATTCTCCGTGTTAATATCACGAAGAATGGCCATTTCTCGTTGTAATATCACGGAGAATGGTCATTCTCCATGTTAAAATTACGGAGAATGGCCATTCTTCGTTGTCATATCACGTAGAATGGATATTCCCCATGTTAGGATGCAGGAGAATGGCCATTTTTTGCGTTAAAATCATAAAGAATGGTCATTCTCCATGATAAGATTACGGAGAATGGTCATTTCCCGTGTTAAGATCATGGAGAACGATCTTTTTTCCTTCTTTTAAAAAAAGTATACATTGATTAATATCGTACTTTTCATTGTTATTTGTTTTATACTAGTTCAATCAACCGAAAAGCTCAAAGAGGCAAATAAAATGCTCATTAATGAGAAAAGCAAACTTTAGCAACAAGTTGAATCATTGCAGAATGAAGCCATGATAAAGGATGGAAAGATCGCTAATCTCAATGCCATGGCGGCAGCATTGCAGCTTGAGGAGACTCAACCAGCTGCTAAACATAAGTTGCTGAACATGCTGCTCCAAAAGAAGTCACAATAAGATCAACGGGGGAAAGGTTGAGAAGACCAACACCGGCAGTAGCCGACGAAGATTTTACTCCCATGGGAAAAGAATACAGTAGCAACAGAGGCTAATAAAAAGCAGAAGACAAATGTCACTCCGAAACGAAAACCTCTAGCCAAAATCGGTGGATGAGAAAAAATAAAAAGGCAAAATCGAAAGAATCTGTTAAACCCAAGATGGACCCAAAGATGGCTAAACTAGTAAGAAATGGAAAAATACTGAGGGGATGTGATGACCTCCAACTTTGGGGGGATGCAAATAAAGAGCTGAAGAAGCTTTACAGGAGCATCGTATTTCCAAGAAGATGAGTCCAGAGTATGTATTCTAAACTAGACCAATCTTCGTCCAATTCATAAGGGAGAATGGCTATTATCTGTGGCAGTTGGACAACGAATGATCATTCTCCGTATCTGTTGGACGGACAATGATGATCATTCTCCATGTCTTTTGGACGACGAATGCTCATTCTCCGTGTCAGTTGGACGGCGAATGACTCTCTTTTTTTTATTTTTTTCCTTTTCCTTTATAGTCTTTTTTTTACAATTATATCCTGAGAATCTCTATTAAGTTAATCTAAACTAAATTTTTGTGCAGTAATATTGTATATATGAATGTCCCAAAAGAGGGAAAAAAGGAAGTTACCGTCATTCTATCAACAAAAGACATACAAGACATACTCAACTATGAAGACATGGAGGCTGGCATACTCAACATAATAATAAAGAAGATAAAAGAAGTTCAAGACTTGAAAAGAAACTACGTCCAGCCAAGTTCACATGGCGCACAATGTAAGTGGTCTGCATTCATGTTGTCCAACACATTGGTAAGAATCAAAACTAAAAAATCCCTATTTATGTGTACACTGATGAAAAATGACGTAAAAACTTACTAATGATATTGTGTTTTGTTTTTGGAAAATAGATAATTGTGGAGCCTGCCTTTGAACCCAAAGTAGCATCCGGCGCCATTGAAAATTTTAAACACGATGTAGAAGACTTCATCATGGGTTTAGAGTATGACATAGAGTGGCTATTCATTCCACTCTTTAATGAAGGATCCAAACACTATACGCTGCTCACATTCAACTTGACCTCCTACGAATGGACACACTACAACTCCTTGTGGCAAAATACGTACAAAAAGGGCAAGGAGGATGAAGAATTAAAGAAAAAGTCCATAGAGCCTATTGTCAGGAGTAAAATTTTGACGATGAGGGAAAGAAGCCCGACGATGATAAAGTATGAGAGCACAGATCTGAAATATTCTACACAATGCCCACAACAACTAGCACCCAACTGCCTCTTATACATAGTATTTTATATGAAGTGCTTGATGAATCATCTTTTTGAATTCCCAAGAGAAGACGACAACGTCGTTCACCAGATGGTTACAAAGACGAGGTTGAAATGGGCTAAGAAGTTGCTTTCAAGTAAACCCATGTAATAATGCCATAAGTACCAACCTAACAATGACATTATAAACAACAATGTAAATGGGCAAAAAACTTCTTTCTATATCTTTTGTTTGTCTTTTATTCTTCTGTCTGCGTCTTTTGTAACGTCTGTATTGTCTTTTATAATAAAATCATTTTTGAATTATATTTACATTGTTAAAATCACGGAGAATGGCCATTCTCTGTGTCAAAATCACAGAAGATGGTCATTCTCCATCCTAAAATACAGGAGAATGGCCATTCTCTATTTTAAAAATCACATAGAATAACCATTCCCCATCTTAAAATTCCAGAGAATGACCATTCTCCGTGTTAAAATTACGGTGAATGGCCATTCCCCGTGTTAAATGTAGGAGAATGGTCATTCTCCGTGTCAATATCACGGAGAATTTTCATTCTCCTTGTAAAATTGATGGAGAATTTCTATTCTTCGTGTTAAAATTGATGGAGAATGGCCTTTCTCCGTGTTAAAGTGATGGAGAATAGCCATTCTCCGTGTTAAAGTGACGGAGAATGGACATTCTCCGAGAAAACTCAACAGAACACTTGGCACAATGAAATAGCAAAGAATATAGACACAAAAAGTTTAACTTTTATTTACATATGAAAGTCTATTACATGTCCAAAACTATTACAGAAAATCCTACTACAAAGAAAAGCCTAAAAGCTACAGCTAGGAGCATTTCTCTGGTGCCTCAGCTAGGCGCATCTCTCTGGTGTCTCAGTTAGGCGCATTACTTCAGCATCTCAGCGTAGGCACATCACCGTGTATCGTCAGAGAGAAGCACTTCCTCGTCAACGTGCGCGCGCTTCGACAGAGTGTGGGTTGGCAATCAACCCAAATCTTGGGGCTCTTCCAGCCTAATGAAAATTGAGGCACGCCAACCCCGATCTTTGGATGCAACTGGCACCTTCGACAGCCTATGGGTCTTCCAGCCTAACAAAAACTGGACCACGACAATCCCGAACCTAGTAACCAACATCATGGCACACAGTCGATAAAGTGCCTGAACACGGACAGTCCACTTGGCACATCTCTTTCTTCTGAAGGAGTTCACCACCAAAGCTTCTTCGAATGAGGAGATCAATAACCTACAGGAAAGCATCTTACCAAGGCAGGGGATCGGTCGAGTCTATCTCCATAAGAAAAGCTAAGTGAAATGAGAAGAAACTCTTCATATACTACTGCCATTTATAGACAAGGGCAACTCATACACATGCACCAAGTAGCAGTCACTTTGAATTCAATTAAATGAATTTGCATTAATGCCAATGGATCTGCCCATCGAATTTTGCCAAGTCAGAGAGCCATCAATGCCTCGAAGAACTAAACAGACGGGCCATGCAGCAGATGCATTCGTCAACACCATACGCCTCATACTGATGCGCCCAATGGAGCACTGGCCAATGTGTCACCCCCACTTTTTCTAATAGGGCTATTATAGTCATTTATATTTTCTATTTAAATATTTGTTTAAGTTTTTATTGTTAGTATAAGTACTTTGATTATTAAACAATTATATTATATTATATTATATATATAATATATATATATATATATATATATATATATATATATATATCCAGCCATGAAGAAGCCGGAGGGTCCTCTCCTCGCGTCCCCGCCCATCCCCCTTGGGATCTGGGGGCTCGGGTGGCCGGTCGGCCTCTCCGGCCTGGCCACCCCCGTCAGCTTCTTCCTTCCCATCGGAGGCACCCCTGGATGGCCGGGCTCCGCCTGGCCCACCCCTCCGGCGTCGCCCCAGTGGGAGCCCCACCACCTCGCCGGCCCGCCGACCGGCTTCCTCCAATTTCCCCCACCCTCCCCCCAACCCCCTCGACGTCATCGCCGTCCTCGGCGACAGCGGCACAAACGGCATCGGCGCAGCCCACTTTCGGCCGCAGCCCCCCTCGGTGTACCCCCTTCTTTTACTGTCCCCCCCGCTGCTCCGCCGGGATTGCCTCCTTCCTCGGCGGTCTCCCCCACCCCGGCGCCACCACCTTACGCCGCTCCTCTTTCATGGTCGCCGCCTCCTCCCGATCCGGCGTCGTCCCACCCCTCAGAGGCGGCCGACTTCCTCTCTCTATGGTGGCCGGCGCCGCCCATCCCGTCTCCCGGCGGCCCAGGCCCGGTCCACGTCTCCTCCCCTCCCTCCACGTCGATGTTCTACCCACCGCCGGAGGTACCCCCCTCGTGGGCGTCATCCCCTCCCCCCCGACACTTTACGACGCTGATCCGGTCCCCGCCTCCACTTCGCCATCCTCCACGGCGCTCCCTCCTGCGTCGGAGGCCCCCTTCTCTTGGGCCATAGTGGCCGCGCAGCACCCCGCTCCGGCCACCGTGCTGCGGCCGTCGATGAGCCCTCCCTCCTCGGCGTGTTTCTCCCACAACTTGCCATCCTCCTCGGCGTCGGTCGGCGCTCCCCTGCCGGCGGCGTCGTCGCCCGTGAGTTTTGCCCGCCGCTACGAACTCCGGAGCCACCCAAAGTCGCACGCGGGAGGGATCGCCCTCTAGTAGCCGGCCGGCCATACCTCCCGGAGGTCGAGCCCTCCGCTCGCTCTACTCCCTCCGTCCGGTCGATGCCTCACGTCCACCTCCTTTACCCGTCCCCCACCCTCTCCCCCGTTCGCCGCTATATCCGCCCCACCCGCCGGCGGCTGACGCCCCGTTCCCCGCCCCCGCCCTCCCTATCTTTCCCTCTCCGACGGATGGCCTTGTCG
Organism: Iris pallida; assembly: GCA_029216955.1. Lineage (NCBI taxonomy): Eukaryota > Viridiplantae > Streptophyta > Magnoliopsida > Asparagales > Iridaceae > Iris > Iris pallida. The sequence goes on along the minus strand of JANAVB010023999.1, from coordinate 4,089,358 downwards.
GAGCCTTTCTCTCGGCTCTCGCCCGGCGGCCGCAGGAGACCTTCCGTCCCCCCCATCCTTGTCGGATCTGCGGCATCCACCGTCGGAGCTCACCGGCCCCCGCCTCGTCTCCGCTCCGATAGCCGCGCCGGCGGGGTCCCGAGGCACCTCGCGCAGCACGCCCCCCTCGTGCAGTGTGCAGCTCCGTTAACCGCGCCGACGGGGGGCCCGAGGCAACTCGTGCAGCACGCCTCCCCCCTCGTGCAATGTGCAGCCCTTGTGGGTTTGCCCGCCCTCGGGTCACGTGCGCTTGGGCCCAGCCAGTTTGAATTTTTAATTTCATTTCAAAATTCATATTTTCTTTTTTTCCAAAATAATAATAATAATAATTCAGGGATGAGTACCCCAACCCCCCACCATGCCCCACTCCCCCGCATTTCCATATTTCGTAATCAGGTTGTTGAAATTTCGAAATTTCAGTCTTTGAAATTCCGGTAATTCAATTTTTGTAATTTCAAAATTTCCAATTTCGAAATTTCAGCTTTTGTCATTTCGAAATTTTAAAATTTCGGTTTCGATATTTCGGAATGTCGATTCTGACCCTTTCACATTTCCTACCTTATCTATCAGGGCCCGTTTTGTGTTTTACGGTCCTGCACCCGCATGTAATGCTGTTTCTGAGGTATCCTTTATTTCAATAAAATTTCTTTTGCTTAATATATATATATATATATATATATATATATATATATATATATATATATATAAAATATATATATGCAATAGAGTTTTTATTTATAAAACTCTTAATATATTTAATAAAATAGGATACAAATTATTTAGCTTTATTTACAAAAAATTTAAAATTTTTATATATAATTGTTTTGTATTTATACATTAATAAGAATATATATATATATATATATATATATATATATATATATATATAAATATATATATATATATATATATATATATATATATATATATATATATATATATATATATATATATATATATATATATGGATAAAGGAAAAAGGGGAAAAGAATTTTTAGATATTTTAGATACGTGGTTATCTAGGTTTTTATATAGAAATAAATATAATGTGTGTATGTATGTATGTATGTATGTATGTATGTATGTATGTGTTGGCCCGTTGGTCATATGGTCAAACTAATTTTAATAATTGATCAAACTCTGTCTGGATATATGAAGCTAGTCAGGATATCTCGGACTCTTGGACATGATCAAGAATGGCTATCTACACAGTTCAAGACCGAAGCAATATTTGTCTGTTCGAGTCTGTATTTATTTGAGCAATGTATTTTTCATTTTATTGAGTCTAGGAATACGTTGTACACCGAGTCGTACTGGCAAATTGGCTATTCCAAAATGATTTCAAAATATTTTTAAAATATCCTTAGTTTTGAAAAACATTCATATTAACAAATGCTTCAAAAAGGTTTTCAAAAATCCCTAAAATCTAATTTTAAAAACCTAACCTAACCCTGACAGAACTCGGCCAGAGTTCGGTTAGTGGCCGTTTTGATTTTTGAATTCTCTGGAACTTGGTCCTCCTGCAGTTGCGGATTTGACCGAGATTTCTTCATCCAGTTCTGCCCGAATTCTGCCAGAATTTTGTCTTTGGAATTCCTATAAATAGAGAAGGATTTCGATCATTTCAACTCACTCATTCACTTTCAATCTTCTCTCTATCTAAAGTTTTCAGTCTCCCAAAGAGTTTTCTCGAGCTTCAAATTTTAAATTCCAAGCTAATTACAATCCTCTAGTCAATTTGCCAGTGCGATACGGTCTAGAAGTTTCAGAGTGATTGTAATCAGAGGCTTGATAGAAGATTCAACTCTTCAAAATTGAAGTTGGACGAGTTCTTCGTATCAAAGCTCGCGTTGTAGAAGTTGCAAGGACTTCGTAAGAAAACTTGCGGTTTTGCCAATAGTGGATTCAACTGGTAGCAAGAGTTCTACCGACTGGATTAGTCCTCAACAGAGGAAAACCAGTATACATCGCTATCTTTGCGTTTGCTTTCTTATCTCTGCCTTTACATTACTTAGTTGTGATTATTATTCTGTGATCTTGCTGTTAACATTTTTTAATTAGCATTATTCCACGGCCAACTCTATTCACCCTCCTCTAGAGTATTGTGCTTTACGATTCGTTCCTATAATTGGTATCAGAGCGGGTGTTACAGGTAAAGCAAGGTAACATTGTAATTATTTATTCATTTAATTAATTGTTATATAGATCACAGCACAACACATGACAACTGCGAAATTCACAAGTGAAGGCCAGGCCACAAACAGACCTCCACTGTTTGATGATACGAACTATACCTATTGGAAAACACGGATGAGTTTCTTCTTGAAATCTCTAGACTTTGATTTATGGTCTATTGTTATTGATGGCTATCAAAAGCCACCTCGTATAAATGTTGATGGAGTTCTAGTTGAAAAACCCCATAACAGATATACAGAGGAGGAAAAAAAAGGCCAGTCTTGACGCACGTGCTATTAACGCTTTATTTTGTGCTTTAGACAGAACTGAATTTAACAGGGTGTCTATCTGCACAACGGCTAATAAAGTGTGGAAGCTTCTTGAAGTCGCACATGAAGGCACGACTCAAGTCAAAGAATCAAAGGTCAGCAGACTTACTCAAGAGTATGAGGTGTTCAAGATGAAGCCCAATGAAATAGTTACTCAGATGTTCGAAAGATTCTTGGATATTGTAAATCTTTTGTCCTCCCTAGGCAAAGATTACAGTAACCATGAAAAGATTCGCAAACTCCTGCGAGCACTTACCAAGAACTGGATTCCAAAGGCTACTGCAATCATTGAAGGGAACGACCTCACAACTATGGCCCTCGAAGTACTCATGGGTAAGCTACTCACTCATGAACTGGAGCTACAAGATTTTGAAGAGCCTGCACCAAAGGAGAGGACAATCACTTTCAAGGCTCAGCACAGAAAAGCTACTGAAGGTGATTCAGACAGCAGTGAATCTGATGCTGAAAATCAAGCACTCCTAATAAGGAAATTCAAAAGATTCATGAGATATGAGAAGAAAGCCAAAGAAAACAATAGCAGCAACAACTGGTATCAAGATGATGCTGTCTGCTACGGCTGCAAAAAGAAGGGACACGTGAAGAAGGATTGTCCTACAAACTCATCATCAAGCAAGAAGAGCAACATGTATGAAAAAAGGAACTTGAAGAGATCAACATCTCGGAGATATGCCAACACCAGCATATGGCATGAAAGTGAAGCCAGCGATTCAGAAGATGAACAATCAGAAGACGGTACAAACGTATGCTTTATGGCATCCGATCAGATGGAACACCTTTCACATGCTAAAAGCAAATGAATCCTCGACAGCGGTTGTTCACGGCATATGACCGGTGATGCTACATTATTTGCAACACTATCAAAGAAAAAGAAGGAAGGTTATGTCTTCTTCGATAATAACTTGAAAGGGTATATCATTGGTATCGGTGATGTTGGTAAGTCTTCCTATCCTGTGATTAAGGATGTCTGTCTGGTTACCGAGTTGAAACATAATCTACTCAGCGTAAGTCATCTAGCTGATCATGGTTATGGCATCAACTTTGGCAAAGACAAATGTACTATAGTTGATAGCTCAACTGGTAGTACTATCTTTGAAGGTATCAGGGTAGACAACATATATGTTTTTTATTTGTTGGAAGAAACTAACATTTCAGGTAGATGATTAATGGCTAAAAGTGATGAGAGTCATCAGTGGCATATGAGACTCGGTCACGTAAATATGGACACAATCTCAAGATTATCGACAAAGAAGCTAGTATGGGGTTTACCGGACATAACATTCAAGAAGGATTCGGTATGCAGCCAATGTGAAAAGAATAAAGCTACCAGATCCACATTCAAGTCTGTAAACGTAGTATGTACTACTAGACCTCTACAATTGCTACATATGGACTTATTTGGTTCTAGCAGAGTTGCTAGCCTCGGAGGTAAGCTATATGCTTTTGTAATTATAGATGATTACTCTAGATACACATGGGTATACTTCTTGACACGCAAGAATGATGCATTATTCGAATTTATCGCCTTTTGCAAGAAAGTACAGAATGAAAAAGGTTACATGATCACTCGTATTAGAAGCGATCATGGTAGCAAATTCGAGAATACAGAGTTTGAGCAATTTTGTGACACACACGGCTTTGTACACGAGTTCTCCTGCCCTAGAACTCCACAACAAAATGGAGTTGTGGAACGTAAGAACAGAACTCTATCCGAAATGGCCAGAGTAATGTTAAACCAGTTTAGTCTATCTAAATATTTCTGGGCTGAAGCTGTCAATACAGCTTATTTTGTTCTCAATAGAGTTCTAATTCAACCCAAATCGAAGAAGACTCCATTTGAGTTATGGTTTGATAGAATTCCATCAGTTTCATATTTTAGAATATTTGGTTGTAAATGCTTTATTCTTAATACAAAAGACAATTTGGGAAAGTTTGACGAAAAGGCCGATAAAGGTATATTTTTAGGTTATGCGGCCAAGAGCAAAGGATACAGAGTATTCAACAAACGAACCATGATCATCGAAGAGTCAATCAACGTCACTTTTGATGAACTTAATCAATGACTATCGATAACAATGACGAAGATCCAACTGTACCAAGCTCAACAATAGCTGATTCTCAACCAAGCTCGGCACTAGCTGATCCTCCTAGAGAAGATCCAGGAACCAGCTACCTTCAGAGTCTGCCGAAAAGATTAAAGTTTACGGCTGATCATCCAAAGGATTTGGTAATTGGTGATATTACCAAAGGTGTAAGTACTCGTACATCCAGTAGAGATATTGTTTCTAGTGTTGCATTCATTTCACAGCTAGAACCCAAAACTATTGATGAAGCATGTAGTGATAGTTTTTGGATAGATGCTATGCAAGAGAAATTAAACCAATTTGAACAGAATCAAGTTTGGGAACTTGTTCCCAAGCCTATTGATCATCCGGTCATTGGCACCCGTTGGGTATTCCAAAATAAACTTAACGAGAATGGTTTAGTTACTCGTAATAAGGCTCGACTCGAAGCTCAAGGATACAATCAGGAAGAATGTATCGACTACAATGAGACTTATGCCCCAGTTGCGAGATTAGAATCCATTCGCATGTTATGTGCATTTGTATGTTTTCATAATTTCAAATTATTTCAAATGGATGTCAAGAGTGCATTTTTAAATGGTTTTATAAAAGAAGAAGTTTTTGTAGCACACCCTCCAGGTTTCACAGATTTTAAAAACCCTGATCATGTTTTCAAGTTGAAGAAAGCTTTATACGGTCTGAAACAAGCCCTTCGTGCTTGGTATGATCGTCTAAGCTCTTTCCTACTTGACAACGATTTTTCAAAAGGCAAGGTTGACACTACACTTTTTATTAAGTCATTTAATGGTAAGCTTCTCTTGATACAAGTCTATGTTGATGATATTATATTTGGATCTACTGATGAATCTCTGTGTCAAGAATTTTCTAAGTGTATGCAGAATGAGTTTGAGATGATCATGACGGGAGAGCTGAAATTCTTTCTCGGACTGCAAATCAAACAAACTGACAATGGGACGTTCATAAATCAAGCCAAGTACACAAAAGATTTGCTAAAGAAGTTTGATCTGGACAATGTCAAACCTATTGGCACTCCGATGGCAACTTTAATAAATTTTGATATTAGTGAACAAGGCAAGCCGGTCGACACACGTAAGTATCGAGGTATGATCGGTAGTTCACTTTATTTAACTGCTAGTCGTCCAGATATTATGTTTAGTGTTTGCATGTGTGCACGTTTTTAAGCTAATCCAAAGGAATCACATCTGTGTGCAGTTAAGCGTATCTTTCGATACCTTAAGGGCACTTCTTCTGTTAGCTTATGGTATCCCAAAACTAAGTCCTTTGACCTTATTGGTTATTCGGATGCAGATTTTGCTGGATGCAAAGTTGATAGAAAAAGTACCAGTGGCACATGTCATTTCTTATACAAGGCTTTAGTCTCTTGGTTTAGTAAAAAGCAAAATTCTGTAGCCCTATCAACAACATAAGCTGAGTATATCGCCGCAGGACGTTGTTGTGCTCAAATTTTGTTGATAAAACAAACCTTAGAAGACTATAATTTATGTAGGTCCTAAAAAATCAAGTTGCACACATCAACAAAGTCAGAAAATCAAGAAATACAACTTTCAGATGAACTGCTCAGACATCAGATTGCGCATCCATCGGATTGTGCATACTAGATTGCGCACACGCCAAAGCTCTCAGGCTGACGTGGCAGATCATCATCATTACCTGACATAAATCAAATCTTCTGACAGCTAACAGCGTGGAGAACGAGGCGACCATTCGTTTAATCGTGCAGCACGGCGCTCGAGGACAGCTGGCAGCGCAATCTATGTTGGCGCAATCCATGTTGGCGCAATCTATTTCCTGCGCAGTTCAAGTTGGCACGATCCAAAACTAGCACAATTCAGTGTGCGCGTTCTATTAACACAAATAACAAAATACACGTGGCATTTATACCATCAATTGCTCATTACGTGGCAACCGTCTATGCACGATCATGCGCATTTCAATCAAATGATGCCATGTGTCCAAGACAGTTGGCCCATGATCCAGTAACTGTCTGTGCAGTCCATTGTTGCACAATCCAACTGCTGCACAATCTATCATGCGCAGTCCAGAATAACTAAAAGTTAGTTATTTCTCAGAACTCTATAAATAGAGTTTCAAGTCTCCATTCAAAGGAGATCAATAATCAGAGATCAGAGATTAGATTATAGAGAGATCAGACTTCAAAGTTCAGAGAGTTCAGGAGTTCTTGCCCAAGTGCTGCTGCATTCTTCTGAGGCTTTTGCCTTCAACTTCCGAGGCTTTTTGCCTTCAATTCCAGAGTTGTCTTCAACTTCAGAGGCTTCGTCTTTAAAGTTCACATCGTCCAAGGGATAAAGCAATCGTCATCTAGATTGGATTCCTAAAGTTGTACCATTCCCAGAATTCAAATTGTAATCTTTTACAAAGTTTATATCAATAAAGTTCTTCAACTTTTATTTTTAGGACCCACACTGGGCGCACTTTGCTTGTGGTAGCAGTGGTTACAGTGCGAGGAGTGGTCTTGGAATTGATCATAGACTCGTAGGCTGTCTGGTTGATCTTCACAACCAGTGTCTTCTGCGTCTTTTCGATAGACGCTACGTCACATTGAGTTGTCACTTCCTCATCGGAGGAGAAAGTCGTCCCCAGTAGTTTCCGACTCTGATAGCGAAGAACGTTCTAATTCTTCCGATTCCAGATCATGGGATTCTGATACTAGCATCGGTGAAGTCCATCGTGTGATCGTATCTTCTAATATGGTCTCCGCTGAACTTTCGGAAGGCTACAATGAGGACGTTGAAGAAAATTCTGAAACAGATCCTTGGGTTCAACAGATGGATAATCAGTGGGTACTCCGATTTGAACAAAGAGAACCTCCTACTGAAGATCTATTGGTGTAAATTGATGTAGGAGAAAGCGAGTCACCTCGTCCAATCTTTATTAGCAAGAATCTTCCAGAAGCAGATAAGCAAGAGCTGATTCTTCTCATTAACGAATACATTGACGTCTTTGCTTGGAGTTACGAAGACATGCCAGGTTTAGATCCCAAAATTGCTACTCACAAACTGAACATTTTGCCTAATGCTAAACCAGTCAAACAGCAGCAACGGCGATTCAAGCCTGAAATGATGGACGCAATCGATGATGAAGTCAAGAAGCTTATCGCTTGTGGCTTTATTCGAGAAGAACAATATCCTGATTGGGTAGCCAACGTTGTTCCAGTCCTGAAGAAAATCGGCAAAGTCCGAGTCTGCATCGACTTTCGGGATCTTAATGAAGCATGTCCGAAAGATGAATTTTCTCTCCCTATCACGGACGTCATGATTGATAATACCTGTAGGTTCAAGCAAATATCTTTTATGGATGGATTCTCTGGATACAATCAGATGAAGATGAATCCCGAAGATGAAAAATACACATCTTTTCGCACTCCTCGGGGAGTCTATTGCTACACAGTGATGCCATTTGGTCTCAAGAACGCTGGTGCAACTTACCAACGGGCAATGAGTACCATTTTCAGAGAACATCTTTATAAAATAGTCGAATGTTATGTTGATGATATCGCTGTTTAAAGTCGTCTGAAAGAAGATCATATCCAACATTTGAGAACAATCTTCAATCTCATGCGTCAACATCAGCTCAAGATGAATCCCACCAAGTCATTCTTGGGTGTCTCTAGTGGTAAGTTTCTCGACTTCGTTATTACCTCTAAGGGTATACACGTGGATCCCGAGAAGATCAAACCCATTCAAGAGATGCGTCCTCCATGCAACCTAAAAGAGCTACGAAGATTCCAAGATCGACTTGCGTACATCAGGAGATTCATTTCGAACTTGTCTGGACACTGCAGACCATTCACTCAACTAATGAAGAAGGGTGTATCTTTTATTTGGACTGAAGAATGTCAACAAACAGTCGACGACATCATACGATATCTCATGAACCCACCAGTCTTGGTGCCACCAATCTCAGGTATTCCATTCTTAATGTACGTCCGTGCTATGGACCATTCGTTGGGTGCTTTACTTGCCCAAAAGAATAAAGAAGGTCATAAACAAGCCATCTACTATCTCAGTCGTACTATGATTGGTGCTGAACACCGTTATAGTCCGGTTGAAAAAGAATGTCTAGCTCTTATGTTCGCCGTTTAAAAGACAAGGCATTACATCATTGGTCAAACCATTCATGTCATATCTCGAGTCAATCCTCTTCGGGTACTGATGAAAAAGCCTAGTACCCTCAATTCTCGGCTGGCTACATGGGCTATTCTTCTAGCCCAATATGACATGGTGTATGTTCCTCAAAAGTCTGTCAAAGGTCAAGCACTGGCGGATTTTTTAGCAGCTCATCCTGTTCCAGAGACGTCCAAACTTTACGATGAAATTCCAGACGAGACGTTAGAAGTCAACATGATCTCTGAAGAATTTCCAACCTGGCGTCTATTCTTTGACGGAGCATCCAGAATCGGACCCAATAGTGCTATTGTAGCAGGAGTTGGAGTTGTTCTCGTTTCTCCTGACGGATCAACTATCCAAAGAGCTTATTCTCTAGATGATTCCTGTTCCAATAATATAGCAGAATACAATGCTCTACTCATCGGTCTTCAATTAGCCAAGCAATTGGACATTGAATATCTCGAAGTTTACGGCGACTCTAAGCTGGTTGTCAACCAGGTTAGAGGAACTTATGAAGTCCGTCATCAAGATCTGGTACCTTACTTTGAAGCAGCAATCAACATGGCTACATCATTCAAAGCTTTCTTTATTGAATATGTACGCCGAGCTTGCAATACTGAAGCAGATGCCTTATCCAATCTTGCAGCAGCCTTAGCCGTTCCCATCAGAAGACAATAAGTGGTGGTTATCTCTAATCGAGAATTATTTTGTGTCGAAAACAATCGTAACATCGAGTTCAATAATTTTGCTGAAATTAATGTTATCAATGAAGATTGGAGAACTCCTTTCATCGATTTCGTGGTTCACGACATACTCCCTGAAGATCCTAAGGAGGCTACAAGTATTCGACGATGATCTCTACGATTCTATTACAACCAAACCACTAAGACTCTCTATCGACGGACTTATGATGGCCTACTTCTACGCTGTCTAGCTGGTGAGGAAGTAAAACAGGTGTTACGTGAAGCTCACGACGGTGTCTGTGGAGCACATCAGCCCGGTCCTAAACTATAGGATCGCATCCGAAGAATGGGTTACTACTGGCCCTCTATGGTATCAGATGCCATCGAATATGCAAGAAAATGTCGAGCCTGTCAAATCCATACAGATTTCATTCATCAACCTTCAGAATTTCTACATCCGACAGCCACTTCCTGGCCTTTCAAAGCTTGGGGCATGGATGTCATAGGTCCTATTAATCCTCCTTCTTCTAGAGGACATCGGTTTATTTTAGCAATAACAGACTACTTCTCTAAGTAGGCTGAAGCTATACCCTTGGCTGAAGTCAAGACCAGTAGTGTCATCAACTTCGTCAAATACCATGTCATTTATCGATTTGGTGTCCCTCGACGAATCATTCATGACAACGGACCGCAATTCATCAGCCAAAAATTCACCAGATTCTGTGATGATCACCGGATTGACAACGTTGCTTCGACTGCCTACAATCCTGCCGCTAATAGTTTAATTGAAGCCTTCAACAAAACTATTATCAAGCTCTTCAAAAAGTTTGTATCCACTAACAAACGGAATTGGAGTAAAAAGCTTGGCGAATATCTATGGGCCTACCGAACTACGGTCCGCAACCCCACAGGTTTTACACCTTTCTCTTTGGTATATGGCTGTGAAGCTGTTCTTCCTCTGGAACTTCAAATTCCTTCTTTAAGGATTGCCATTGCTAACAAGCTCGCTACAGAGAACAATGATCTTCTTCGACTTCAAGAATTGGAGGCACTTGATGAGAAGCGGTTAATGGCTCAACAACATATTGAGTTATACCAAGCTCGCATTTCTAAGACTTTCAACCGTAAACTGAAGGTCAGAGCCTTTCAGCAAGGAGAACTTGTTTTAACAGTCAGACGTCCTATGACTATGACTCATATGAGTAAAGGCAAATTCGATACAAAGTGGGAAGGTCCCTACGTTGTAAGCAAAGTCTTCTCAAATGGAGCTTATCAACTCTCAGAACTGGATGGACGAATTACAATGATGCCTATCAATGGCAAATTCCTTAAAAAGTACTATGTATAAATATAAATGCTTGTAAATCATCAGACAAGTTCAAGTACATAAATAAAATTTTATTTCATCATGAATGATAGTACATGATATTAAGGAAGGTCACTATCATCCTTCTCTATATTTGGACGCGGACCACTGCCGTCCTTTTCAAAAACACGGTCAGCAAAAGAGCCGAGAACCTCCTTGCTGGAACCCACTAGGAACTTGCAAGCGGCCATCCTCATGGCTTCCTCTTCTTCGGTCCTTCCTGGTTTAAGCAGAAAGTCCAGGATGTCTCGTGGTGGCTTGGGTGCAGACGAACCTTCGCCTACTTCTGCCTCCTTTGATTGAACTGGATCGATAGGACATTCTTCAGTGCCCTTCTCAACCTTTGGGGCAAGATCAGTCTTCTTGGATGCATCTCCAGATGACATTTTTATGTTAGAAAAGGGGAAGTGCTCCATTCTGCTAAAATTCTGTTCTATTTATAGGCAGATAACGAAGCAACACATCCATCCGACGGTTCGCCCGTTCCTTTATCATCACCTGATGGTTCATCCGTTCATTCATTATCACCTGACGGTTCATCCGTTCGCATTCATCCGACAGTTCATCTGTTCATTCACATCCACCTGACGGTTCACCCGTTCATTAATCATCATTTGACGGTTCATCCGTTCATTCATTTCCATCTGACGGTTTGTCCGTTCATTCTACCGTTCGACGGTTTACCCGTTCCTTATGATGATTTATTTCGTTCACACCTTTTTGATGATTCATTTTCGTTCATTTATTCATTCCCATCAGTAACTTATCATCCTTGATTAAGTCATCTATTAAAATAATAATATTCGATATATTCTGCCACGTCCATATTACCTCTGAGCAAATATAATGAATATAATTATTTTCCTACAAAATTTAGAAATATATCATGTCCTGTACCTCTGAATATATTTTCTATCTCTATTATTTATATCTGAACAAGATATGCAACAAATAATGGAGCCACAGCAAAAATATCTTTTATTAATCAAAATATGAGATATTACAAAAACATATATACTTCAAAAGACATAAAGATACAAAATGTTCTACTAAGACGGAGGTATTATCAGATTATCAATCTGCTGCTTTAGAGTCTGCAGCCGTTCTTCACGAGTGGACATCACCCTCCTTCTGGCTTCTTCCATCCCGTTTCTTCATTGAAAGCAGGCATGGCCACCATTCGGCGAGTAATCTCAGCATTATGAGCTTCCACGTACTCATCCCTCTCCTGAATCAGAGCATTGAATTGTTGGGTTGCAAGTTGATGATCAGCAACTTTATCTTCTAATTCCTTCTGGAGATGAGCAATCTCTGCCCTCAGCCCAGCAGCTCTCTTCTATTTTCTCTCAGCCATCAAGGTTACTGATTCCATCTTGGAGTTATATTCAGCAGATTTTGTAGAGAAAGCTTCCAAAAGATTCTGGAGATTGACCCTTTCAATGTCAGCTGCCTGAGAGCCAGTTGTTCGAATTCTGCCTGTACTACAGACTCTACGTCTCCTTGGTTGAGCTCTTTATAGTTTTTGATGGAAATCTCTAACTCATTCAAAATATGATCCAGGAGAGTGGCTTGAGCCTCGTCACCTTGTTCCCGGATAGCCCTTACTAAGAGAGAGGTTGGACCTCTAACCATGAAAAAATCAGTACCCTCTTTTTCCATCATTCTTTTTACTAGAGGTCCCAAAGATTCAAAAAAGCATCTGGTAAATGATTGGATCACAAGATTATTAGTTGCTATAGCACCAGGAGTTGCAGCTACTCATGTTGATGATGAGGCCGTAGGATGTTCAATCTCTCGCGTCTGGACAATAGGCTCTTTGAATAAAGGAGCCAAAGTGGAGCTAGTTGTCCCTCCTGGTTGTTCTTCTGCAAAAGTAAAAATTGTCATTTTTTGCCTGTTGTTTGTTATTGTCCAAGAAGATTAAAGATGTAAACTATCTTACCATGGTTGAATCCAGCAATGAGCCTATCATCTGCTGGAATAGACTCTAGCCGAGCAGAAGTAGCTTCAGCCATAACAGCTTGGCTAATGTCCGCTTCAGAACCACATGATAAATGATGACTGCTATTAACAATCACCGTCGTTATAGGCACTATGTCTGTGCACGTCGGAGGTGCTAGAGAAGTCTCAAGATCTGCAGGAAATACAAATAAAGACATTAGTTATCGATCTATTTAAGAGGAGATTGATAATTTTATTTTATACCTTGAGGACCAGTGGCGGGAGTTTCTTTCGGGGCTTCTTCATCTGCTGCTTTTTCTGGAGATACTTCTACCCCAACATCCTCTTCAGGATTTAAGGTATCAGCGGCATTTTCTGGAACCTCAACATCCTCTTCAGGATTTAAGGTATCATCGACAGCATTAGGAGATATATGCACTTCATCATCTCTTTCAAGATCTTACATATATTCATCAATATTCTCAGACGAAGAGCTTTCCTCATCTTCATCTTCTTCTGGTGCATTCCCGCTGGTAGTTGTAGCTTGGTCACAATAGTCCTCCAGAGGGCTGTAGCTGCAATCTTCTAGAGCCGCAATCACTTCGCGATCTTCTTCTTCACGGAGGGTCCTAGGAGTAGGAGGAAGTTGAGACGTCTCCACAGCAGGTGAAAGAGATCGTACAACATCTTGCTCTTCCTTGATACTTCCTCTGGGCTCTTCGGCCTCAGTTCTCGGATCAAGATCTTTTCTCTGCTCGATCTCTTCTCTATGTTCTGGACTAGGAGTTTTATTCCTAGGCTCTGAAATAGGAGTAGGAGATGGCAAAGTGAATCCAGCCGCAACATCCACTACTATTGAAGATGGGGCTCGATTTCTTCTTTGGGCCAGCTTCTTTCTTTTCAGAGGCCTCTCAGGGCTCTCTATATTTACAGTCTCGACTTGTCTTTGGACAGAGGTCGGTGTGGTAGCCTCTTCTTGCTGAATTGTCTCGGCCAGCTGCCGAGATTGAGATCTAGTGGTAATCTTTTTAGAAGAATGATCTAAGATCAATTTCTTCTTTGCTGCTGGAGCGGGAGGCTCCTCTCTTCTCCTCCTCTTGGCTAGAGATTTGCCCACCTTCAAAGAGATACATAGTGGCACGTTAACTTCTTGAGGGAACATAACATCCCTTGAAGCTTCCAAGGGTGCATCTACTGGCTCATGTACTTCATCATTTTCTATGAGCGACATGACGACTCCTCCCCTCTTCAAGCTTGTTAAAGATGCGAAGCTATCCGCGAGGTTGAAATTCTCAGCAAAGGTGTTCGAAGATGTATAGAATACTGAGTATGTAAATAGCATCCGAGGTCCATGATTGCTATTTACTGGCATCGAGAATGTCACTTTCGTATCTCGAGCATTATAATAAGCCCATGCTCGGGCCCCATCTATCAAAAAACCCTTTCCTTGAAGGCACGTGATAGCATTTCCCATATGGAATTTATCATACCCGAATTGCCATGCAAATCGACTGGGGAGATATGGCTCTAAATAACATTCATCTTCAAACCGATACACCAAATGGGATGGTCGAATTGTCTTCAACCACTCAAAAGCTGCACGGCTCAGAGGATGCATCTTCGAGTCAATCATATTTATCGGCATTTATTCGTATCCAGCAGGAGGATGGGTGCAATAAAAGTTCCATCTTTTGTTCAGGTTCAGAGCATATCTACAATCTCTCAGAGCAGTGAATTTCCACTTACTATAAGAGTATCTCCGCAAAAAGCTGCCGTCGACCGGTCCCATGCCGGGGTCCATCAAAGTGGGATGGTATAGGAGCAACCACCCAAATAGATATGTATACAGTAATTCCAACCGAGGAAATTCTTTTACACCCTTGGATTTCAGCATCAGATCGACGTACAGACGAAGACCAGCAATCAACTTACAAGTCATCGCTGACGAAAGATCCATCTTATAGCCGAAGACTAATCTAACGGCGGCAAAAAAAACACCTCGATGGAAGCGGTCTACAGCACTGGATCCCGGGACTACAAACCGACGGAGCCAATGTGTCAGAAACCCTGCTAATTAGGCTTCTTTTGATATAGATCTATATCCTACTCTCAAATAACTTTCGAGAGTATCTCCTTTCTTCAAAGGAGGACATTGATGATCATCCTTCATCTCTTTATCAAAATCGCCACTTTCTTCTATCAACTTCATCACTTCTGTGCTGTTCAATGGCTTAAAGAAGTCAGGATAGCATCTATCATGTTCCTTGGTCTTCGGTTCTTTAATGTGGTTAAGGAACAGATAAGGTAACCATTTCGAGGAATAGCAAGTGTTTGATGTAGCACATTTATAGAATAGAGAACAGATTTTATAATGACATAGCAGTTCCTCGAAGACTGCTACGATTTTTGTATTCTCTCTCCGGAGTCTGTCCAACTCATCATTGGTTGGGACAAATTCTTCATATGGGGCATCTCCCATTGGCAAGTAAGAGATGTACTGCATCTCATGAAGTGCAAACCCGATTTCTCCGCCGGGAGTCATGAAGGTCCCTGTTCTGTAATTGTACCTCTCTGCTAAAGCCAAGAACAGGTACGGGTTCGGAGCAAAACCATAGACAGTGGCATGCACTGCTTGGTACAAGTTGATTTGCTGGAGTTTGTTTTCAAAATTGCTCAGAATCCAGTTTACTATGCTGTTCCATCTCTTAAAATCTGGATTCACCAACCCAGTTAGTCTGATGTCCTGCTCAGGATATTTTCCTTCGACCTTTGCAAACTCATTTACAAAAATTGGAGTTCTGACGGGCAATAACAAGGAAGAATTCTCCGGCGGAATACAACCGGGTTTTAGACCTCTCAACAAGACACTATACCGTTCTGAGGAACTGTAGAACATATCCTTCTTGTTCGGCCCCTTCTTCACAAAAATTCTTCCTGGACGGGCATCTTGGAATGGTGTAAGGTTCTATTCCATCTTCCTCGGATAGCTCGTATGAGCATACTGGGATAAGGGGAGGCAACGGGAAGCATCTGGTATCGAGAAAGACCTATCCGTCTGATGGACAATCCTTTCTTCCATTCTTGGTCTCGGTTGAGAACTTTTCTCAAAAGCTTCACCGAATAGGAATAATGGTTTCTTGTGTATGACAGCATCTGCTGATTCCAGAGGTTGTTCATTCATCAAACATTACAGTGTCTCATTATCTTGAGATATCAAAATAGCCTGACGGGAGGTTGGCAGATCATATTGAGGATAGTGCACATGTGATAGGTCCTCTTTGTATTCTGATTCTGAAAGGGTCCCTATGAAGTTCTCATATTCTGGATCTTCTCTAGTATTAACTGCATCAGACAGAGAAAACAAAAAAAATTCAGCATAAAGAAAAGTCAAGGATGCTATCATCAGTTTGCACAAGCATCAGAATACGTAAACATCAGAATGCGCAAACATCAGAATGCGCAATATCAGATTGCGCAAATCAGATTGCGCAAACAATCAGATTGTGCAAACAAACAGTCATCAGTTTGCGCTGAAATTCTCGCGCAAATTAGCAAGTTGTGCTGACTTTTGTCAGCGCAGTTCAACCTATTGCGCAGAGAGTCATCCTTCATAAAAATGAAGAATGAACTGATTTGTGCAACCAGAACCCTAAAAAGGCTGGCGCAGTATGATCACATCTCTAAAAAGAGATGGATTCTGAAAGAATGAGTGAAATCAAAACCCTAAAAAGGGTTTTGATTAGGTCATCTACCTATCATCGCTGGATGAGCAGTTTCATGACGAGAAGCTCGTCGCGCAACCCTAGCCGGTGACTCGGCGGTGGCCTTGCCCTTAGCAGCGGCAGAGGATCGTCGGGGAGCCATCGAGATCGTCGGATAAGAAAGGAAGAAAGAGCTCAGAAATTTTTCTCTCAAGTGCACGAAGAAAGCAAGTAAAGAACACTTCGAAGGAATTGAAGAACTATTTATAGTTTTTCAAAACGAAACGACCGCCTTAGATTGTGCCTAAAAATGGGGCTAATCCCTCAGAATGCGCAGACAGCTCACTACATGCGCAAATTGATTTCAAATTCAAAATTCAAAGTATTTCAAAATTTTGAATAAATTCAACTTTTGAAAACTTTGAAGGGGGTCTTGTAGGTCCTAAAAAATCAAGTTGCACACATCAACAAAGTCAAAAAATCAAGAAATACAACTTTCAGATGAACTGCGCAGACATCAGATTGCGCATCCATCGGATTGCACATACTCGATTGTGCACACTCCCAAGCGTGCAGGCTGACGTGGCAGATCATCATCATTACCTGACACAAATCAAATCTTCTGACAGCTGACAGCGCGAAGAACGAGGCGACTATTCGTTTAATCGTACAGCACGGCGCTCGAGGACAGCTGGCAGTGCAATCTATGTTGGCGCAATCCATGTTGGCGTAATCTATTTTCTGCGCAGTTCAAGTTGGCACAATCCAAAACCAGCACAATTCAGTGTGCGCGTTCTATCAACACAAATGACAAAATATATGTGGCATTTATGCCATCAATTGCTCATTACGTGGCAACCGTCTATGCACGATCATGCGCATTTCAATCAAATGATGCCATATGTCCAAGACAGTTGGCCCATGATCCAGTAACTGTCTGTGCAGTCCATTGTTGCACAATCCAACTGCTGTGCAATCTATCATGCGCAGTCCAGAATAACTAAAAGTTAGTTATTTCTCAGAACTCTATAAATAGAGTTTCAAGTCTCCATTCAAAGGGGATCAATAATCAGAGATCAGAGATTAGATTATAGAGAGATCTGACTTCAAAGTTCAGAGAGTTCAGGAGTTCTTGCCCAAGTGCTGCTGCATTCTTCCGAGGCTTTTGCCTTCAACTTTCGAGGCTTTTTGCCTTCAATTCCAGAGTTGTTTTCAACTTCAGAGGCTTCGTCTTCAAAGTTCACATCGTCCAAGGGATAAAGCAATCGTCATCTAGATTGGATTCCTAAAGTTTTACCATTCCCAGAATTCAAATTGTAATCTTTTACAAAGTTTGTATCAATAAAGTTCTTCAACTTTTATTTTTTGTAAACAATTTATTTTACACACACATTCCTATTTTCTGTGATAACACAAGCACTATTAATTTGACTAAGAATCCAGTATGTCATTCTCGTACTAAGCATATTGAGATCCGACATCACTTTCTTAGAGATCATCATCAAAATGGAGATATTAACCTTGTGTACATAGATACTGAGAATCAATTAGCTGACATTTTCATAAAACCTCTAGCAGAAGATCGTTTCAATTATTTACGTCGAGAATTAGGAATTTTGGACATCAATAATGTTAATTGATTTTATTTTATGATGTTATTTTAATATACAAAAACTGTGTTAGAGACAAGCCAATAAAGAGTCTGTCTGTCACCACAACGGTTGAAGCAAAGCGGTACTTAAGAGTTCTCCGGTGAACCTTCGCCAGCTGGGACAGTACTCCTACAGCTAATCTGAAACAGTCACTGTGTAACAAAATTTAATTTATAAAATAACATTAATTATATTATTTTAATGTCAAAATTACTAATCTTTGAATTAAATATTTGAAATGAGCCAATGAAAAAGAAAGTGTTTCAAACCAACCCCAGGCGAATTCGGCCAGACTGCGGACCTAATTCGGCCCGATTTCGGTTGAAGGTATCAGGTTATATAACCAGAATCTGAGAGCCTTTCTTCTTCATTGCTTCTAAACTACATCACAACAGCAACAGCAGCCGCGTGAGAACAGCCCTAACCCTAGTTCTTCACCACCCCTTCTCTTCCAATCCAAGTGGTAAAATCAATCCATACTTTGGATTCGTGCGGAGTTCGTTGTTCTCTACAACATATTCGAATCTCAGGAGGTATAACTCCTATTTTCCCTTCTTTCAATTTCGTGCTATTTAATTTTATTGCACAGATGGCACCTAAGGGATTTAACCCCTTCAAGAGGAAGAAGACAACCAACCCAAGTGAGGAAGGATCATCTTCGAATCCACCCATGGATTCCCTTTTTTTCGCTAGTCTGATCGAGCGATGGCGCGTTCGATGGGTTTTACTTTCAAACCCTAGATTAAGCCCTACTGTGGTATGGAGACTTCTCTATGAGATCCATATCAACAGGCGCTCCCATCAAGTGGACTGTGTTTCCAGAACACCGCCCTTTCTTTGAGGCATTAGGGTTACTATATTTTGTTAAACTTTGTTTTCCCGTAGCAACTAATGCCATTAGACAGTTCTACTGTAATATCATATTAAACACGTTTGACGTAAGTACACATGTTGGAGGATTAGATATCAATTTCAATGATATTGTCTTAGCGAAAATCCTTGGTATTTCTAACGAAGGTGAACCGCTTGTTGATATCACTGAATTTGATTTCCCCGAGGGCATGACACTTACTAGTTTCAAAGCTGAACTCTGTGCACCTGATCGAGTTCGCTCTGGAAAGTTTAAGGCAAACAACTTTAACTTGTTTAATTATAAATTGCACCGTATCATTTACTCCACTCTCCTTCCGAAATCTACTTCAAAGGATGATGTCACGTCTCTTGAATTATCTGCTATGTATCACATTCTTAAGGGGATTCCATTTTCTGCCCCTAAGACCATTATCCAGATGATGGCATGTTGTCGTGCAAGAGATAGAAATCTCTCTTATGCGATGATTCTTCCACGCATCTTTCAGCGTTTCGACATTGATTTATCAACTTGTACTCAAGCCCTGAGCCCAAGTTTCTTCGGTTACCGTTGTGAGGATGAGGCTGTTCATGCCTACTTTCAGCCCGGTGACGCATATGATTGGTACCGTTTTGACCGTGCTCCTCGAGACTATGTCGGTGAGTTTTACACTGGCGCTCCTCCTCACCCTTCTGGAGCTGGTACCTCTGCAGCTGGTCCTTCTGGACATGCCGGTCATGCTGATGATGATGATGATGATGAGGATATGTGATATGTTATCTGATGTTTGAGACTTAGATATTATCTACTGTATACTTGGAAATGCTCCAACATTCCAAGTTTTTCTATCTTTTTAGACTTTATTATCAGTATTTCTTTTGAGGACTTGTACTGGATATTTTTATGTCTCTTGGACATCATTTCATCTTTATAGATTTTGTAGTTTATCTTTCACATCAGTTTACTTATTTACTTAGCATCTTTATCTGCTTCTTTATTATAAACTGCCTGTGAAATAATTCTATGTTTTATTATTAACTGCCTGAGACAAATACATGCCTGTGATGTATTTCTAATTTCTTTAATATTTCCACATTTATCATGATTATTTTCTTGTGTTTCTTCACTGTTTGTTATTTATGCATTGTTTGTGGGGGAGTTTTTCTCTTTTGCACTTATTTTGCTAAATGACAATGAGGGAGAAAATAAAGATCTAACATTTCTTTTGAGAAACTGCAGGACATGAACAATTTTTGATTTTATTTCAAGCTTAAATGTTATATCATTCATAGTTTGTCAATTATCAAAATGGGGGAGATTGTTGGCCCATTGGTCATATGGTCAAACTGATTTTAATAATTGATCAAACTCTGTCTGGATATATGAAGCTAGTCAGGATATCTCGGACTCTTGGACATGATCAAGAATGGCTATCTACACAGTTCAAGACCGAAGCAATGTTTGCCTGTTCGAGTCTGTATTTCTTTGAGCAATGTATTTTTTATTTTATTGAGTCTAGGAATACGTTGTACACCGAGTCGTACTGGCAAATAGGCTACTCCAAAATGATTTCAAAATATTTTTAAAATATCCTTAGTTTTGAAAAACATTCATATTAACAAAAGCTTCAAAAAGGTTTTCAAAAAGGTTTTCAAAAATCCCTAAAAACTAATTTTAAAAACCTAACCTAACCCTGCCAGAGTTCGGCCAGAGTTTGGCCAGAGTTCGGTTAGTGGCCGTTTTGATTTTTTAATTCTCTGGAACTTGGTCCTCCTGCAGTTGCGGATTTGACCGAGATTTCCTCATCGAGTTCTGCCCGAATTCTGCCCGAATTCTGCCAGAATTC
The DNA here is from genome assembly GCA_029216955.1 of Iris pallida. Classification (NCBI taxonomy): domain Eukaryota; kingdom Viridiplantae; phylum Streptophyta; class Magnoliopsida; order Asparagales; family Iridaceae; genus Iris; species Iris pallida. Next base: position 4,068,526 of record JANAVB010023999.1, on the reverse strand, counting down.
TGTCTTTGGAATTCCTATAAATAGAGAAGGATTTCGATTATTTCAATCACTCATTCACTTTCAATCTTCTCTCTATCTAAAGCTTTCAGTCTTCCAAAGAGTTTTCTCGAGCTTCAAATTTCAGATCCCAAGCCAATTACAATCCTCTAATCGATTTGCCAGTACGGTGCGGTCTAGATGTTTCAGAGTGATTGTAATCAGAGGCTTGATAGAAGATTCAACTCTTCAAAATTAAAATTGGACGAGTTCTTCGTATCAAAGCTCGCGTTGTAGAAGTTGCAAAGACTTCGTAAGAAAACTTGCGGTTTTGCCAATAGTGGATTCAACTGGTAGCAAGAGTTCTGCCGACTGGATTAGTCCTCAACAGAGAAAAATCAGTATACATCGCTGTCTTTGCGTTTGCTTTCTTATCTCTGCCTTTACATTACTTAGTTGTAATTATTATTCTGTGATCTTGCTGTAGGAATAAAATAGTAAAGCGTAATACTCTAGAGGGGGGTGAATAGAGTTGGCAGCGGAATAATGCTAATTAAAAAATGTTAGCAACACAATCACAGAATATTAATCAAAACTGAAATAAAGTAAAGACAGAGTTAAGAGAGCAAACGCAAAGACAGCGATATATACTGGTATCCCTCTGTTGAGGACTAATCCAGTCGGTAGAACTCTTGCTACCAGTTGAATCCACTATTGGAAAAACTGCAAGTTTTCTTACGAAGTCCTTGCAACTTCTACAACGCGAGCTTTGATACGAAGAACTCGTCCAACTTCAAAATGTGAAGAGGTATTCTTCAATCAAGCCTTCTGATTACAATCTCTCAGAAACTTCTAGACCGTACCGTACTGGCAAATTGACTAGAGGATTATAACTGGCTTGGGATCTGAAATTAAAAGCTCTAGAAAAACTCTTTGAAAGACTGAAAGCTTTAGATAGAGAGAAGATTAAAAGTGAATGAGTGAGTTGAAATGATCGAAATCCTTCTCTATTTATAGGAGTTCCAAAGACAGACTTCTGACAGAATTCGGGCAGAATTCGGACAGAACTCTATGAGCAAATCTCGGTCAAATCCGCAACTACAGGAGGACCAAGTTCCAAGGATTCAAAATCACAACGGCCACTAACCGAACTCTAGCCGAACTCTGGCCGAACTCGGTCCGAGTTCTGTCAGGGTTAAGTCAGGGTTTAGTTAGGGTTTTGAAAAAGCTTTTGGGGATCTTTGAAAACCTTTTTGAAAACCTTTTTATAAACCTTTTTGAGAGGTCATTTTAAAAACATTTTGAACTCATTTAAGGGATAGCCTATTTGCCAGTACGACTCGGTGTACAACATATTCCTAGACTCAAATAAATGAAAAATACATTGCATAAGGAATTACAGACTCGAGTAGGCAAACAGATCTTCGGTCTTGAATTCAGTGGATAGCCAATCTTGATCATGTCCAAGAATCCGAGATATCCCGTATATTCAGACAGAGTTTGATCAATTATTAAAATCAGGTTGACCATATGACCAATAGGCCAACAATCTTTCCCATTTTGATAATTGACAAACTATGAATGATATAACATTAAGCTTGTTCAAAAAAAATATCAAAAAAATAGAAGTAGAATTGTTCATATCCTGTATTCTCAAAAAAAATGTTAGATCTTTAATTTTCTCCCCCTTTGTCACTTAGCAAAATAATTGCAAAAGGGAATGCTCCCCCGCAATCAATGCATAAGTAACAAATAGTGAGAAAACACAAAGAATTAAGATAGAAATAAAGTTTAGATAAATAACACAGGCATGTATTTAAAAAAATCATCACAGGCATGTAATTATATAGACAGTTAGAAAGAATGAAGCAACATAGAGAGATAGTGCTAGCATAAACTGAAACTGAAACATAGTGATGAAATAAACTAGAATGCCATAAACTGAGGTAAAATAAAACATGTCCATGCAAATAAATAAGTACTGAAGCAAACTACAAAGTGCTGATAATAATCAAAAAATACTGATAAAAACTTGGAATGTCGGAGCATTTCCAAGTGTACAATAAAATATCACTCAAAATCAGATAGTCATATCTTCTCATCATCATCCTCATCATCAGCAGCTCTACCAGCATGTCCTGAAGGACCAGCTCCAGAGGTACCAGTGCCAGAAGGATGTGGAGGGGCGCCAGCATAGAACTCACCAACATAATCACGATGTGGAGCACGGTCAGGACGGTACCAATCATAGGCATTACCGGGCTGGAAGTAGGCATAAACAGCCTCATCCTCACAGCGGTAACCAGAGAAAGCTGGATCTCTAGGGATGGAACTGGCTGAATGACCTGTCTGGGCGAAACGAAGATCAGCTAAGGAGTTTGCAAGCGCCTGATAACGGGTGACGTCACGGAACTCACGCTCGCGAGCCATGTCCGTCATCGAGACGTACAAAGCAGATAAATGCTGATGTATGCCCTCAAATGTCATGGCATACTGATGAGGTGGTGAAGGAGGTGCAGTAGGAGGAGCAGGAGGTGGAGCTGTAGCAGTCATGCTACGACGAGATAACTGAAGAAACTTGGGCTCAGGGTCCTGAGTACAAGTTGACAGATCGATATCGAAGCGCTGAAAGATGCGTGGGAGAATCATCGCGTAAGGGAGATTTCTATCTCTGCACGACAACGACCCATCATCTGAATCATGGTCTTAGGGGCAAAAATGGAATCCCCTTAAGAATATGGTACATGGCGGACAGCTCAAGAGAAGTCACATCATCCTTGGAAGTGGATTTTGGAAGGATAGTGGAATAGATGATGCGATGCAATTCATAGTTAAACAAGTTCAGGTTGTTAGCCTTGAACTTTCCAGAGCGTACTCTATCAGGTGCACAGAGTTTCGCTTTGAAACTTGCGAGTGTCGTGCCTTCGGAAAAAATCAAATTCAGAGATATCAACTAGTGGTTCACCTTCGTTAGGGATACCAAGGATCTCCGCTAAGAGGTTATCATCGAAATTGATATCAATACCTCCAACACGATTGCTCACATCAAAAGTGTCTAATATGAGATTGCAATAAAATAATCTAATGGCATTAGTTGCTATAGGGAAGCATATTTGAACAAAAAGATGTAGCCCTAATGCCTCAAAGAAAAGGCGGTGGTCAGGAAATACAGTCCATTTGGCTGGAGCACCTGTGCATATGGATCTCATGGAGAAGTCTCCATACCACAGTAGGGCTTGGTCTAGGGTTTGAAAGAAAAACACGTCGAACGCACCATCGCTCGTTTGGACTGGCGAGAAGAGGGAATCCGTATGCGGATGCGAAGATGACCCTTCCTCACTAGGAGTCGTCTTCTTCCTCTTAGATGGATTGAATTTGGGTGCCATTTATGCAAATTGAAATAAAAATGCACTAATTGAAAGTGGAGAAAGATGGAGTTATACCTCCCGAAAATAAAGTATGTTGAAGAGGACGGCGAACTCCGCACGAATCCAAATTTTGGATGGATTTCACCACTTGGATTGGAAGAAAGAGGGTGGTAAAAACTAGGGTTCGGGGCTCCTTCGCGGCTGCTGCTGCTGTTGTGAGTCATTTGGAAGCAATGAAGAAGAAGGGCTGCTCGGGTTCTGTATATATAACCAGATACCCTCAACCGAACTCGGGCCGAATTCGGTCAGAGCTCTGGCCGAATTCGCCTAGGGTTCTATAAAGTTGAATTTTGCCATTCTTTTTTATTGTCTCATTTCAAATATTTAATTCAAAGATTAGTTATTTTAGCCTTCAATTAACATAATTAATATTATTTTATGAATTAAATGTCGTTACACAGCAACTGTCTCAGATTAGCTGTAGGAGTACTGTCCCAGCTGGCGGAGGTTCACCGGAGAACTCTTAAGTACCGCTTCGCTTCAACCGTAGTTGTGGTGACAGACAGACTCTTTATTGGCTTGTCTCTAATACAGTTTTTGCATAATGATATATAATCATAAAACAAAATTAATTAATATTATTGACGTCCAAAATTCCTAATTCTCGACGTAAATAATTGAAACGATCTTCCGCTAGAGGTTTAGTAAAGATGTCAGCTAGTTGATTTTCAGTATCTATGTACACAAGGTTTATATCTCCATTTTGATGATGATCTCTAAGAAAATGATGTCGAATCTCGATAAGTTTAGTACGAGAGTGACATACTGGATTCTTAGTCAAATTAATAGTGCTCGTGTTATCACAGAAAATGGAAATATGTGTGTAAAATAAATCATAGTCTTCTAGGGTTTGTTTCATCCACAAAATCTGAGCACAACAACGTCCTGCGGCGATGTACTCAGCCTCTGTTGTTGATAGGACTACAGAATTTTGCTTTTTACTAAACCATGAGACTAAAGCCTTGCCTAAGAAATGACATGTGCCACTGGTACTTTTTTTATCAACTTTGCATCCAGCAAAATCTGCATCCGAATAACCAATAAGGTCAAAGGACTTAGTTTTGGGATACCACAAGCCAACAGAAGAAGTGCCCTTAAGGTATCGAAAGATACGCTTAACTGCAGACAAATGTGATTCCTTTGGGTTAGCATGAAAACGTGCACACAGGCAAACACTAAACATTATATCTGGACGACTAGCAGTTAAATAAAGTAAACTACCAATCATACCTCGATACTTACGTGTGTCGACTGGCTTGCCTTGTTCATCTGAATCAAGCTTTGTTGAAGTTGCCATTGGAGTGCCAATAGGTTTGACATGGTCCAGATCAAACTTCTTTAGCAGATCTTTTGTATACTTGGCTTGATTTATGAACGTCCCATTATCAGTTTGTTTGATTTACAGTTCGAGAAAGAATTTCAGCTCTCCCATCATGCTCATCTCAAACTCATTCTGCATACACTTAGAAAATTCTTGACACAGAGATTCATCAGTAGATCCAAATATAATATCATCAACATAGATTTGAATTAAAAGAAGTTTGCCATTAAAAGACTTAATAAACAGTGTAGTGTCAACCTTGCCTTTTGAAAAGCCGTTGTCAAGTAGAAAAGAGCTTAGACGATCATACCAAGCACGAGGGGCTTGTTTTAAACCTTATAAGGCTTTCTTCAACTTGAAAACATAATCAGGGTTTTTGAAATCCGTGAAACCTGGAGGTTATGCTACAAAAACTTTTTCTTTTATAAAACCATTTAAAAAAGCACTCTTGACATCCATTTGAAAAAGTTTGAAATCATAAAAACATGCAAATGCACATAACATGCGAATGGATTCTAATCTCACAACTGGGGCATAAGTCTCATCGTAGTCGATACCTTTTTCTTGATTGTATCCTTGAGCTACGAGTCGAGCCTTATTACGAGTCACTAAACCATTCTCATTAAGTTTATTTCGAAATACCCAACGGGTGCCAATGACCGGATGATCAATAGGCTTGGGAACAAGTTTCCAAACTTGATTCCGTTCAAATTGGTTTAATTCCTCTTGCATAGCATCTATCGAAAAACTATCACTACATGCTTCATCAATAGTTTTGGGTTCTAGCTGTGAAATAAATGCAACACTAGAAACAATATCTCTACAGAATGTACGAGTACTTACTCCTTTGGTAATATCACCAATTACCAAATCTTTTGGATGATCAGTTGTAAATTTCAATCTTTTCGGTAGATTCTGAAGGTAGCTGGTTCCTGGATCTTCTCTAGGAGGTTCAGCTAGTGCAGAGCTTAGTTGAGAATCAGCTGGAGTTGTGCTTGGTACAGATGTATCTTCGTCATTGTCATCGATAGTCATTTGATTCAATTCATCAAAAGTGACATTGATTGACTCTTCGATGATCATGGTACATTTGTTGAAGACTCTGTATCCTTTGTTCTTGGCCGCATAACCTAAAAATATACCTTCATCGGCCTTTTTATCAAATTTTCCCAAATTGTCTTTTGTATTAAGAATAAAAACATTTACAGCCAAATATTCTAAAGTATGAAACAGATGGAATTCTATCAAACCATAACTCAAATGGAGTCTTCTTCGATTTGGGTCGAATTAGAACTCTATTGAGTACAAAGCAAGCTGTATTGACAGCTTCAGCCCAGAAATATTTGGGTAGACTAAACTGGTTTAACATCACTCTGGCCATTTCGGTTAGAGTTCTGTTCTTACGTTCCACAACTCCATTTTGTTGTGGAGTCCTAGGGCAGAAGAACTCGTGTATAAAATCGTGTGTGTCACAAAATTGCTCAAAATCAGCATTCTCGAATTCGCCTCCATGATCGCTTCTTATGCGAGTGATCATGTAACCTTTTTCATTCTGTACTTTCTTGCAAAAGATGATAAATTCGGATAATGCATCATTCTTGCGTGTCAAGAAATATACCCACGTGTATCTAGAGAAATCATCTACAATTACAAAAGCATAAAGTTTACCTCCGAGGCTAGCAACTCTGCTAGGACCAAATAAGTCCATATGAAGCAATTGTAGAGGTCTAGTAGTACATACTGCGTTTACTGATTTGAATATGGATCTGGTAGCTTTGTTCCTTTCACATTGACTGCATACCGAATCCATCTTGAATGTAATGTTCGGTAAACCGCGTACTAGCTTCTTTGTGGATAATCTTGATATTGTATCCATATTAGCGTGACCGAGTCTCATATGCCACCGATGACTCTCATCACTCTTGGCCATTAAGCATCTACCTGAAATGTTAGTTTCTTCTAACAAATAGAAAATATATATATTGTCTTCCCTGATACCTTCAAAGATAGTACTACCAGTTGAGCTATCAACTATAGTACATTTGTCTTTGCCAAAGTTGATTCCATAACCATGATCAGCTAGGTGACTTATGCTGAGTAGGTTATGTTTCAATTCGGTAACCAGACAGACATCCTTAATCACAGGATAGGGAGACTTACCATCATCACCGATACCAATAATATACCCTTTCAAGTTATTACCGAAGGAGACATAGCCTTCCTTCTTTTTCGTCGACAGTATTGCAAATAGGGTAGCGTCACCGGTCATATGCCGTGAGCAACCGCTGTCGAGGATCCATTTGCTTCTAGTATGTGAAGGGTGTTCCACCTACAAAACAGTTTACAGATGAATCTTTTGGTACCCATTTCTTGTAGGGTCCTGAATTGTTAGCTTTAGGTATCCAAGCATAAACATTTAAATCAACAAGCTTTCTCATTCTACATACAGATGAAATATGACCAATGAGGCCACAATAATGACATTGTACATGTCGAGTGTTGAAAGCTGAGTGGTGTGCATGGTTGGTAGGTTTAGGTTTTCTAGTATAGAAGAAAGCATACCTATAATCTTGTTTGGGCTTAACCTTTTGGGGTAAAGGTTTTATATGGTTAGGTCTGACAGTGTTTGGCTTGGGAATGTTCCGATTTTTCGGTAAGTGACACGTGTTAGGGAAGGAAGCAGCAAACTCAGGCTATTTTCCTAACCTAATTTCCAATCTTTTGGAAGTGTCATACAACTTAGTATAATCAGAAGTGAGTGATTCTATTCTGATTTGTGCACATTGAAGACTTTTCTTCTCTATAGAAAGTTCGTCCTTGAGTTGGTCAATAATTTTGTCTTTCTCTTCAGATGACTTGGTAGTCTCGTGTAATAAGAGCTTTGTTGAAGAAAGCTCACCAGACTCACTAACATTATTTCTAACCTCGGCTAGTAGGTCGGTAAGTCTACCTATTTCACCTTTGTACTCTTTGAGTACCTTCTTAGTGGTCTGATACTTACTACGCAGTTTCCTATAATCAGTCATCAGGTCACTGAAGGCATCTCCTAATTGCTCAAAGGTGAAGTCATCATAAGTATCAACTACAGGTTCAGTAGGTACCTGATCGGTGCCATAAAGCATACGTTTACAGCGTCTTCTGATTGTCATCTCTGAGTCGCTGGCTTCACTTTATGCCATATGCTGGTGTTGGCATATTTTTCGTGTGTTGATCTCTTTCAGGTTCCCTTTTCATACCTGTTGCGCTTCTGCTTGATGATGAGTTTATGGGACAATCCTTCTTCATGTGTCCCTTCTTTCTTGCAACCATAGCAGACAGCATCTTCTTGATACCAGTTGTTGCTGTTATTCTCTTGACTCTCTTCTCATGTCTCATGAATCTTTGAACTTCCTTGCTAGGAGTGCTTGATCTTCAGCGTCAGATCCTGCTGTCTGAGTCACCTTCAGCAGCTTTTCTGTGCTGAGCCTTGAGAGCGATTGTCTTCTCCTTTGGGTGCAGGCTCTTCAAATCTTGTAGCTCCAGTTCATGAGGAGTAGCTTACCCATGAGTACTTTGAGGGACATAGTTTGAGGTCTTC
>JANAVB010023999.1:4054046-4056813 GCA_029216955.1 Iris pallida | reverse complement strand
ACCAATAACCGTCGAATCCCCGCACGCGCACATCAAACCACAACATAAATCCACTTCGAGGTAACCATCTTCCCCGTCTCGTTTCTACATGCACACTCAATCAAATTGAGATCCGTAAAATTCTATGTGTAGACAACCCTACATCTTTAATCCTCCAAATAGTTCAGCCGATTCTTATCATTGCGACAAAAAATAATTCCAAAATTGAGAAAAAACTTAATTTTTTGGGTTTAGAAACTGTCCCGAAACTCTATGTTTGTGGTCGATTTGCGACCAGAATATCGCGAACATTAAAAAACCTTCTGAAGAGACTTGTAGACAACATATAGGAGATCAAAACCCTTCTTGTAATTTGATTTTCATGCATTATACAGAAATTTATTATTTTTTGAAGATTGAGAAAAAACTGGTTTTCAGAACTATTTTTAGAAAAATTGTCCCGATAAGCTGTCCGTCAATGTCAATCCGGCGACGTGGTTGCGAGCCAAAAGCATCGAAAGGTGCATATCGACTTCGTGGATGTGTGGGCTTTGACAGAATTCAAATTGATCGCGTGTGTGCGACGAATTTGATGCGTATCCATCAAAATTCATCGCATCGACCTTTATGTAAATTTGTCAATTATTTTGTGCACGTTCGTCACATCGAGACAAAACTTGCGCCAACAGGACCGTATTATTTTTCTGGACCTGTATGCCATGTTTGGTCTGATTTTGAGAAGGTCGACTGGAACGCTATTTTGGCGGCCCACGACCCGATCCAACAGGCAAATTTGTGTACGGCCCACCGGAATCCAACTTTGGACATACGATTGTGTTCATATCGTCAAACCGAACCTGTAGACATAGTTTGTTAACTTTATAAAGCGTAGATACCGACACACTTTTTGGTACAAAGCGGATCCAACGACGGACACCGTTTTGACCCAAAATTACCGTTTTGCCCCTCTATCCAGAATTGGACTTATGGGTAGGCTATTCTAGCTATTTTGACCATTCTGAAACATTGATAATATTTTTTTCAGCATTAGGAGAGTTGTCGAGTTGACCCGTTCGTGGCTCGTTTGAGTGATTAGTTGTGTCATTTCTCAGTTCAGGACAGCAGGCAAGTACTTCTCTGATAGTTTTTTATTGCTTTGATATCTTCTATATCTATTTAGTTGTAGTGTTATACTTGATTCTCGACACGAGAATATACGGACTAGATAACGTGAATCTCGTCATGAGATGTCATTCTTAGTTTACCTGGTATAGTACATTGTTCGATATTGTTTCATGTACTTGTATAGACAACCCAGATTCGGGAGTGGGCTGGCCCTTTACTCTCGAATCCTGTGTCATGACCTGTCATATTTGGAATCCTTATACTACTCGGGGATGGAGAGTTATTAGAGGTTGTGTATCATTACCCCTACTTGTTTATTACTTCATCTGCATAGCTACACCACACACCTCACAGGTAGGGTGTAGTCTAACCTTATACTACTTGTGCAGCTTTCCTTTTGGCCGACCTGATCCCTACACTATATACTACATGTGCATAGCCGATCAAATGGAACAGCCTGATCTAGACCCAAGTCGATCACATAAGCGCAATATCTCATGGTACTTTCTTTTTATGTTTACATCATACCTCATATTACTTTCCACTATTTTATTCTAGTTTTATCTTATATCCACACATGACATGATATCCAGTTCTCTTATACTATTTTACTTTCAGTCTTGATATTTTATCTTATATTTTATTATAATTATCTCTTATAGTATTTGTCAATTCACATAGAATTGTTGTTAGCGTTTGTACTTGCTCATATCCTGAGAGGAAACCTCGTTGTTTTTCAGAGGATTTAGATACAGATTCTCGACCTACTACGGGTTTAGCATAGATGGAGCCTACACCAGGACCAGCCTGTGGACCCGATGCTCGTAGAGGACGCACTGCCTGTAGTAACTTAGTTTAGCTAAATTTTGTCTGGACTATATTCCAGCTTGATACTTTGAGACTTGTAGTATTTATTTGGGATCTTGTGATGTCATTAAATTCTGAACTTGTGATTGTGGCTCCGCACTATTTCAGACTATTTACTTATCTTTATCATCGTGCTATCTTCCTTAGATTATGTGATTGAGTGGTGATTATATTCCTCGTACGGAGATGACAGGTTATATTATTGTGTCTTAGATTCTATATACTCTAGATGACCTTTACAGAGTTCTACCGTGATGCTGCAACGTAGGCTGGACGTACCCACGTGCTCGTGTCCCAAATAGGGTATGGGTCGTGACACATTTTTATGGTGGCCCATACAGGTCAGAGTCATAATTAGTACGATTCGTGGTGCTCAGCTTAGAGTGCTAATTACGAGCCTGCTTTTAGGATGTAGGTTTTAGGTTTATGATAGGAGTTACTCAATCACGGTTAGGAATTTTGAGAGATTCCTGGGATGTCCTTTGAGATCTTGGTTGAACATCAATTTGAAATCCTTCCTTTTATTTCTATTCACCCTTGCTCCTTGTTATTGAATTTGATTTTATTAGATCATCGTTAATTTTGATTTTTCATATCGAGATGAATTTTATGGCCTGAATTACGGTACCTTTCTGATAACATATGTTGACGGGAATAACAAGGAAGGTAAATCTACTTGGTTATGGAACCTGGAGTTTATCGTAATTATATTGGCTGCATGGCCAAAAACGTAGAGACCTGACTTCAGATGTACATATCTGGTCATGAGATTGAGATTTCTCGCAGCTATACTAGT
>JANAVB010023999.1:3944046-4049046 GCA_029216955.1 Iris pallida | reverse complement strand
TTTACCCATGTGTCCAAAATAGGAATTATAGGTAGGCTATTCTAGCTATTTTGAACTTTTGAGAATGTTGGTAATGTTTAGTTTAGCATTAGGAGACTGTTGTGTGAGTTGACCGTTCGTGGCTCGTTTGATTGATTGGTAGTATCATTTTCTCAGTTCAGGACAGCAGGCCAGTACATTCTCTAATAGTTTTTATTGCTTTGATATCTACTATATCCGATTCAGTTATAGTGTTATACTTGATTCTCGATACGAGGATACACGGACTAATATACGTGAATCTCGTCATGAGATGCCATTCCTGGCTTACCTGATATATGAGTACGTTGTTTGATATTGTTTCTTGTACTTGTATAGACACCAATTTGGGAGTGGACTGGCCCCCTGCTCTTCGAATCCCGTGTCATGACCTGTCATGTCTGGAATTATTATACTACTCGGGGATGGAAAGTTATTAGAGGTTATGTAATCATTAACCCTACTTGTTTATTACTTGTGTATAGCTCCATCCTCACCACATGTAGGGTGTAGCCTGACCTTATACTACTTGTACATAGCTTTCCATTTTGGCCGGCCTGATCCCTACACTATTATACTACCTGTGCATAGCCGGTCAAATAGAACAGCCTGATCTTGACCCAAGCCGATCACATAACGCTCTAATATCTTATGGCACTTTCTTTTTATGTTTACATCATACCTCAGATTACTTTCTACTATTTATATTCCAGTTTTATCTTATATCTCACACATGACATGATATTCAGTTCTCTTGTACTGTTTTACTTTCAGTCTTGATATTTTATCTTGTATTTCATTATAATTGTTTCTTATAGTATTTGTCAATTCACATGAAACTGCTATTAGTGTTTGTACTTGCTCATATCTTGACAGGATAATCCTTGTTATTTTTTAAAGGATTTAAATACAGATTGCCCGACCTACTACGGGTTTGGCATAGATGGAGCCTACGACCAGGACCAGCCTGTGGACCCGGTGCTCGTAGAGGACGTACTGCCTGTAGTGACTTAGTTTAGCTAGATTTATCTGGACTATATTCCAGCTTGATACTTTAATACTTGTAGTATTTATTTGGGATCTTGTGATGTCTTTAAATTCTGAACTTGTGATTATGGCTCCGCACTATTTCAGACTATTTACTTTATATTTATCCTTATCTTTATCATTGTGCTTATCTTCCTTAGAATTATGTGATTGAGTGGTGATTATATTCCTCCGTGCGGAGATAACAGGTTATATTATTGTGTCTTAGATTCTATATATTCTGGATAACCTTTACAGCGTTCCACCGCCGGTACTGCGGTGTAGGCTGGACGTACCCACGTGCTCGTACCCCTAAACAACGTACGGGTCGTGACACAATGCGTCCGTCAACACCATTCTCCGTGTTAAAATCATGAAGAATTACCATTCTCCTTGTTAAATTGACGAGAAATTGCCATTCTTCGTAGTAGAATTCAGGAGAATGGCCATTCTCCGTGTTAAAATTACGGAGAATGACCATTCTCTATTTTAATATCACGGAGAATAGCCATTCTCTGTGTTATAATCACGAAGAATGGCAACCCCCGTGTTAAAATACAGGAGAAGGGTCATTCTCCGTGTTAAAAGCACGAAGAATTGCCATTCTTCGTGCTAATATGACAGAGAATTGTCATTCCCCTTGTTAAGTTGACGGAGAATTGTCATTCTCTGTGTTAAAATTGACGGAGAATTGTCGTTCTCCTTGTTAAATTGACGGAGAATTGCAAAAAAAAAGTTGGGTAAATGAAAGAAGAAAAAATAGTACATAATGATAATTAAATCAACGACGTTTCATTTGATTTCATTGGCTCTTTGTCGCTATCTCGCTTTCGTACTTTGCAATTACGAATACCGTGACCCAATTTTTTATAAACTCTACAAATTCTAGGCTTAGGGATAGTCTAACTTACTTTAGTTTGGCTTGATTTCCCTTGAGAATGCCTTTTTTCTTGCTACCGGATTTGGCTCTTTAAAAGATTCGTGCACTCCATGAACTGCATCAGCTACAATTTTTTTCTTCTTCACCAATATCGGTCACCATTTTTTGTAACTCAATCAGCACAGACGACATCAACTATGTTCACTTCTCTTGGATTTTGTTTAACTTTTACAATAATACGTAAACAGATTAACTTGTTCATTAATACTACTATACCTTTTGCTCTCAATACTGTCTGGGTGGATGAATCTCCTTTCTGTGCCAGGTCCGGAGAGATAACTCTATTTGCAATCCTTGAGCCAACGAGTTTTTATCAAGTTCTTTGGAATATCTGCCAATTGTAATCTCTTCATTGCTGAAAAATATGCCTACAAGGAATCCCTTGGTCTCCATCCACAAGCAGTCACAGTTTATGATGTTGTCGACACGATAAAATGTAACCTTTCGGTTGATACTGTTGGCGACAAATACTTTTAGATATGCAAACTTCTGTATCTCTTATGATGTGATGGTGGAGAATAGTATATTTATCAGAACGTGTGATTTCCTTCCTTCTATAAACACTTTTTTAGTGTAAATTGCTACAAATTGAGCTTCTATTACGGCCATGTTAGTTTGTTTCACAACTAGTGTTAAGAGTTTATCAGTGACATGTTTAGTCATCTGGCCGTAACGTAAGGCCGCCAAACCGTGGTCATAATGTTGAAGGGCCTTCCATAGTGGCAGCTTCTCATTCAAATGTCATTTCAGAAATGCGTTCATTGATTTACATCTATTTATTGCAGTAGAACCCCCAAAATAATTTTCACGTAGGAATGTATCCGCCCATCTCCTCGTTCTGTACAATGCAGTGGTTTAGTCATTGTTCTCTACATTATAATCCCTTAGCATCTGCTACCAACGGTTTTCAAATTCTTCGACTGAAAAGTACATGTTTAGAGAACATGGACAATAACTAAAGTTTTAATATTGTAACAACAACATACTTCAAAGTAAAGTACCAAGTGTGAGATGTATCTTTTAATCAGAATATCAATTCCTTTACAAAACCATCTCGGTGTACATGTTTGGTTAAATTGTTTAGGATATGCCATAGCACGTTCGATGAACTACGCTGGGCATTAGATCCTTGATTGCTTTATTCATGGATCTGCAACCATCCGTGAGAACTGTCTCTGGTAATTTTTCATTCATACACTCTTGGAATTTTTGTAAAACCCAAGAATATGCCTCAGTAGACTCATTATAGATCAATGCAAACCCAAATACACAAGTCATTGCATGATTGTTTGTACCCACTAGAACCACCAACGACATTTGACATCTATTTATTTTATATGTAGAATCAAATGCTAGTAAATCTCCAAATAATTCGTAATCGAACCGACTTGCACCGTCAGCCCAAAAGAGATGGGTCAATATGGAATCTTCATCTACCTTGTACGCATAGAAGAAATTTGGGTCAATTCCCTCCTTAGCTTGAAGAAATGTAAGTGTTGTCGTAGCATCAACATCGCCTAGTGCTCTACTATTTTTAGCTAAAAATTGTATAAATCTTTTTTCGTCCATCCAACCTTATCCCAGCTACCAATAAATTCCACACCTCTGAAGTCGTCATCCCGGATTGCTTCATAATCTTATTTTGTTTCACTTCTGTGGATGATATCTTATGATATGATCTCAAAAAATTTTCAAAATCATTCGCCAGATTATGGTTGTGATGTACTCGAAATTTTTTGACAACCCACAGATTTATAGAAAAGGTGTACCCAATACGAAAAATTGCTTTACAACCACTTCTGCTTTCACTTCTTAGCTCACGAACCCAGTTAGTTGCTTCATTGTATTTCTTCTGTCTAAATTTCGCATTTGAACAACACCAACTACGGACCATCAGCATCCCAGATTTATTTTTCTTTACTTCGTTCTTTCTAACACTAAAACCAACTATTTTTGAATATATCTGGTAGAATGTCTCTGCTTCTTCAATAGAGTTGAACTGTAAGCCAACAATATCTTCATCTAAGAGATCCCTTGGGTCTTTGTTAATGTTGGCAGACTATAATTTTTTCATGATCGTTGCATCAAAATCCAATGGAGATTCACCATCGTCCCTAAAAATAGAATTAAACAAAATAAGTATGAGAAATCAATGTAAAAATACAATGTATTTCTTAAATTCATTAGAAAGGGTGAAGCAAAATAACATTTCGTTGTTTGCGTTGATGGCATCATCATTTTTATGATGCATTTCTCCGTTATTTTCTTCCTCTTGTTCTTTATCGTCTCCTAAGTTAACAGATTCCAATGTTTGCTCATCATCCAAATTATCTGACACCGCTATTGAAGTGAAGCTTTCTTCATCAACTAATTCTTCCACATGACTATCAGTTTCTCCATATGACGTCGCCATTGAAGAAAATAGAGTGTGTTAGAAACCAATAGAAGAAACGAAGAACAAGAAACAATACAAACAGAAAAAGGAAAATGTTTTATATACCACCAAAAGCTCCCTCCTCCATGTACCTCCGTCACGTGGCCCTCTTCTATTGGCACATGTCTTCCCCCAACTTCCCCCTATTTGCTTGGGTCAATAAGGCAGCGCCATGTGGCGGAGGGACATGGAAGAGGGACATTTTGGAGGTACATATAGCATTACTAAAAGCATGCATAATTTTAAAGAAACAACTTCCAACAACACAACCTTTTCGTCTTCTGTGTACATGTTTTATTGAATTGTGTAGGATAAAGCATGCAACAACATTTAATGCTACGTTTACTATTATGTAATTATTTCTAATCATATGGTATTAGTGAACACAATCTGCGAGAGAAAACCCGAGAGAGAGAGAGAGAAAGATAGGATAAAGATAATTAGGGAAATATTTCTGCGGGTGAACCAAAATAAAAAAATTGGGCGCTTGATTTAACATTTAAATTAGATTTAAATTCACAACTTCAAAATAGTATTAGTATCTACAATATTATTGAAACTAGTACTAATATTAACACTACCGTTACCGGACCATATTCTGTTCAACGGGTAGCCCATCGGTTCGGAATGATATAGTTCGGTTGACCCATACCTGCAGAACTCCCCGAATTCAATTGATCAAATCAACAAGTTTTATTTCAATAGCTCCTTTCACTAATAACTACCATCATCGCATATCTTCTTTTATATTACGCACGCGAAATGATCGAGCTTGACTAGTTCTAGCATACGAGTTTAAACGAACACTAACCGAGCTCGAGCAACCTGACATCAGGTAAGTTTCTAATACAGTGACATTACTGTTAATTTAAAATTTAAATATTATTGAAACTAATATTAATTTAAATTTAAACTAATTTTATTTAACATTTAAATTAGATTTAAATTCACAACTTAAAAATAGTTAAAGTTAAAATTCAATTTTTGATTTAAAATCTACAATATTATTGGAACTAGTATTAATATTAACACTAATGTTACCAGACCATATTATGTTCGACTGGTAGCCCATCGGTTCGAAATGATATAGTTCGATGCGGTGATTTGACCCATCCTGCAGAACTCGAATTCAATTGATCAAATCAACAGTTTTATTTCAATAGCTCCTTTTACTAAAACTACCAACATCACGTATCTTTTTTACATTACGTACGCAAAAGGATCGAGCTCGACTAGTTCTAGCATATGAGTTTAGATGAACACTAACGGAGACCGAGCAACGTGACATCAGCTAAGTTTCTAATACAGTGACATTACTGTTAATTTAAAATTTACAATATTATTGAAACTAATATTAAATTAAATTTAAATTAATTTTGATTTAACATTTAAAGTAGATTTAAATTAACAACTTGAAAAGTTAAAGTTAAAATTCAATTTTTGATTTAAAATATACAATATTATTGGAACTAGTATTAATATTAACACTAATGTTACCGGACCATATTCTATTCGACTGGTAGCCCATCGGTTCGGAATGATATAGTTCGATGCGGCCGGTTAGACCCATACCTACAGAACCCCCGAATTCAATTGATCAAATCAACAAGTTTTTGTTTCAATAGCTCCTTTTACTAATAACTACCATCATCACATATCTTCTTTTACATTACGCACGCGAAAGGATCGAGCTCGACTAGTTCTAGCGTATGAGTTTAGACGAACACTAACCAAGCCCGAGCAACGTGACATCAGCTAAGTTTCTAATACAGTGACATTACTATTAATTTAAAATTTATAATATTATTGAAACTAATATTAATATTATAATTTAAATTAATTTGTGATTTAGTATTTAAATTAGATTTAAATTCACAACTAAAAATATTTAAAGTTAAAATTTAATTTTTGAATTAAAATATACAATATTATTGGAACTAATATTTATATTAACACTACTATTACCAGACCATATTCTATTCGACTAGCAACCCATCGGTTCGGAATGATATAGTTCGATGCGGCCGGTTTGACCCATACCTGCAGAACCCCCGAATTCAATTGATCAAATCAACAAGTTTTTGTTTCAATAGCTCCTTTTACTAATAACTATCATCATCACGTATCTTCTTTTATATTATGCACGTGAAAGGATCGAGCTCGACTAGTTCTAGCGTACGAGTTTAGACGAACACTAACCCAGTCCGAGCAGCATGACATCATCTAAGTTTCTAATACAGTAACATTATTGTTAATTTAAAATTTACAATATTATTAAAACTAATATTAATATTAATATTAATATTTAAATTAATTTTTGATTTAACATTTAAATTAGATTTAAATTCACAACTTAAAAGTAATTAAAGTTTAAATTCAATTTTTGATTAAAATCTACAATATTATTGGAACTAGTATTAATATTAAAGCTAGAACTTCCAAATAGTCTTTTTTTTGTTCGGTCATACCCTCCTCCCTCCCCCTCCCCACAAGTGGGTTGTACCCTCGAAACGAGTGGGTTAAATAGCCTTTTTCATTAAGAAAAGAACCCATCCGACTAGAGATAAACAAAGGAGAGAAGAAAAAGTTGGAATGGAGAGGAGCAAGAGCAAGATCAACAGCAGCAGATGGGCCGTCATCCCTACGGAGATTCTGTCGATGATACCGGTACTGTCGGGGATGCCGGCGGACGAGGTCATGTGCAACGTGGCCCCAGTGTGTCGTTCGTGGTGGAAGGCGCTCAACGGTCCCATATACTATTGGTCTAACGTGGACTTGGAACAGTGGTGTCGGAGGGGCCAGCAATCCACAGAGATTAGTTTGACCGCAAAGAAGCTTGTAGCTCGCAGTGAGGGAATTCTACTGTCCTTCTCCGCATACAAGCTCGACGAAGCCGCCTTCTCTTTTGCCAATTATAGGCCTGTGCAAAATTTATTTTGTCTTATTCTAATACTTTATTTTTTCTATTACAAATTTTTATGTATACTTGGTTAATTTCTATTGTTATTTTTCTCTTTTTATAATACAGTAGAAAATTTCTAAGGGTGCTGCGCATTTCGAAGTGCTACGTGAGTGATGAAACTTTCGTGAGATACTTGGAGTTTCTCCTGGTGCTGGAAGAACTCGACATTAGCTACTGCCTCTATATCACGTCGATTGGAATATTTTCCGTCGGCAAGTATTGCCACCGTCTGGTCAAGCTGAGGAGGAACATGCCCCCTCCAGACTTCATGGTCAGGAACAGATTCGTGCAGAACACGTTCAACGAGATGGAGGAAAAGGCCGTGGTCGATTCGATGCCGTGTCTCGAGCACCTAGAGATGGGCTCAAGCATGTCCAACAGAGACACGCTGCGATCTATCATATGCAACTGCAAGGGTCTTCGCGTGCTCGACATACGTGGGTGCTTCAACGTGCACCTCAACGACGACCTCAAGAAAATTTGTGATTCAATACAGACGTTTAAACAACCCTTTGATGATGTAATCCTAGAGGAATGTGGATACGAGATGTATAGTGATTTAGATCTCATCAATCAGTCCTGAGGTGAATGGTTCTTCTGACATTAGCATGCATGCATGTATTTCTTTGTATTTTTATATTTATATGATATCAGTATTTTATCCTCAATACAATGGGTTATTAATGTTAAAGTGTTACTAATGTTCTTAGTCTGGGCATCATCTAATCTATTGATATCCTTCATCTTGGAGAAATTGTAAAATTACCCAAATTAATGTTCTTAGACCATGTAAAGCAAATTTTGACGGTATAAATAGCCCTGATACTGATTGTATCAGTGATTAACATTACGAGTTCATTGAACCCATTTGGAGTTTATTTCATCCTTACAAAACCACTTTGGAAGTAGTTTTGTTCACCCACCAAAGTGGTTTTCACCTTTAATTTGACACGTGTCAAATTTTTTAGTAGAGGGTGAACAAACATCCTAGTATTTGTGGGTGAACAAAAATAAACTCTTAACATTAATACAATATCTCAGTGTAATCATATCCAAGAGATTTCGACGTTTTCCTACACAATTTAACAATAAGAGATTCAAGAAGAGGAACATGCCACCTCCGCAGTTCATGATCATGAAGGGATTCAAGAAGGACACCTTCGATAAGTCAGAGGCCATGGCCGTGGCCTCTTCGATGCCGCTTCTTGAGCACCTCGAGGTAAAGTTTGGCATGTTCGACGATAATGGGCTGAGAGCTATCACGACAGAGTGCACGGATCTTCGCGTACTCGACCTAAGAGGATGCTGGAATGTACAGCTAGATGGGGACCTCAAGTATATTCATGGTTTGGTAGATTTTGTAACGAATCCCTTCGAGGATCAGAACCCATGGGAGGAGGAGAATGATGATTCACTGGAACTAGGTGATAAACCGTGGTTGGATTACGAAATGTTATATGATTGTTCTGACTGTTAATATTAAATGATTCTTATTCATTGTAAGGCTATCTGTGTGCTAAATTATAAGACTATATAGGATTATGATTGAATCTAATATTTTTTAACAGCGTCATAAATGTTTATGATGCGAGCTAAATGTGTTGGCTAAGATCGAAAATGTGTTTCCATATTTTTAACGAGGTTCTTATATTATTATAGGCTGCAAAAGAAAAGGACTCAAAATTAGTTTAGATTAATCATACTTAGATTTTTTGTGTATTAGAACAAATTAAATTTGATTATAATTAGAATTCTTAATTTTTATAATATTATATTGTTAATTAGATTTGCATTACATTAAATCTTTACATAGATCAGACTCAAAATAATAAATTAGGATTAATATTTTGTATATACTTGAACATTCTCCGTCCTAAATATACCATACTTTGTTAAAAGTACGGAGAATGGCCATTCTCCATGTTAAAAGCACGAAAAATGGCTATTTTCCGTCCTAAATGTACCATACTTTGTTAAAAGCATATAATAACACCCAAAAAATTATAACAATAGAAAATTCTACAGAACCCACATACCAGACTCGAACCTAGGCCTTCCATGTAAAAGCCAAACAGCACAACCAACTAAGCTGGGACTTACATTTGATGAAAAATGAATGAGATACTTAAATATTCCCCGTCCTAAATGTACCATACATTGTTAAAAGCACGGAGAGTGGCCATTCTCCGTGATAAAAGCACGGAGAATGGCCATTCCCCGTCCTAATGTACCATACTTTGTTAAAAGCATATAATAAAACCCAAAAATGATAACAATAGAAAAACTCTACAGAACACACACACCAAACTCGAACCTAGGCCTTCCATGTAAAAGCCAAATAACACAACCAACTAAGCTGGGACTTACATTTGATGAAAAATGAATGAGATACTTGAACATTTCATGTCCTAAATGTACCATACTTTGTTAAAAGTACGGAGAGTGACAATTCTCCGTGATAAAGGTACGAAAAATGGCCATTCCCCGTCCTAATGTACCATACTTTCTTAAAAGCATATAATAACACCCAAAAAAATGATAACAATAAAAAAATTCTACAAAATGCACACACCAGACTCGAACCTAGGCCTTTATGTAAAAGCCAAACAGCACAACCAACTAACCTGGGACTTACATTTGATAAAAAATAAAAGAGATACTTGAACATTCCCCGTCCTAAATGTACCATACTTTGTTAAAAATACGGAGAATGGCCATTCTCCGTGTTAAAGCACGAAGAACGGCCATTCCCTGTCCTAAATGTACCATACTTTGTTAAAAGCATATAATAACACCCAAAAAATGATAACAATAAAAATTCTACAGAATCCATACAACAGACTCGAACCTGAGCCTTCAATGTAAAAGCCAAACAGCACAACCAATTAAGCTGAGACTTACATTTGATAAAAATCGTAGTACTCAGTATTTATTTAAGTCAAATTGAATACCCCATGTTTCCCAATTAGGAATATAAAGAGTCGGTTAGGGAAACGTATATATATAACTACTTGTATCCCCATTCATATGGTAGGTTGCACATTAAACATGGCTCTAAATAAATCTCTACGTTGGGAATGTTGGCCAGAGAGTTATGCAATCGCTGAAGCACGGAAGAGGCAGCCGAAAATGGACTGGCTCGCTGAGGCTGTTGACTTCCTCTCCTCCTTTGGGTTGTCCCTTGTGCATGGTCATTGCTCGACCTGTTGATCCGGCGCCCAACTTCGACATACTTCCGATCACTTCGGAGGAACGCTAGTCTATGGAGAAGAGGGAAGGCCTACGCCGCCTCCTCCATCGTACGGGTTTACGCACCCTGGAGGACTTTGCAGAGGTCCTTCACGAGGCAAGTGAGGGGTCTACCTATACCTTTTCTTTTTCTTTTTTTTGTTCAGTTTTTGTTCAGTTTACTTCTTTCTTCTCTTGTCTCCCTCGCCGGGGAATGTTCCGGCGAAGAAGCTGGAATTTCGATGAAATATATTATTTTGTTAAGTAAATTTGGTTTCTGTTGCCGGCCCATCAAGTCTTGTTACGTAATACAATTGATTACACAGCCAGCGACAAGTTCTTACCGTCAAATCCATCATTCAACGATAATTATTTTATTTATTTTTGAAGTAACAATTTTAATTACAAGAACCAGTATAAAAATATTGTGTGTTTGATTGCAAGGTGGAAAATATGTGGAAAATAAATTAATTACATGAAATTATTTTCCTAGGAAAAAGGTTCCATAGAATTTTAAAAAATTCTTTGGAATACGTAATTTGGGTGTTTGATTGTCATTATTTTCCACAAAAAATAGTTATTTTTCATGGAAAATTATATTTTCCTATGGGTTGGACAAGTTTTATTTTCCACCATTTTAGAAGAAAATATGGAAAATGATAGCTTTTTGTAAAATAATTCCATGGAAAATATAAACTACCAAACACTACAACTGGTGGAAAATATGTGACGAAAATATTTTCCATGGAAAAAAAAGCCAATCAAACATAGCCTTACTGAAAATGACAAAAAAATATTTTCCACGGAAATAAAATATTTTCCCTGCATGTCTATTCCAATACAAGAAGTAATATATTCTATTAGAGGTAGTTAGGTACTTACAATATCGGGCTCTTAGTATTTCAATATTTTAGTTGTGTAAATAGTTCTTTTTAAGTATATACAAAGAAAAAATAAAAGACAATTTTGAGTGTATTATACTCTTTTCATGTACATACAAATTAGTTTTTCAAATTTGGGTCTCAGAATTCGAAGTGTCGTGCTCTTAAAATTTTGAGACTCAACACTACTCGTAGGTTCCCACTTTCCAATGTCATATAGTACTTGAAACTAGTTCCACTGTGGATGTTAATTACATCAACCGATTGTTAGGGTTTTCAATTTACTATACCTTTCCCTCTTCTTTTTCTAAACCCTCTCCAAATCCTCCCCAAACGACTGCTTAAAATTATCAAAATGCCGTCGAAGAAATAATGACCGTCTCCTAAGGGGAAGAATCCACAAAGGGATGCGATACACGCCACAAGGGCAGAACTTGCAATGGCGATGAAAGCCAAGATTATGGCCGCTAGGGCAGAGGCCGAAAGGGCAGAGGCGGAAGCAGCCAAGCCAACTGCAAAAAAGGCTAAAAAACTCATTGCTCGACAAAGGCCAGAAAATTTATCTTCGATACAGAGTCATCGAACGAATCAACTTATGAAGATCAAAGGCGTACTAAAGCGAAATCTAAGTTGGCAACAGATACAGAGTCATCAGCGTAATCTGAGGATTCTGAATCCTCATCAGAAGAGAAAGAGGAAGAGCTATCATCAAATAAGTCCCAGGATGGAGATGAGGTAAAAAAATTTACAGACACTAAATCTAAGAAGACTTACAATAAACATTTCAAGAAAAAGGCTATTATGCCTAAAAGATCGATTAAGATGGCTGATGTCGAAGATGAAGTTTTCCTGGATATATTAAAATTCTATCAGTTGGAGAAACTGAACAAATTCTGTCTTGGGAAAATCTCCCAAACAATAGTAAGAGAATTTTACTCAAATCTTCGGGCTAAAATTAAAGAAAAAGAAGAGAATCAATAACTGGTATTTCTGAAAGGGAAATAGATTAGGGTAAATGCTGCTGTCATCAATAAATTTATGGATTTGATCCAGTTCCTAAGTTTGATATGAAAGATATATATAATGTTTCCATGAGGGATACAATTTATGAGATTACAGGTGTAGCAGTGGGTGCCAAGATCCCTTAAAATGTATACAAAAATCAATTAAAAACTTTGTATAAATTGTTGCATGCCTATTTATCTCAAACACTCAACCCTACTGGACATGAGTTTTCTATCCACCCCGAAAGAGTAAATTTTCATTATTATATGGGAAAGAAAAAAAGATGAATATAGGTTCTTACATGTTCAATAGAATGATGCATCTCGTAGGAAAATCAACTGTAAGGACAGCCCTCCCTTTCGGAGGATTTGTTTGCTCAATGGCTAGTAAACATTATGTCCCAAGCTTAGCAAGGGATGTTTATATTAAAAACAAAGGGCCCATAAGAAAATTAACCTTCACTCGAATGTTTGAAAAAGGAGCAGCAGCAGCAAGCAAACCATCAATATCTAGAAAATCATCAACGTATGGAATCCCAAATACTAAGGACAGGGTTGATGATGTATATAATTTTGTTGCTACAAACTTTGAGAATGTCTCAAAGAGATGAAGAAGATGTCTGACAACCAGAAATTGATTATGGATAAGATTAACCAGATAAAGGTTGAATTTGCTGACGAAAAATAAGATTTCTCTTCCCTCGTGAAGAAGGTAAATGGGGCTAGCTTCAACTGGTGCTACTTTACATTTTTTTCTCTCATTCTACTACTCTTGATGATTCCGTAATCTAATATACACATTTATACTCTAATATGTGAAGAACACATATATACACATTTATACTCTATTACTAACTGATCTAGATATCCATGTTATATTATTTTCTTATCTAACTTCTAGGTTTGCTTGCTAACTGTATATACTTGCTAATAGGATGATATCAGTATCATCACTATAGAAGGAATTCAAGAAATCATTTGTATTTGAATTAAGGCTCCAATCCAGTTATTACTGTGTACATTGTATACACTTGTGAGCTTCAACTCAGCTAAACCAAATCTTCATCTTTGATGCTTAAGAATACATCAAAACTTCTTAGCCCCTATATTCTACCTTAAACACTCTAGGACAGAAGCACATGGTCTTTAATCAAAGCTACTCTGGATATCCTTGATACTCTGATACTCTGTTACTTGATGCTCTGATACTGCAAATAATTTACAATAAAAGTTAATATTGCACTGATACTCTGCTACTTGATGCTCTGATACTCTACTAATTGATGCTCTGATACTCAGCTAAACCGAATAGTTAATATTACACTGATACTTCTGCTACTTGATGCTCTGATACTTACCCTGATACTGCCCAATTGCACCCTTAAATGGTGATTTAGGACTGAACATATGATGGTCCAATGCATGTACAGAGTGGAAATGCCTCAAGGCATGTAATGTATGCCTGATAGTAGAGTTAGGACTGAGCTGGAACAGTACTCCCTCAGTCAGTGATATTTGGTATTATAAGCATGAGCACACTACTATAATATAGGTTGTACTTAAGGGTAAGCTAGGCACTTAAACTTGCTTGGTATCCTGACACTAGAGAGAGTCCTTGAGAGTAACCTAACACTTGAGCTAACTGGAGAGTGCACTCACTACTCTGTGATAGATACAAAATGGGGTTGCATCATAGAACCTGTACTGTGCATATTGATAATCTAATATTAGAACCTTCAGCGTGCACATTGATACTTTTATGTAAAAACACATACTGTGCACATTGATACTCTAGCCCTCACTTTGATACTTCTATTTATGTTTTTGGATGTTATTTCTACATATACAGTGAGTCCATACTGACTATAATTTCTTATTCTATCCCTCAAGGTGTAGGTGAAGGATATTTTGAGGAAGAAGAAGGAAAAAAGAAGAAAAAAGAAGAAGATGAAGATGGAGATGAAGATTCAACTTTTGAGTTTTGAAACTTTTATTTCAATTTGAAAGTAATATTTGAATTGTAATATGGTCCTGAATATTTGTTGGTCTTGGCGATCAAACTATATTTTGTGTTTGAAATATTGTAAGACTAAATTTTTTGCTTGTACTATACATCGTTGCGGTGCATGGTTCATAATTTGTTTAAAAAATGTAATATGGTCTTGAATTTAGAGTAGGTCTGATATTTGTTTGGATTATTGTATTATGAATTATGCAGGTTCTATGTTGAATTACTAACGTGGATTGGCAGATTATTGTAACGTGGATTATGCAGTTTATTGGACTTGGAATGAAGTATACTTATTTGATCATGATTTATTTGGTTGAAGCGTTTATTTGATTTGTAGTTGGTCTTCACAAATAATTTTGATTTTTTGGTGTATTCCTTTGATTTGCAAATGGCCTTCACAGATTTCATGAGTCCTGGGTGCATTCCTAGGGTTTACAGCTGGCCTCATTCCGGATGCATTTCTGGGATCACTAAAACTTTATTTGATTGGAATACGTTTTTCTTTCTGTAAATAATCAGTACATTGATGCCATCAGTATGAATTCGATGTCAGTGTAATGCATAATGTAATTCTGCCTGTTCATCCCTTGTTATTGCTGAAGCAAAGTATGTAATATAAGCCTGATTAAATAATATTCAAATTTTCTTCAACATGCTTTAATATAAATTAATATACTTTGGTAAATGATATTAAAAATACTGTAAACATTTGATAAAAAATGAATGAAATACTTGAACGTTCCCTGTCCTAATGTACCATACTTTATTAAAAGCACATAGAGTGGCCATTCTCCGTGTTAAAAGAACGGAGAATGGCCATTCCCCGTCCTAAATGTATCATACTTTGTTAACATAAAATTTTGAATATACTTTGGTAAATGATATTAAAAATACTATAAATATTAGAAAGATGGTTAATATGACAAAATTTTACAATACAAAAAAAAACCGTTCTCTTCAAAAATATTATCCTTAGAAAAGTAAAAAAATTATCGCTAAAAAATAAAAACAGATTTCTTTTTTTTTAAATATGTGAGCAGATGATCCGCCCAACCTCATAAGCAGGTTTCCTCTGTTCACCACCACCACTATGGCCGGTAGCTTTATAACCAAAATATTAAATTGTTAGATGAAAACTAAAATTCCTGACAATGGCATGGACAGTAAAATTTACTAAGTCAGAAGCCTACAGGAGCGGCGCCGCTGGTACTCCTCGTTGATCGAGGAGGGCTCGACGACGTCCGATGCGAACCGGACCAATTCTTCTCGGTGCCGCTAGTACTCTTCATTGTTCGAGGAGGGCTCGACGACATCCGACGCAAACCGGACTGATTCTTCTTTCCTTCTTCATCATCGTTTCTCCTTCCACCACCACCACGGCCTGTAGTTTTATAACCAACAAAAACAAATTACGGAATTTATACGTAGATGCACAATTATTTTTATGAAATTTATACGCAGATGCACAAAATATTAAATTGGATGGACGAAAGAGAAAGTAAATATGAGTTAATTTAGGGTGTTCATTGAAAAAATTAAAGTGAAAAATGACCTGCTATGGCAAGTTACCAAGATGTCAAGAGTCAAAATCAGCACTAAATGATGTTTCTACTCTATTATTCAATCTGAACCATTGGATCAACATCCAATGGTTCAAATTTTGGATGTATCGATACATCCTTTTCCATGGAATGTATTATAGAAGGACCATATATATATATATATATATATATATATATATATATATATATATATATATATATATATATATATATATATATATATATATATATATATATATAAAGTCCCCGTGGCCGTAGCCCGTTGGGAACGGTGGAGCACCCCAGCGCAGTGGCGCGGGTTCGAGCCCCCTTGGAGGCATGCCTCCAAGCACCACTAAGAAATGGACACCCTCAATATATATGTATATGTATATATATATATATATATATATATATATATATATATAATTTTTTTTTTAAACCACCATTTTATTCAAACAAACAGAAAACATGGTTCGAGTACAAAAATTGGCAACACTTGCCAAACCAAAAACAACTCCCTACTGATGAGAACACTTGATTGAAGCCTTTGCAATCTGTCTTCTAATCTCCTTATGCAACTGCTCCTCCGATAATCTGTAATTTTTATACCTCCATTTATTACGGTTTTTCCACAAAACCCATATGATCGCTCCTACGCAAATCTACCTCTTGTGAAGATTCCTCCCTCGCCACCAGTTGTGTAATCGGTGAATCAACGACATACTCCGGCCTCTGATCTGAACTTCAAGTTGCATTGATCTCCATATCCCCCTGGCCAACTCTCCATTATGGAAGATATGCTCCATTGTTTCAACCAAGCCCAGCGTGCAACAATGACATTTAGAAACCATAGTAAATCCTATTTGCATAATCTGATCATCCGTTGGAAGTTTTCCAAGCAATACCCTCCATAACAAAATAGACCATTTATATGGGATACAAGTACCCCATATATGAACAAACGATGGGAGTACTGGCCCGTGTGTTCGAGAAATATCCCACGCAGATGCTAACGTGAACCGTCCCGTCGCCCGACGCCAATGCAGCCCCATCTCATCTTCAAGAATGTGTTGTTCAGCCATCTCTCTTCCTGCCAACAATCTCTTCCATACGTGAGACGTATTCGACGTAATCAGCACATCAAGAGGGCTAGCCAAGGAACAATATTTCAACATGAAGTACTGCATCCATAAGCTCTCCTGGGTCCTAAATTTCCACCATAGCTTGACTGTAAACGCCTTCATAATGTCTTCCAGTTTTTTAACACCCAAACCACCCTCTGATTTGGTACGGGCAATAGTATCCCAACCGAGCCATTTCCTCTTAGGTGCCCCATTGCTTGAGCCCAGAAGAATGAACTAAACATAGCCTTAATACGATTCAACACAGAAACTGGGGGGATTACACGCAGATAGTGTGTAAATGGGTATCGAAGTAAGCACTGATTTCAGAAGAACTAACTTACCTCCCGGCGATGAGATTTTATTGTGCCAACCTTCTACCCTTGCTCGAATTTTGCATAACAAGTCTTCATACATCTCTGCATTCCGATGTCCAGCAGCCATCGGACATCCAAGATAAGTAAAGGGTGGAGAGCCGACGTCAAACCCTGTACGGCCTCTGAGCTCTGCAACCCGATCCGAGGGAGTCTTCTCTGATACATATAGTTTGGTCTTGGCCACATTAAGTTTCTGTCCAGACGCTTCCTCGTATCTACGAAGGATCTCTTGAATTAGTGATATCGATCAAAGATCATCTGCTGAAAACAATAACACATCATCAGCATATGATAGATGTGTAATGGGCATGCATCCTCTTGGTGAAATAAACGGGGTAAACCCGTCTGTAGAAGGCAATATTTTCAAATTACGGGATAAAGCCTCGGCAGCGATGATGAACAGAGCAGGGGATATGGGGTCACCCTGCCGTACTCCTCTAAATGCCTGAAAATAGCCTGCAGCTTCCCCATTAATCAACGGAGAGAACCAGACATTATTCTGCAACCGGATCATCATATCCACCCATTTGTTGTGAAAACCAAACCTACGCAAAATTTTGAGTAGGAATCTCCAATCCACGCGGTCGTATGCCTTCATCATATCCAACTTGATTGCTATGTTACCACCCCAATGCTTCTTGTTCATCTTGGTTACAATTTCTTGGGCCAGGATAATATTGTCCACAATTTCGTGCCCTCTAACAAACCCGCTCTGTTCAGGAGAGATCAGCCTAGGGTGAATGTGAGCCAATCTCGAAGCAAAAGTTTTCGAGATGATCTTATTAAGCACTGAACAGAGACTAATAGGTTTGCAATCCGACAAATATTTCGGTTGTTTAATCTTAGGGATCAAAACCAAGGAGGTGTTCGTAATAGCACGAGGAAGGGAAAAATCATCAAAAAACGTACCCACTGCCTCAGTGATGTCATTCCCAATGATATCCCAGCTGGATAAGAAAAATCTAACACTGAAACCATCTGGTCCTGACGCGCTATTCAGATCCAATGATTTAATCGTGTCAAGGGGCTCTTTATTGGATGGAAGAGCAATAAGGCAGTCGTTATCTTCATCTTCAACCAAAAGCGGAATTACTGATAGTAGCTGATCATCTTCGCTAATTTCCCCCCGTTGAAACAGGGCCGAGAAATAATCAACAACATGAGCTTGAATATGGGACTTATCTGATAATACCTCCTCCGAAGGTGTGGTGATCGAATGTATACGCAAAGCCTTCTTCTTATAATTCACACATTCATGAAAGTAAGCCGTATTCTTGTCTCCGTCAAGATCCCATTTCATTCTAGATTTTTGTCGCCAGAAATCCTCCTCTATACGAACACGTTGCTTAAGTAATGCTGTTGCTTGGGCAAGTGCAATTCTATTCTCCTCTGAAGTGGACACCCTCAATATATATATATAAGTAATATATATATATATATATATATATATATATATATATATATATATATATATATATATATATATATATATATATATATTGAAGTGGACGCCCTCAATATATATATATATATATAAAATATATATATATATATATATATATATATATATATATATATATATATATTTTATTTTATATATATATATATATTGAAGTGGACGCCCTCAATATATATATATATATATTTTTTTTTATATATATATATATATAGATATAGATATATATATATATATATATATAAAAATATATATAAAAATATATATTTTTATATATATATATATATAATTATATATATATATATATAATTATATATATATATATGTAAGGAAAAAAGTATATATATATATATATATATATATATACAAAGAATAAAAGAAAAAAAAAATAAACTATTTGGACCGGGTACTGTTCATTGAACAGTACCCCTAATCAACCCGACACCCCCAAAGACCCGAGCCCAAACCGAATTGGAAAGAAAATATAGCAACATCCTATATATAGTAACGAGAGAAAGGGAGGAGAAGGAAGCCCTAACCCTAAGCAGCCCCTCGACCCTTTGCCACCATGCGCACCCCGACGACGTCCCCGGCCACCGCAGTGCCGTTCTGAACCGCCGCGTCGGCCGGAATTCGCGTGCACATCAATAGCAGTACGCAGCAGCAGTTGCACCGGAGAGTCAACTTCGTAAGTACATATCTCCGTCCATTTTCCACAAAATTTCATAAATTTCCTTGCAAAGCTGGGTTAACCCGAAAAATTCATGGAAAATCGGGAAAAAAACTATTCTCGACCGTTCATTAAAATGTTAGATATACCCTATTAGAAAGGCCAACAGTTGTCAGGTTGTGGATGATTTTCGAAATCTAATTGAACATTATTTTAGACCACCTAAACATCATAGAAACCCTATTATTACTTTTAATTTTAGTGGATTATACGACAAGATAAATCAGTAGGAAAATTAGAAAAAATACTACAAAAACTTAGAATTTTACAATACGAAGTGCGTCCAGCCAAATCGAACTACTTTGTCGTATGCCAATTGCATCTAAAGACGCGTATGGTATATCTGGATGTGCAGGCTTTCGCAAAAGTTTATTTGGACGTGCGTGCACTCTAGAATCAACCCGTATCCGTCGTAAATTCTCGTATCGGCCCTTTTGCTAACTAGCCCATTACTTCGTGCACATTCGTCATTTCGAGACAAAAATTGTGCCAACAGGACCATGTCATTTTTTTGGTCCAGTGAGCCAAGTTTGGTCTGATTCTGAGAAGGTTGACTAGAACGCTATTTTGGCGGGCCCGCGATCTGACTCAATGGGCGATTTTGTGCACGGCTCTTGGGAAGCTAAATCTGGACATTCTGTTGAGTTCGTATCAAAAAACTAGACTCTTAGGTATATACTTTATTGACTTTAGACACCATAGGTTCTGGCATATTTTTTAGTACAAAGTGGGTCCAATAGTGGACACTGTTTTGGCCCAAAATTATAATTTTGCCCCTGTATCCAGAATCGGACTTTTTGATAGGCATTTTTAGACAATTCTTTTATACCAAACACGTTGGTGACGTCTTTTCAGCATCCGGAGACTGTTGCACGAGTTGACTTTTGTGTCCCACTGAGTGGTTGGATATTGTGGGTTTTGCGTTCTACCCCTAAGCCAACTGGATTATTCCGAACGCATGGTATTATTGGTTTCACCAGCAAAGGACCCTAGGCTACTATATTTTCAAATAGTTGTCATATTTGATAACTACTATGATTCATGTAGTTAGTATTATCTTACATTGATTTTTTGTTGATTCACGATACGATGGTTACACGATGTAGTAGTGATAGATTCTTTACTTGTTGCTTTTCGTGACTGATGTATTACCATATTCATGACCTGTTTGAATCCATGACTACTAGTCGGGCGGAAAATACTTTAGTAGACATGTGAACTACCAAAAAATATCCTATTTGTCTATTTGTGCCTGATAGCAGTCGCATACTACACGTACGGGGTGCCAAATTTATCCCTTAGTCGTTTCTATGTCAAAAATGGTATTTCAACTTACTAGTTAGATGCAGTCTTGCTATTTATTATTGTTTTTGTTTCAGACGTCAATCATTATTACTTTCTTGTCTTTATTATCATACTCTCCTGCTTTTACTCACATATTTCATACCATGATTCTCTGTTTATCCACCCATCGTGTATTTCAGTATTATTTACTGTTTTTTAGATTTTGTCATTTATTGGAACTGTTGTTAGAATGTACTCATTCCATTCCTGACTGGAAACCAATTTTTCATGTTAGTCGCAGCTACTCTTAGCATTGGGAAGACATGGGTATGATGGAAGGCCAACCTAGAGGACTAGTTGGATAGATTATTGTTTTATTTTATTTTACGGGACTTGTAAATTCTTCAAATGTAAATCTTATAAATGTTGTAATTAATGTAGCAATGTGAATGAGCAATAAAGTTATATTTTATGTAATTTTGAGCATTGTGGCTAGACAACGTACTACCGTCGATACCGCAGCATAGGCTGGACTTGAACACGCACTTGTATCCGAAAAGCGGGTGCGGATCGTGACAAGTTTTTTTGGTAGCCCATGCAGGTCAGTTTTTGCAAATTGTGCAAACTCATGGTGGTACCATATTAGTCGTGCTACTGTGAGCCTGCGACTAGGATGCTCATTCACAATTAGGATTAATCTGATTTTAGGAGAATGATAAGGACTATGAGTCCCTTATTCGATTTGATGGTTGGGTACTTAAGGTTGCTAAGTAGGACATATGACTTATCCAAGAATTCATTGAATTATAAACCCTATTAGATAACTTTCATAAAAGAATACACCATTTTATTTCAATATGATGGTATGATCAAAGGTGGGTTGACTATTCATTCTGTAACTTAGCTCTTCCTAGAATTTAATCCCTAACCTTAATAATTTGTTCAAATTATCTTTTCTGCCCTCTCTTATCACCATTACCCGTATCAATTAGTTAATTCCCATTGGCCAGAAGTAATTATTTTCCCTAAGAGTCTATATTTTATCTCCATCCATTGAGTTTGAGCCTAATATGATCCAATTATCCATATTTATTCTGAGTTAGCCTTTATTGAAATTCAAGATATATATATATATATATATATATATATATATATATATATGTGTGTGTGTGTGTGTGTGTGTGTGTGTGTGTGTGTGTGTGTGTGTGTGTGTGTGTTTTCCTCTCGATCTTGAATATTAGAGAAATAGAAATTAAAATTTATGTTTCTCTTGTCTTCGATTATTTTTTCCCTAAATCAGTCGTTTGATTTTCAAAATGGATACTTTCACTTCAAAGACAGATACTTACACTTTCTCTATCATAAATCGACTTGTTTGAATTTCCAGAAGCTCCTTTGAATTCTTATGGATATAGTTGGAGGAATATTTGTTGACTTACAATGGCAAGACAGAAGCGCACTATCGTCATTTATTTAAATTATTAAGATTGTGGGTTCACTACAGCCAGCAGCGCACTAGCGAGGCATGAGCCCTAAGTTGAAATAATTTTAAGTAAGCTTAGCTTATCGAATATTACTAAAACTATGTCTTAGTTATCATATTTTGATATTGGATATAGTTGCTAGGGTATTCGATATCATATCATATTTGAGTTATGAAACAAAGGATTTACTGCAGCTAGGTGTACACTGGTAAGGCA
This sequence comes from Iris pallida, assembly GCA_029216955.1. Taxonomy (NCBI): domain Eukaryota; kingdom Viridiplantae; phylum Streptophyta; class Magnoliopsida; order Asparagales; family Iridaceae; genus Iris; species Iris pallida. Next base: position 4,026,330 of record JANAVB010023999.1, on the reverse strand, counting down.
TAAATTCTCGTAAAGTGACTTCATATATACATACGATTTTTGAATATTATAGATACTACGTTCTTTGGCATATGACTATTGATTTCATGGTTTATAATTTCATGCTTTAGTCTTTATCCTTTCATTTTTCTTATCTTTTATTTTCATATTGTTATTTGCCTTCAATCTTCTAAACCTATTTTTCAATTTCTTCCACTAGATTCATAATCATGCCTAGATTATGATTCTATGATCATGTCTACATAATTGATGTTGCTAAAACAATTTCAATTTGGATCATCCTTTAACGACTTTTGATCGTAACTAGACAATTTTGGTTATATTTCGATCGTATCAATTTGTATATTTTTATAGATTTAATTCTGCAATAGTGATAAATAATTTTGCTTAAATAGTTAATCAAGTTAATCGTGCCAACAAATTTGAATTTTGATCGTTCCTACACGACTTTGATCGCAACTAAACTATTTGACAATAGTCATAGTCGTGCCTATATTTCAAACTCGATTATTGCTAATGTTTAGATTTATTCCAGCCTTGATCATATTTAGTTTAATCATATTCATACTCGTGCCAAATTTTAATCATGCTTGGATGACTTGCCTGATTAGCCTTGATCGTAACCACATCCTACTCATATCAAAGTAATTCAATCCTGTTAGACTTTGTCTAACTTTGATCGTTGATCATACTTACATAATTTCAGCTAGTGGTTAATCGTGCCTAATGATTTTTAAGCTAATCCGATTTTCGCTTCTACCCTTAAGCATGCTTAGATCTTATGTTGACTAGATCCTTTGATAATAAAATTTGATCATATTTTGATCATGCCTAAGCAATTGTTCGTGTTAAACCAATTTCTTTGATTATCCTCAAACAAAATTTGATCGTGACTCAATCATAATATATTTTGATCATGCCAAATCGCATTTTTCTATTGTTTATTACTTTGATTTTATCTGCGATTATGTGTGACTAATTTGATTAGGAATCATATCATTCTCTTGATTACATCAATTGTCGTTCTTATTCATATCAATCGAAATTTCATTTCTTGATTATCGTATTTTTCTATTGTTTATTATTTTGATTTTATTCGCGATTACGCGTGTCAAATTTGATCAGGAATCATATTATTCCCTTGATTACATCAATTGTCATTCTTATTCATATTAATTGAAATTTTTAAAAAAAAATTCAAATTTTATTTCTTGATTATATTCATAGTCGTACCAAATCGTGCCCTTTGAAATTTCGAGAACGAAATTTTTCTTAGGTGGGTAGACTTGTAAGCCTATTCTCGATTTGTAAATCTTTATTTTCCTAACTATTTATTTTATTTGAACATCATGATTAGAAATAATTTACCTTGAAACGATTAAAGATTATTTTTCTATTATTTTTATATTTTAAGAACTAATTAAAATTTATAGTTTGAAAATGCTATTTAATTTTTCTAAAAACATATGTTCTCGAATTTATTTTGGAATTATAAAATATGTTGTTAAATATTTGGTTTCTAAAATAGTTGTAAAAGTTTTCCATTTATGTTTAAATAAGATTCTGATTTAAAAAAAAGTATATATATTTGAAATTATCTTGATGATATCGTTATATTCAAATTACTATAATGACTAATTATTTAAATTAAGATTTGAGTTATAATAATATGCTTTAAATTATTTTGATAGAAACTAATAATTTTAATTCTACTTTTTTATCTTTTTTTTTAATGTTTCCTATTATTTTCTTGTCTATTCTATTAAATTCGACAATGAATTTATTTCTAAGGTGGGTAGATTTGTAACCCCTCTTCAAAATTTTGAAATATATTATTTATTTGACTTAAATAGTGATTTTTAGAATTTTATAAATATTTTAATTAAATAGTTATTATGATAGAAGGCTTTAGTCATGGTTAAGATTTAGAGTACAAGATGACTAGAAATTTTAGCACGAAGAGGGTAGTCGAGTGCTTTGACTAGTGTTTTAGCCATGATAGGGAAGGCCGAGCCATAGGTGTGTTCTAACTAGGAAAACTCGTCAAAGTTGCGACTTAATCCCTATAGACGATTTAACTATTTATTAATTAGATTATTGACTTTTTAGGATACCATAGTGTACCATATTTAGCTCGAATTGGACCCGAACCAAACTAAAATCCCATGTAGGTATGTAGTGAGACCAAAGACACCCATGTAGGTATATTTTATATATACGCATATATTTCATATTTTATTTTTAAGGATTGACAATATTTTATAAATATTGTTGTACATATTATCTAAGTATTGTTAATTTTTATATGACATTTAGAATGTTTACACGACTTTCGGTGGACCAACTAAATTAGAAGTAGAATGTGTCGCCCAATGATGTACCTATTATTAGCTTATTGTATTTCGTTATCATCATAATATTATTATTGATATTATAATTATTATAAAGGTATGTTATTTATAGCCTGTACAAGAATACTACTAGGCCCAAAATGCCGACGCCTATACAAGTATACAAATAAAAAAGACTCAAAAACCGAGGAGCTAGGAGAGAAGAGAGTTCCAAAAGAACATCTGGCCGTGCGAGCAAATGGTTTTGATCTTACGGAATTGTCGAAGGGCCTCCCTAATTAGCTGGTCGGCGGAGTACTGGTGTCCTTCATATCTCGCCTTATTGCGATTCTTCCAGAAGACCCACGTAGCAGCCGCTGCGACGTTCTGGTGGCCGTGAGAAGCAGAGGCCCAGTCTGCCAAGAGATCGTTGAAGCACCCACCCCACTGAGCCTGCCCGCAACGCTGAGAGAGGACTCTCCAGACCTTGACAGATAAATTCTCCTGACAGAAGATATGATCAATGGTTTCGGTCTGACACTCCGAGCAGCAAGTACACGCAGATGCAAGGCTGAACCCAATAGTGTTGAGAGTGTCATCAGTAGGCAACTTCTTGCGAAAGGCTCTCCAAAGAAGGAAGGACCACTTTTTGGGGATGCAAGTCTGCCAGAAGGTCGCGATGGTTGGGGTCGGCGTCCCAATACCACGAACCACTCTTCTAGCTGAACTTATCGAGAAGGAGCCTGAAGCTTCGGCCGACCACCTCAATACATCAATCTCGGGGCCAAGCTTAAGACCGTTGTTGCGAATGCACTCTTCTGTCTCTTTTCCGACCCAATCTCGGACCTGGTTCCAATTCTAGTCATTACCTGCGTGGTCCTACAAGTCCTTGATCTTGATGTTTCCCGGAGACGTCGGGAGGCTAGGAAGCAAGGTGTCTCCCGTCCAACGTTCCAGGAAGGTCGAAGATTCGCCATTACCCAATTGGAGCCTTATCACCGGTTCAGCAAGGGAGCGCCCCGTGAGAATATGCCGCCAAGCTGCAGAGTGTAGAAGCATGAAAAAGAAGAGAAAAATGATCCATGCGGCCAAGGAGCCGCATGCGGCTAAGGATTCCCATGCGGCTCAAACACATAGGCAGCTCGAGTGGACTCCATGCGGCCCGCAGAGGGAAGCCACGTGTCTTTTCAGAACAGTTGTACCCAGCGTCATTCAAACATAATTAATGCTCTCACGGCTGACAGCTGACAGCCCTGACGTAAAGTAGTCATGATGACTGACACAAGAGCACTATCTTCCTAGGGAACTGGAGAAAATCTTCGCAAATTCGAGGCAAGTTTATGCGGCCAGACTAGATGAGTTGACGCGGCCAGTGCAGAGAAACCTATGCGGTTCAATCATGAAGGTCCCCCAACGGCTCAGCCATGAAGAAACCCATACGGCTCGGTCATGAAGACTCTCATGCGGCTCGGCCATGAAGACCCCCATGCGGCTCGGTCATGAACATATTCATGCGGCTCGGTCATGACAACCTTCACGGTTCGAGTATAGAGACTATTCATGCGGCTCGGTCATGAAATCTTTCATGCGGTTCGGTCATGACGACCTTCATGCGGCCCAAATATGAACGCTCCTCATGCGGCTCAACAATGATGACAGGACACGTGTCCTAAAGATAATCAAATTTTGGGTCAGATCCCAATAATTTGGGACACGTGGCAAGAGAATGAATTAAATTGATTCATTTAGATTTGCGGACATCAGCAAATCATCATGACGGAGATTTATTGCAATCAACATTAATTACTGACATGATATGGCATAATCCTCATTAAGGGCCCAGATCCTTCACGCTCAAGATTAATGGCCCAGAATGATCATTTTCCAGGTCGCCGCCACTTAGAGAATGGGCAATCATTGCAAACCCTAATGATGCCCCTCACTATTATAAATAGCAATGTGCCATTCCCTTGCAAAAGGACGCTCCCCCAATAATCAGAGAGAAAAATACACAGAGATCAATCCAGAAAGAGAGAAGCCAGAAGAGCAATACGAGGAGAGCAAGAAGAGCATTCATTCGTCAATGCCAAGCATCTCGTCACAGGAGCCAAGGCTACGTCCGATCGTCCAAGGAGTAAGGCAGAGCTGCCATCGCTTTCCCGAGCCTCTACCGTCACCCCCAGAATCAAAAATAAACAATTGTACTTAGATTGTTGTACCTAGGTTTTCGTCCCTAGGCTTTTTTTGTACAAGCGAGTTTGTAACGTGAAGTAAAAGTCCAGTCCTCCCATAAAACGGTTCTGCTCATTTATATTTCATGGCAAACACGATGGCGACTCTGCTGGGGACAAACTCTCCACGGCTGAGGAGTTGGTGATGCAGTCGGATGCAAACAAGCTTGGCTCCACGCAACAGAAGATGGTTGTCCGTTTGGACCAACAGGCGTTTGAAGAAATGCTCTACGACAAGAGCGCTGGCCCGGTCCAGAAGCAAGCCCACACGAAGAAGGCCTGCAAGGAGTGGAGACCCCGATCATTCGCTCCTACTGAAGCTCTTGCAGAGATACCCTCTGTTACTCAAGACGGCGGGGAAAACTCTCCTGCGGCCCCACTTCAGACCATAGACAACTCTGTTGTCCCCAAGTCCGACAAAAGAAAATACTATGATGCTGGACTTATAGGGGCAAAAAGGAACTCTATGCGATCCGAGCCGCATAAGGGTGCGAGCCACATGGAGAAAGCTCAAGCGGCTACATCCGCCAGCCGCATGAAGAAAGCTCACACGACCACATCTGTCAGCCGCATAGCTTATGCGGCTACAGTTGCCAACCGCATGGATGAAACTTATGCGGTTACTGAAGTCAATCGCTTGCAGAAAACCCATACGGCTACAATTGCCAACCGCATGCGGCCAGCCTGTACGGTCGTGACTCCTAGTCGCACAAGAACAAATTATCCGACAGCTAAAGACAGTCGCATGCAGACAGCCGCATGCAGACAGCCTGTACGGTTTCCAATCCTAGCCGCATAGCATCTGTTCCACGCTTTTCTCGATCAGTCTTCGACCGTCTCTCATGCGGTCCTGACCCTGATGGTTCTCTGGATGATAAGCCAGACTCTGTGGTATCCAACTTGGAATCTTCCTATTACGCACCCATAAGTGCTAAAAGAAAGAAGTCTAGGGCAGCGCGGGCTCACCAAGCCCAGTCAGCTGCCCCAACCTCTGACTATCGGAGCGTCCCGCTGATTATCACGCGGGCCTCTAATGGAAAGTTGTATAAAGCTACTCGTACCCTGCCTCCTGCGGCCAATGGGCGGAATAGTCATCAAACATCTCCCAATAACGAACGAAGACAAGTATACGAGCTACCTTCGAATCAGGGAGCAGGCGGGAGGCCTACACACTCGCATGCCCGGAATTCTCGAGCCAGCAAAGCAAGTGACTTGCGTGAGGCCATCCTCCACAAATGCAAGGAAAGAGAAGATGCATCGGGGTGCAAAGAGTCCTCCCACGGACGTTACTGTACCCAAGTCATCGTCAACTGCTGCTGCAATAGTACGACGATGCAAGAAGACCGACAGTCTGTCTTTCAAAGACTGTAACAGCCATCTTCAAAAGACGAGGCACTACTCGTCGTCTCCTATAACTCTGCTCGGAAAGTCCCCGCTGATGGAAGGGGGAAGAAGACGAATGTTCCCAGCCCAAAGATCTCAACCAATGCGACAAAAAGACTGTCGTCTAAGCGGGTGCCCACCACCGGAGTTTTCTAAGGTACTCGCTCTAAGACGAAATCTGCTACAATGGGAGATTCGTCGTCCATAATGCAGGAGGTTGCTGGGGCTGGAGGTAGTACCCCTCCGAGCCTCCACAGCAATCCGATGTTCCAAGAAGACGAGCCAGGGGAGACAACTCTCCCATCGGATATAGCAAACCTCGTCGTCCCCGACGACATCCATAACTCCCAAGACGAGGCGAACTCGGAGACTGGGGGTACTGTTCCTTCCGAGTCTGAATCAGAAGGGAACATACCCACATACCCCATTGACTTCTCACTACAGGGGTACGATTCGGAGGGCGCTTCCTCCACCGCTCCGTCTATCTCTCCTCATGAGAAGGCGGTATTCATGACAGACAGCAACCAAGGTGGTTCCAGTGATCGCCAGTGCATCGACAGTCTCGAAGCCATATTGCTTGCTTTGGTCAAGTCTGTAGACGAGATTAAAGCGGCCCTTCCAACTATGCAAGGAGGGACGCCTGGCCAAACAAGTACGGGTCCCGCGGTCAATGCGGACTCGAATTCAGCGGCACCAAACCCGGGCAACAATCCTCCGGAAACAACAGCCCCCACCGCCGTGGACGAAGCACGCGAAGCGAGAAGAGAGGTCCAGGAGCTCCGAGCCATGTTCCACGCTCGAGAAAACTCTCAAGACCTCAGAATACGGCAACCATACCCTGCTGCATGGAGGGATGTTCCATTCCCACCAAGATATAAGCCGTTCAATATGAATCCTTATGATGGCAAGACCTCAGCAAGTCGGTACATCACTTACTTCGAGGTCACCACCGACCATTTGCCCCATGACGATGCCATTCTCACACGATTATTTATCGGGGCATTGGAAGGAGTCGCCTTCGACTGGTATCGCAATCTGCCGGACAACTGCATCCACTCCTTCGCCGGCTTCAAGCGCATATTCTTAGAGAGATTCTACGAAGTAGGGCAGGACATCACCATGTCCACCCTCATGGACGTCGTCCAAGGAGAGAAAGAGCTGACAAGGAACTACATCGAGCGGTTCCGCCAAACCGCCATGATGTTGCCCTCTAGAAATCCAGATTCCTCCTTGATTAAAATTTGCCAAAAGAGACTCCTCCCAACAATCAGTCTCTGGATGGGCGAAAGTCAATTCAAGGACTGGAAGACGTTCATCATCAGCGCCACAAGCGCCGAAGAACGATTGAAGAAGGCTCGCCAACTGGAATTGCAAATCTCAGACAGAGAGAACAAGGGCAAGCATCCCAACAACGATAATGGGGGTAGCCCCTCCAATAATCGGGATAGCAGGGGAAAGCTGGCTATGGTGGCCGACACGGCACAGAAACCTGAGCCAAAGCCGGCAGACAAACAATGGCCGCAAATCACTTACTCCTTCGAAGACGGTCACGTCAAGCCCATCTTGGACATACTCATACAAGGGGACAGAATTCAGCTTCCTCCACCAAGATGGGAACCGCGGCCGGCAGAGAAGGAGAACCCAAAGTACTGTCATTACCATCGCTACCTCCACCATGCCACACACGACAGCTACCAGCTAAAACGGTACATCCAAAACCTCATCGATTCGAACGCTTTGGCCATCGATTTTGAAGAGGTAACGGTGGCAGCCAATATGGTGTCGGTACAATTCGGCAGCTTTCCTCCGACAGAAACTCAAGACGGGGTGGTCCCCATCCCTCTGGTGACAATAGAGATTGCTAATCTTCCACCTCTCCGAGACCAGGCAGTCGGTCTTGTACCTCTTACCATACCACGAGGAGAAATCATGTGGGTCCATCCAGACTTGGTGCCAGAGGTGACTCAACCTACGCCACCCTCTGCCGTCAAAAAGAAAAATGGAAAGATCAGATCATGCCGTACGGTTTCTGCGGAAGTCGAAGAGGCTACTGCCGTAGTCACCCGATCTGGGGCACACACGCAGCCTCCGCCAGACAACCCAGCAGATGACCATCAGCCTGCCACCGGTGATGCTCCAAGACATGTCCAACCTTCGACGACCGACAAGCCTAGGCCGAAGGAAACTCGATTCGACAAACCGCTCCGAAGGAAAGCACCTCAGGGGCTGGAAAAGCCCTACAACTTGGACATCTTAGCGTAATTGGCTAACACACCAGCCAAGTTGTCACTGTACGAACTCCTAAGGCTCTCCAAGGACGTTCGTATTGCACTGAGCGAAGCACACCAAAATGCCGATGCCTATTTGGCTCAATCCAACCTCATCGGGGAGGACTCACCTGTGGATCTCCAGGATAGTGCCTGTACTGGCACAATGCCAAACATCGTCTTCACTCCGCAAGATATGCTCATCAAAACTAATATGCACGATCGCCCACTATACTACACTGGATACATCGGCGACATAAAGGTGGATTGGATGCACATTGATCCTGGGTCTTCCATAAGCATCATCCCGAAGGGTCTGCTACATCATCTCCGCATCCCAATGTACCGCCTGACGCCTACAAGTACCGCCATCAACGGTTTCAATTCGGGCAGGAGCTACTCTATTGGGAAGATTCGTCTGAAGTGTTAAATTGGCGACCTCCAATCCGAAGTCACCTGCTACGTCATAGATGCAGACACTTCTTACAAAATCCTCTTAGGGCGCCCGTGGATACACGATTATATGATCGTGCCTTCCATGCTGTACCAGTGCTTCAAATATGTCAACAAATACGGCTTCGTGAGGACGAAATTTGCTGATATCGATCCCTTTAAAGGGGTTGAATCTTACTACTCAGACTCCTGCCTGTACGAAAAATCGAAGAAGCATCTTGGTGAAGGAGATGTACAAGCTAGTACCGAGACAGCCACAGGATCAGAAGAGCCTCTGACAATCCACCTCCAAGCTCGCAAACTGGACAGGTCTGTACCCCTTACCGCCACTCTGCGTAAGGACGCACTCAGCCTCTCGGCACAAGAAGAGCAGATGATAATCCGGCTACCAAGGTCTGGCCAAGTGCCAAGATCCACAACGGGGCCACTAACAATCAGACTGCCGAGAGTCGGTCAGCCCCAAACCAAGAAGCTCAATCCCTCCGATAAGCCGATGACGATACGCCTTCCCAAGAAAGGTCGTCACCCCGATGCAAGGTCTGACACTTCTAGCGAACCAGCCACTCCTTGCCTCATATCGAGCACCAAACTGGGGGTCGCTAGTCTGCCAACAACTCCACGCTCAGCACCATCAGCTGAACCGCTAAAGATCAAGCTTCCCAGGTCGTCCTCTCAGTCTTCATTCACACAAGGGGTAGCCGAAGAGGAGCCGGAGCTAGCCAAGTATGTGGCTACCTATACTGATGTTCCCTCCGCAGATGATGTAATCCCCCTAGAAAAGATACCTTACTTCATCAATAAAGGGCTATCTTTGAACTACCTCGAGCTTAATAAGCTTTGTACAATATACGCTATGGAACACGGTATAGGCACTCACCTACACACACAGGTGACAAATATCTACACCACAATCCAGCTTACTCCAGCAGAAGACGCTTACCGAATAGTCGAGGGAGGGGACCATCCAATCATCTTCGACCGGAAGGACGATCCGTATCCCTTCACCATAGAAGAAGTCGACCTTGGATCGGATGCCGGGAGACTACCTCTGTATCTTTATAGCCCCCAATCTAAATACCTCATGCAGAAACAGGGGTATGATCTGGAAACGACACCGAGTTTGAACTACGGTACTGGACGACGATTACCTTTGAAGCCCCCGGTCCTGGCTAGCAAACTACGGGACTACTATAGCAAGACTCGATGTGGATTAGGGTATGTGACACCCACGATGACCCCTGAAAGTTCAGATGAAGAATGTGACTGGCATTCACATTCGACCGGGTCACCAACTTCTGACTCGGATACCAGCATCGGAGACGTATTCAGACAAGTCCTGTCAGTCAACATGGCATTCGTCGACGCTTATGAAAAAGATGAAGACATTCCAAAAATCCTCGAGCTAGAGCCGTGGGCCCAACAGCTAGATGAACAATAGAAAAAGTGTTTCGAGCAAAACGAACCTCCCACCGAGGATGAGGTCATACAAGTTAATCTTGGTGATGAAGCCTCCCCGAAATCAATCTTCATCAGCCAGAGTCTGACTTATAAAGAGCGAGAGTCGCTGCTCCAACTCGTCAAAGAGTATATCGATGTGTTCGCCTGCAGCTATGAAGATATGCCAGGATTGGACCCCGAGATCGTACTCCACAAACTCAATATTCGTCCGGATGTAAAACCTGTCAAGCAACAGCAAAGACGATTTCGTCCCGATGTCATGAATGCTATCGAAGCCGAGGTCAACAAATTGATAGCCAGCGGCTTCATTCGCAAAGAGCAGCATCCAGACTGGGTAGCCAACATAGTACCAGTTCTCAAGAAGAACGAGAAGATCCGAATATGCATTGACTTCCGGAATCTGAATGAGGCATGCCCTAAAGATGAATTCCCTCTCCCTATCACAGATATCATGATCGACAACACCTGTGGCTTCGAACTTCTGTCCTTCATGGATGGCTTCTCAGGATACAACCAGATCAAGATGTTCCCTGACGACGACGACGAGAAGCACACATCATTCCGAACACCAATTGGTATATATTGCTACACCGTTATGCCTTTCGGTTTAAGGAATGCTGGCGCTACTTACCAGAGAGCTATGAGCGTTATCTTTAGAGACCACTTGTGCAAGACAGTGGAGTGCTACGTCGACGACATCGCCGTCAAAAGTCGTTCGAAGGAAGATCATCTGCAAGATCTCAGGACAGTATTCGACCTAATGCGAGCACACAACTTAAAGATGAACCCTACAAAATCATTCTTGGGAGTCTCCAGCGGAAAATTCATGGGTTTCTTCATTACTTCTCAGGGCATTCACATCGACCCCGAGAAAACAAAGGCAATCATGGAGATGGGTCCCCCAAGAAATCTTCGCGAACTCCGAGGCCTCCAAGGCAAGCTAGCTTACATCAGGAGATTCATCTCTAATCTCTCCGGACGATGTCAACCATTCATCCATCTCATGAAGAAGGGAGTCTATTTCATATGGGATGAGGAATGCCAGCGCGCTTTTGACAGCATCAAAGAATATTTGTCGAACCCTCCAGTCCTGGTAGCTACTGTTGCTGGGAAGCCATTCCTACTCTATGTGCGAGCTATGGAACATTCTCTTGGTGCTCTATTGGCACAGAACAATGATGCGGGCCATAAACAAGCTATATACTACCTCACTCGGAAGATGATTGGGCCAGAATACCGATACACGGCCGTAGAGAAGGAATGCCTTGCTCTCGTGTTCGCAATCCAGAAGACGCGATACTATGTCACGGGATAAACCATCCACGTGATATCGCGGATCAACCCCCTCAGGGTCCTCATGACCAAACCTGGGGCACTCAGTTCTCGCCTAGCTACCTAGGCGATATTACTATCACCATACCACATAATCTTTGTCCCGTAAAAGGCTATTAAAGGCCAGGCTCTGGCAGACTTTCTAGCAGCCCATCCAGGTTCGGAGACGACTAGGATATATGAAGAAATATCGGACGAGGTCACCAGTTCAAATACAGTCTCCCATGATGCCATCTGGCGAATGTTCTTCGACGGCACTCCAAGAACTGGACCCAAAGGCAACATCGTCGCTGGGGTTGGAGTGGTGCTAATTTCTCCCTCCGACTTGGTGATCAATCGGGCCTACTCACTCACAGAGCTCTGTTCAAATAATGTGGCCGAGTACAATGCCTTGGTCATTGGCCTCTGGCTTGCGAAGGAACTGGGGGTAGAGTATCTTGAAGCATACGGCGACTCGCAGTTAATCGTCAATCAGATTCGGGGGTCGTACGAGGTCCGCCACGAAGACATGATCCCGTATCATCAAATAGCAATCGATGTCATCTCGTCTCTGGGAGGATTCTTCATAGAACATGTTTCCAGACTCCAGAACATTGAGGCTGATGCCCTAGCTGGTTTGGCTGCTTCCCCAGCTGTGCCAAATTACGCTCATCATCAGGTCGACATAATAGGCCGTGAACTGGTCTGTCCTAAGGACAACGTTCGATGCATTGAAAGCTACTCTGCCCATTCAGTCGACGAAGCACCAGACTGGAGATAGCCGTTCATCGACTTCGTAGTATACGACACCCTGCCATAGAATCCGAAGGAAGCTACTTCTATCAGAAGACGTTCTCTCAGATTTTTCTATGATACGGAGACGAAAATGCTGTATCGCCGATCCTATGATGGTTTACTGCTTCGATGTCTATCAAATATAGAAGCCAAAGAAGCCGTGCGCGAAGCCCATGATGGTATCTGCGGAGCCCATCAACCTGGCCCGAAACTGCAAGACCGGCTTCGCCGAATGGGCTATTACTGGCCCACGATGGTTGCAGACGCAATAGATTATGCACGAAAGTGCAAAGCCTGCCAAATCTACGCCGACTTCATCCACCAGCCATCTGAATTCTTATATCCGACTGTGGCCTCCTGGCCATTCGAAGCATGGGGTATGGACATCGTTGGCCCAATTACCCCGCCTTCGTCCAGAGGACACCGATTCATACTCGCAATCACCGATTACTTCTCCAAATGGGCGGAAGCCATCCCATTGGCAGAGGTGAAAACTTCAAACGTGATCAGCTTCCTTAAGCATCATGTCATCTATCGCTTTAGACTACCCCGAAGGATCATTCGCGACAATGGGCCACAGTTCGTAAGCCACGCATTTTATCGGTTCTGCGACAAGGACCGAATTCAGAATATTGCTTCGACACCCTACAACCCAGCAGCCAACGGATTAGCAGAAGCATTCAACAAAACCATAATCAAGCTACTCAAGAAATTCGTGTCCTCTAACAAGTACGACTGGAACGAGAAGCTCGACGAATGCTTATGGGCGTATCGTACCACAGTTCGAACAGCCACTGGGAATACACCATTTTCTCTAGTGTACGGAAGTGAGACAGTCCTCCCATTAGAGACTCAGATCCCCTCACTCCGTGTCACCCTCATACATCAGTTGACGACAGACGAAAACCACCATCGCCGACTACAGGAATTGGAGGCCCTAGACGAGAAACTCCTATTAACTTAACAGCGAATCGAACTATATCAGGCCAGAATCTTCGGAGCTTTCAACAAGAAGGTCAAGGTTAGAACATTCCAAGTAGGCGATCTCGTTCTGGCAGTTCGGAGGTCAATGGTTATGACGCATAAAACCGCCGGTAAATTCCAACCAAAATGGGAAGGCCCGTTCATCATCGAAGCTGTATTCTCCAACGGCGCCTACCGCCTCGCAAAGCAAAATAGAGACTTGCTCATGTTGCCCATCAACGGCAAGTTCCTGAAGAAGTATTATTTTTGAAACAAAATCTTCGAGACATCTCAGAGTGTCGAGTTATGTACCTCCCCGTACCACTGAACTTATATTCTGGTCCCATACATAGAGTCATGTACCCGCTGGTACCTTTGAACTCATTCCCATATTTTCCAATCATACGAGTCATGTACCCGCTGGTACCTCTGAATTCATTCCCACATTTTCCAATCATACGACTCATGTACTCGCTGGTACCTCTGAACTCATTTCCATATTTTCCAATCATACGAGTCATGTACCTGCTGGTACCGCTGAACTCATACTCACATTTTCCAGATCAACGAGTCATGTACCCGCTGGTACCGCTGAACTCGTACCCATAAAATTTCAGATTACCGAAGTTATGTACCCACTGGTACCGCTGAACTCACCCGATCTACTGTCCGTATTCTCAATGCACAAAAAGGGTAACAGATCCACAAAATTCCTATACAACCATGTCGATGTTACCTCTGAGTTGTTCCGCTTCCACTAAAAACAAACCGCCCCCTCGCATAGAACTTCCATATCCTTCTACCTCTGGGTCGTTCTATGTATCCTTCATTGAGCCCACTCCTGCCATGTCCCCGTGAACTCTGAGTGGGAAGGCTCCGTCGAAGAAACCATTCATGCTTGCCATGTCCTTACACCTCTGAGTAAGTATGATGGTTACCCCTCAACCTATTATCTGTACCCACGGTCGGAGTACGCCAAGGATGGTAGATCCACAAATATCCTCCGTTAAATCCACTCCTGCTATGTCCTCACTACCTCTGAGCGGGAAGATCCCACGATAAAGAAATCCCCATACTTGCCATGTCCATACTACCTCTGAGTAAGTATGATGGTCCTCCCTCGACTTATTATCTGTACCTACGATCTGAGTACGCCCAAAGATAATAGGCCCACAAACGTCTTCCGATGACCACAAATGTCCTCAGTCGACCACAGATGCTGTACTGGGTCTCCAGTATACGCCCATCCCTTCCCTATCATGCCTGGGAGTCCAGTTGCTCCCTGGCATTCTCTCAAATACTAAAAAGCCCAGGGTAACAGGTCCACAAATAATCCCCCAGCAGGTCCAATTCCACAAACACCACGAGTACAAAAAAGAGAAGATGAGTTGAAACATGCTTATTTATTCAAAATTTAAAGTGCTACATCAATTGGGATCACATCCCTTACAAAATGAAAAAAAAGAAAAAAAAAAAGAGAAAACAGAAAACTGATCACTGCTCCGGGGCACATAATGCCGTGAGACGGTCTGTCAGCAAGGCAACCGACCGCTCAAACCTCTGTTTAGCTCGACACTCCGCCTCTTGGGTCAGCACCGTCGCGTCCTCCAGATGGGCATGAGCTTGCCAGTTGTCCTCGAATTTCTTGAAAGCCCGCTCCAGGTTAACAGAAGATCGGGAAAACTTCTCGGCCTTCCGAACGATTGAATCCTGTTCCGCATGAGCAGCCTTCAGCTCCGACTCTAGGAAGGCCAATTCCCTCTGAAGTGCGAGAATCCGCTCCTTCGTGTCAGCTATTCCACGAGAAGCAGTCTCTTTCCGAGCCCTACAAGCTTGACTTCGATGACCCAGCCTATCATACGAAACGAAAAGCTCGTCAAGGCCCCCCTTCACAACTGGCCCGACAGTGTCTCGAGAGAGCATTATCCTATCCCGAGCGGCAATAAGGAAGCCCCGCTCCCGTTCAATCGCAGCAGGCAAGTCAGCCTGCCGTAATACCAGCAATCGGGTCACGAGCTGATCGGCCTCTACCAACTTGGGCTCCAGGAGCGTAGCCAACCCCACCCCGCCAGGAAGAGCCTTCAAAGTTTCAATTTGACCCCGAGTGCACCGCAGGGACAGAGAAAAAGGGATCCCCTGTTCTACGGTAGCATCTACGCCCCTCTTTAAATGGCGATAGAAGCTGTCGACCACATCCTGAGATACCTCGTCCAGAGCCTCCGAAGAAGCCGGCGTCAACGGAAGTGTAGCTGGCAATACTGATGAAGACGTAATAGAATCTGCCGCTCCTGCCACAAGGGAAACAAACTCCATATGGAAGGACGCATGAACAGCGGCCAACTCCTCTTCAGCAGCCCGCAGAACTTGAATGCTCGGCAGGGCCGAGAAGTCAATCTCCGAAGCCGTATAAGCAGCAGAGGATGAGGCGGAGACCATCGCTCCCAGAACAAGCTCCACTCCCATCTGCCCGGGGATGGCGGGAGGCCCCTCGACATGAGTCGGTGAAGGAGAGGAAACGCTCCTTTCTCCCAGATCGCAGCAGGCCGAGCCTTTTTTAAGAACATCCGCTGTAGGAAGTAAAGGGTCAGGACCTGTAGGGCCAAGACAACCATGAATCGATTTGACCTGGAGGATACATTAATAGAGCAAATAAGCCCCCTCACTATTCAATATTTGGCTAATCTTACCAGCGGAAGGGTGTGGAGGCTGAGGTTCGCCTATAGCCACCGCAACCTCTTCACCAGCGGCCTCCGAGTCGAATAAAATAGACTCCTCCGCCCCGACACCCTCAGGAGGGGTTGCGACGAGATCGGCGTTGCCTTGCTGAAATTCAGCAATCTCGGAGACAGGCCCGAGGAAACCTTCATCACCCCGGACCAAGGCCTCAGCAACTTGGGAGTCCTCAGCCACTGCTGAGAGAGCCCCCGCAGAAAGGACCGCGGCATACGTGCCACTAATCAAAGCAGCCAGGGCCGGATCAACTCCAGGGATAGCAGACGGTTCATGAGAGCCTAGTTCGTCAGACGCCTACAAAGAAAAAATGATTAGGTCATATCTCCAAGAAAAAGAAAACCACAATAAGGAGATAGCTCCAACATAGTCTTACCTCCGGAACATTGTCAGCATTTCCACCCCTCTCGGTAATAAGCAACCTACGAGACCTGACGGCGGCTCTTTTCACAGAAAAGGTCGTTCTGCCGTCAGAAGACTCACGTCTGACTCGTTTACGTGAGGGACCAGGCACAGCGTGAGGCTGTCCTTCCCTCACTACTTCCTCTCGTGTAGCAAGCGACGGATCCTCCGCCAGTTCGTCTGGTGTAGCAAGCGGTTGATCCGCTACTTCTTCACCCCCAGAAGAAAGAGAGTCTTCGCTATCATGATCGTCATCCCACTACAAGAAATATGTACATTATTAGCGCGAAAAATCTGCTATCGTACGTATTACATAGCGTTTTCATAAATGCTATGTCATCGGCAGCTATCTTAGGTTCCACCCATACGATAGCGTTTTTCTAAAATGCTACGACAGGTTCAGATACAATAGCAATATCTGAATGCCTTAATTTTCTTTATTATGGCACATCCGTTTTATGTTAAAAACTTGATGACAATTCATATTTTGTGCTATGATAGGACGTTCTACAATAGCAATTTTTTATTGTTTTAAAATATTTTGTTATAGCGTTAATTAATTATTTCACGGCTAAAGTTTCGTGCTATAATATATGATTATAACATTTGTTTTTTGCTATTAAACGTATTTTCATTCAATAAGAACCTGTTTTACGTATCTATTGTAATATTAGAGAACCTGTTTCACATGATATAAATAAGAACCTGTTTTACACAAATAAGATCATTCATAACACAAGTCTAAAACCAATCCAACATACATAACACAAGTCTAGAGTTTCATTCAACATACATAACACAAGTCTAGAGTTTCATTCAACATTTTCATTCAACATACATAACATAGGTTTGAATCCAAAATACATAAGACAAGTCATAAGTTCATAAGCCTAGCTAGTCTAAATCTAATTTAAACTGCTAACTCGGACCAAAGTTTGTTCATTCCCCTGCAAAAAAAGCAACAAGGTCTTACATCAGTTAAGCAACGAAACATCAGATTGAAAACCAAAACACAAGCATTACACTAATTAAAACACTTACCAAGTTTCTTAAAATCAAAAGATGACCAATTTATCCATTGGCCATGCGATAGACGAACCAAGTGCATCTCCCATAAACTCGATATCATCTGTTGTTCTCCAAACCGCTGCATCATCTACCTTCACTATATCTACCTAAACTCTAGCTGCATTAGGCCCCAAGCGAACAAAGTGTACCTTTTGCTCTGGGTCGGTTGAATGCACACGCCCTTCAGCAACAACCCACTTCCTTCCGCTAATGTCCATCAACTTGCACTTTTGATTTTCCTTGATAACTTCAGCTCCATATTTACGCTGCCAGTTAACATAAACCAATTAATACACACAGTAATAAGCAGAACCAACTTCAGATCATATTTACAAAAATTTACCGGAGATCTTCGGATAGGGGATTGTGAGGCTAGTTGAGATTTCCTTACAGGAGATTTTGGACCTGTTGTCGGAGCCTTCTCAGCAGGAGGTTTTGGAAAAGTTGCTGCAGATTTTGTACCTGTTGCTCGAGATGTCTCTATATGAGATGTAGAACTTGTTCCAGCAGATTTTTGACCTGTTGATGCTGATTTTCCTCCTGATGTTTTATCAGATGATGCAGGATTCTGAAGAGAAGATTTCTGACCTGTTGCATCTGTTGTGTTCTCAAATACAACTTTGATGGCAGGCCATGCCCCGAAAGACATTAAACAGTCCTCAAGATATGTCTTGTCCATCGTAGGCCACCATATGAATGTTTTAGGTTGATGTATGACATCCACAAATACTTTAACTGCGAGTGGAAGCCCATTAACCAATGCTTTTGGTTCTTGTGTTTGCCAACGTCCTTCAGCAACAACCAAATCATCTGCAGACAAATCCAATAGTTTGCACTTGTTTGCAGAATTTGTCCTTGGGCCCTGTCAAACACATTCAGGTAACAATCACATAATCCTACTCATCAATGACTAATTCAGTTTGCTATTAGTCTGACAAATAAACCTTACCAGTGGTGCAATGTCTTCTTGTTGGAGCCCCTGTTTTAGGTTAACACACTTAGAGGCAGGCCACACAATCATCTGTCCAACAGCTTCCTCAATTGTGAACATATTAGTCGCAGGTCTCCAAAGGAATGCTTCTGGTACAGTAGCAGTTTCAACCAAGACTTTAACATCCATAGGGCCTAAGCGACTCTCATTCACCAAGTCTTCCGGATCAGAAGAAATAATACGCCCCTCAGCAACGTTTGCATCAGTACCACCCCAATCAATCAAGACACACTTAGGTTGCGATCTTTTGTTCACACTCTAGAAAATGTTTAGAATATAAATTATCAGATCGTAAAGTAAGAACGAAAGCATTGATATGATATGAAAGCCTTACTCTTGCAGCCGAGTTTTCACCAACTTCAGGTTCTTGTCTCTGTTTTAAACAAGGACAAATGTCAAAATTATATATCAATTCAGTGGCTCAACGTATTTATTGAGAATTGTCTTACCTGGTTTTTCATTTTGGCAATTTCAGCTTGTAACTCATTGACTTTTTGTTGGAGATGAACTTGCTTCTCTTCCATTTCAGTCATACACTTGTGCTTCACTTGGAAACAAGCTAATTTGGTCTTACTCATGTTCCTACCCATTGCCCTCATTCGACCAGGATTGTCGGGTCCTAAAAGTTGGCTAAGTGTATCTCGTCCTTCATTCGTTGCAGAAGATGGACCATCACTATTAACCATCTCAGCTGCCTTTTTCTACAAATCATAAAATGCAGATTCCAAAGGCTAAAATATAACAGAACATGACATCTTAAAAACTCAAATCAAAACCATTTCAAGTCCAATTAAGAACTTACAATTTTCTCAGCCGCATTTGTATTCACTGGTGTACCATCTTTTTTGGTACGCGACTTGACCCAAACCCTTAGCCTTGTCACTTCAGCTGGGTTTTCACTACCAATTTTCTGAGGAGAGAAAATATAAGAGGTGTATAAAAAGGACTTTGAATATGCTGATCATAATAAAAGAACATAACTTTAGGCTTACCATCTCTTCTGTTAGTCTAACCATTCCTTTACGACTACAAGTGTGCGGAATCTGTTTGCGCCTTCTTTCCTTATAGCTATCACTCAGAGCCTAATAGATGAATGTTACTATGTAATCTTCTATCTACTAAAACACTTACCAATTAATTCCAAATGAATACCTTAAATGTTTGGCTTGTTTTGATCTTCACAAATTTACGCCAATCAATTGGAGAAACATTCTTAGGTCTCAGATTCATCCTCTTTTGGTTGTTCTTTGCTTCATTAATCTGGGAAACTAGGCACGATTTAGATGACCTCCACAAACATCCCATCTGCTTAAGCACTGCACTCTTTTGGTAATCTTCATCTAATTCAAATCTTGCCTGAACTCATATGCAAAACAAAACAGTAAATTACAGAAATAATCTGATTATGCCACTTTCTAAGTCAGTTTAAAGATGTAACCTGAACAGATTTCCAAAGAAGTGTCTTGACTTCTTCACCGAGTTTTTTCCAACTTTCAAGTGTAACAGGAACGTGTTCCCGTACCAGTGGACCTAAGTATGAAGACAACTTAACTGACCCAGGACCATAAGGTTCTCCCATGAAAGTGAAGTCAACTCGCACTCTGGTATTTGGGTCCTTGGCGATGTCTTTCATCCTTGTCGGTCCTCGCTGTCTCTTACGCTTAGGTTCAACCTCACGTTCATGCTCTTCAGATAACTCAAACTCACCTTCAGGCTATTCTTCATCTACACCTTTTTCACCATCTTCAGCTGTAGATGTCCTTACATTCTCAGCTTCAGTCTCTTCCTCAGCCAAAGGTTGCGGGTCTCTTCCTTGCTTCTTCTTTCCACCTCCCATTTTAATTCACCTGAAACAAATGACAGAAACGAGTTAATTCACATTTATGGAAGCAAAACAAGAAAACATCAAGTAAGCACACAATGACCAATCACACATCAGACACAACAAACAAACAAGGAAGAAACTGAAAATAATCAAAAACCTAAATTTCACACATATATGCCTTCACAATCAGTTCGAGCATTTTCAGTATCATCCATGTCAACATCCATGTCAACACTTGATGGCAGTGGCCCAATGTCAGCATTTCCTTCTTGAAAATCTTTCTTACTGTATCTTCTTGCCGGACCTCTCGTAACAACATACCAACTTGATGATTCGTCTTCCCTTGAATAAAACACTTGCTTTGCTTGAGAGGCTAAGATATAAGGATCCCTTAAAAAAGAGACTTGACTATGATTTAGGTTGACAAGTGTGAAACCATCTTCTATCTTCACTCCATTACCCATCATTGCCCATTGACACCGGAATAGAGGAACGTAAAAAACATTATAATCTAACAAGATAATGTCAGTTACTCTGCCGTAGTATGACACCAAATCAACCACTTGTGAAGTGTCTTTCGCACTAGATCTGCAGATTGTAGTAGCCTCATACAAAACCCCACTATTCTGACTTTTTCTATCTACTGATCTTATGTGAAACCGTTGACCATTCACTATATAACCTGAATACGACCGTGCAGAAGTACGTGGACCATATGCCAACCACTTAAGTGTTTCTCTATGTTCTTTTGAATCAAGAGGTATCTAACAAATAAAAACAACAAGTCAGACACCAATAGACATATACATACCATTATAACATAAAAAATAGAGAAGATAAAACTAGCCTTTTCTTTTAGCCAATTTGCAAAATTCTGAGTATGCATACTCCATAACGTAGATGCATCACGTCTACATCTTCCATTTGAGTCTTGCAGAAACTGTAGATGCTCACTTGTACAAGATTTTGAAATAAAAAGGTATCAGTTTGTTGATCATTAAAAGAAATGAGTAATCAACTAGAAAATTGTGGAACTTACTCTACATAAGGGTCGACGACAGCCATGTTTTGGATGACAGCAAGATGGGCTATTCTCTTCTCTACTTCAGTAAGAGTAATTGAAATGCCTGCAGATATTGGCCGACCCTCTAGGATTGAGTTGTTATCATACTCAGTGTTTCTATCTTATTTTTCTTGAACATTTGTTGTCTTCTTCAAAAATTCACTACAAAACTGGATGCACTCTTCAGCAAGATAAGACTCAGCAATACAACCTTCTGGTCTTGCAGGATTTCTCACAAAATCTTTTAGAACTTTCATATACCTGACAATTGTGAAAACTGAAAGATCAACAAAACTGTCAAATGCAAATTTTTTATAAAAATCATATAAAATACAAGTATTACCTCTCAAATGGATACATCCATCTAAAATGGACTGGTCCACCAAGACGAGCATCCCTTCCTAGATGTACCGTCAAATGCACCATGATATCAAAGAAACTTGGAGGAAAAAATCTTTCAAACATGCAGAGAGTTTCAACAATCTCAGCTTCCATAACCAAAATCTGCTCTCGGTCAATAACTCGCTGACACAAGTAGTTGAAGAATACACATAAGCGAACAATTGCTACCCTAGGACCTTTAGGTAGTAAACCTCTAAGTGCTATTGGAAGAAGTTGCTGCATTAACACGTGATAATCGTGTGATTTCAAACCTGTGACCTTACAGTCATCTAATGATACGCCTCTGGATATGTTAGAACAATACCCATCAGGTCCCTTAAAGTCAAATAGACGCCTACAGAAGATTTTCTTCTCTGCCTTGGACAAATTCCAAGGTGCTGCGGGAAGGTATGTTCTTTTTCCTTGGGTGTTAGGGTGCAAATCTTTCCTAATACCAAGATCTTCCAGATCTTTACGAGCTTGAAGGCCATCCTTCGATTTCCCACAATGCAACAATGTAGATACAATACTTGCAGCAACATTTCTCTCCACATGCATTACATCTAAGTTATGTCTAATCGGTAGTTCCTAACCAACACATATACAATAAATAAAACAAAGTTAAACAACGCTTAATTGATGGAATCTGAAAAAAAAAACTAAAAGAAACAAATGACAGAATAACAAACCTCCCAATAAGGTAGCTTGAAAAAGATGGACCTTTTCTTCCATCTTGATAACTCTTCTTCATCTATGTTTTCTTCTTCATCTTCTTCCTCCTCTGATTCGCTGGATAAATCCTCTCTATCAGAGCCTAACCCAGAACAATCTGTCCTTTTTCTCTTACTTGCAGATTGTTTAAAATTTCCAAAGTCGTTTTTGAAATTTTTCAGGTTTTAAGTAATTTCACGACCAGATAGAATTCTTCCCTTTCTCCCTTGTTCTGCTTTTCCATCAAACCAAGATTTCTTTCCCCTATAACTATGCGTTGGTGGCAGACCCATTCTATGACACATGTAGACATGTTTTCTGCTGAACTTCAACCACATACTATCTGTATTTTTCCCACAGATAGGACAACCTATTTTACCCTTTACTTTGTAGCCTGCAAGATTCCCATATGCAGAAAAATCACTAATCGTCCAAAGCAGCATTGCCTTAAGAGTAAAAGTCGATTTACTAAAGGCGTCATATGCTAACTCTCCATTGTTCCACAGATGGTTGAGATCTTCTATGAGGGGTTCTAAGTACACATCAATACTATTACCCGGCTGTTGTGGACCAGGAATCAACAATGTTAGCATGATGTTCTCCTTCTTCATGCATAAATCAGGTGGCAGATTATAGTTTACTAGCAAAACAGGCCAGCAACTATACCTTGTATTCTTCATGTTGAATGGATTAAAACCATCTGTGGAGAGGCCAAGCCTCACGTTCCTTTCTTCAGCTGCAAAGGAAGGGTATTTGTCATTCATCTGATCCCATGTGACCGAATCCACAGGGTGCCGAAGTTTTCCATCGCTACTTTTGTTACAAAAATGCCACCTTAAATTCTTAGCCATTTCCTCAGACCTAAACATTCTTTTCAGCCGTGGGACTATTGGAAAGTACCGTAATACTTTCTGTGGTACACCTTTCTTTCTTGACCAGTGTGCATGTTAGTCTTCCATCTTAAAGCCTTGTATTTTGGACAATTATCGAGCTTCTTGTACTTCTTTCTGAATAGGCAGCAGTCGTTGACACATGCATGAATCTTCTCATATCCCATATCAAATGATTTCAGAAATTTCTTCACCTCGTACAGTGATGTGTGCAACACATTATCATCTGGCAATATATCCGGCAATGTCTCTAACAGATCATTGAAGCTCTTGTCAGACCAGCCATTCTGTGTCTTAAGTCTGAAAAGTGATACAATAGCCGAAAGCTTGCTATGGTTTACACAACTTGGATATAATGGTGTTTCAGCATCTGCAATCTTTGCAAGAAACTCATCTTCTTTCTTGTCCTCATCCTCTACAATTTCACCCAATTGACCCTTACTAGCTAACTCTTCATCCAAAAAATCAGCAGCTTGGTATAAACCAAGAATCTCATCATTCCAATGACTTAATTTACTTTCACCTTCAACGCCTGAGTTCAATTCTCCATGATGGTACCAATCAGACCGCATCTTATAAGCCTCATCCATTCCCCTAGTAACAAGATGATCAACTACAACTCTACCTGAGTGTCGATCTATATTACGACAGTCAATACAAGGGCATACAATCATATCAGCGTCTCCCAAAGCCGCAGCCACAGCTCGCACAAAATTTGTAGCACCTCTCTAACCAGGATCAGCTCTTCATTTCAGAATTTAAGTTAAAAAAAAAAGAAATAAAGTCTCCAAACCCCTACTGAAACCTAACCTAAATAATTAAAGTTTTACCGGCAAAGATGCACCCATGCCTTGTCCACCATTATATGATATAACTTTAATCTAAACCTTTAGTACCATAAGCGCCATATCAGATATAATGATAGAGTATTCCACAACACAAAATTATTCAATATTCAGACCATTTAACAAATAACTCAACCGCTTATAATTACTCAAGCAAAAAAAATTCAAACTCAGTCCAGATCTGTTTAATATATCAAACATATCTCACCATGTTTAAAACCAATAAAACTAAAAGCACGAAACCTAATAAACAACAACAACAACAATATACAAAAATTCAAGACATCAATTAACAGCCTAAGTAATGTAGAAAGATGGTACTAACCTGTCGTGTGATAAGAGCCAAAGAAAAGCTTCAAATTCCCATAATTGCACTTAGCAGTACTTGCAAAAGAAAAATACATAATGAGTCTAAGGTTATGCAAACGTGAAGAACAAATGAAGCTAGAATCCAAAATACAGAACAGATGCATCGCAAGTTTCATATAACAGATTAAGCTATAGTCAAAAAATCTGAATGTCCTAAACCAAACAAGTTCATCTCTAATCAGACAGTAACATAAGTATTGGTGTATCCAATTGTTTGAATTTAACAACACAACAAAATGAATATGCATCGCAAGTATCAGACAACAGATTGTTCATTCTATTTATCTATGGCTACAGCTAAATCAATTCCCAAAAACTTTAATGTCAAAATAGAACATTCTTCGCAAATAACATACGCATGCAAAAAAGAAGAAAATTAATTTCGAATCAATACTAAAATCGAGAACTATGAAATTGAAACAAAAATCAAATGCATGAATGCTATGAAATCGAGAACTATGAAATTGAAAGCTATGAAATCGAAACAAAACTATGAAATCGAAACAAAATCAAATGCATGATACAAAACTCTACAATTGAAACTTATCAACCTACAAAACCTAAACAATTGTTATTTAGATTCACGAAAGCTCGAAGGAAGGAAGAAAAACATGCCTTCGACAGGGATGGGCGAAATTAGGGACGACGACAGTGTCAAACCACAGTTTATGAAAGTTGAAAGGTTGGCTCAGTCCAAAGCTGAGCTCAACCTGAAACAACCAAGTAAACCCATATTTTTCCCAAAACTGTTTGAATATCAGAGAATAGATCAAATACCAACTGAGAACAATGTCATGAAGAACTAAGAAAACATAAAAAGGGTTCACTGTTGAACCTGAAATGAAACTACAATTGATAACCTGAGATCACACTCCTAATTTGAAACCTGATATGCAAAAACCACTAAACAGTAGACTCAACTCAAAACATGAATACACACAGGCAACCACATATCAACCCATGATACCATCAACTCTGAAAACTGAGTTCAGATTGAAACTCTCTCACATAAGAACTCAAATCCAACTTTCACATCAAAACCAAAATCCAACTAAGAAAACATAATATTATTTTAATATATTATATTATTGGTATCAAACCACAGTTTACTCAAATCCAACTTTCATAATATCCAATTGTTTGAATTTAACAACACAACAAAATGAATATGCATCGCAAGTATCAGACAACAGATTGTTCATTCTATTTATCTATGGCTACAGCTAAATCAATTCCCAAAAACTTTAATGTCAAAATAGAACATTCTTTGCAAATAACATACGCATGCAAAAAAGAAGAAAATTAATTTCGAATCAATACTAAAATCGAGAACTATGAAATTGAAACAAAAATCAAATGCATGAAAGCTATGAAATCGAGAACTATGAAATTGAAAGCTATGAAATAGAAACAAAACTATAAAATCGAAACAAAATCAAATCCATGATACAAAACTCTACAATTGAAACTTATCAACCTACAAAACCTAAACTTATCAACCTACAAAACCTACAAACCCTAAACAAAATCAAATGCATGATACCAAAATCGAAGGAAGGAAGAAAAATATGCCTTCGACAGGGCCGACGACAGTGTCAGTGGTCTCGGCGACCTTCACGGCGGCGTCGGCAACTCTAATCGGCGGTGTCAGCGACCTTCACGGCGAATTCGTAAGTGTGGTGAGTTTTAGGGTTTTTGGAAAAAGAGGGAAACTGAAAGAGGAAATAAAAGAAACCTAAAATAAAAGAGGAAATAAAAGAAACCTAAAATAAATTCGTAAGTGTGGTGAGTTTTAGAGTTTTTTGGTCAAGTGTTTGGCGGTATAAGTGTTTTTAGGTTCCCGCTTAATGAAACTCTATCTTAGCGTTTATCAAATGCTATTATAAAGTAACCAAAATATCAAACTTATTTTTTATAGCAGTTCAGCAAAACGTGCTATTACGTTATGCTATCAATGTGCATTTTTTTTGTAGTGTCCTCCTCAGCCGCCTCGGAAGATTCTGATTCAGAGAGGGGAGTCTGGAGCGCTAGTTGCTTTCTAGCCTTAGCCCCCTTGGGCTTTTCCTCTAAACCGGTACCTACGATGAAACTGGTACTCGGATCGAAATTGACAGGAGGCTTGTTCGCCATAACATGATACAAGGCAGCCACGTACAAAATTTCCCTCGACGCCTTAGTATCAGGGACTGAGAAGCTGGCCCGAGTATGATAAGCGTCATAATAATTCTACGCCCTGGCACCATCAAGAACGCTACCTTCAAAGCCCAAGCAAGGGCTGGGACAGTCGAGGAATAACTGACTATAGCCAAATTGGCAGAAAAACCTACTAGGCAGGTAGGGCTCCAAGTACACATTATCGCGGTTACGATAAACCAGATGCGCGGGGCGAATGTTGCGCAACCAGGTGAGCATCTTCGGAGACAGAAAGTGAGGAGGTCCGGTACCATCAAGGTGTACATCCCTCACTTCCTCATCGAAAAAATGAGGAATATACACGAAAAAGCCACACCCATCCACCCTCGCCAGCGTCCTCCGATAACCTGGCGTAGTACTGTATTCCCAAGGTTGGTGATGGCATTGGAAAAGGAAAGCGTCTTCATCTGTAGCATCTTTCGCTGTTCCAAATCCCATCAAAGACTTGTAGTGCATCAACAACCACCCCATCAAATAGTGGTAAGGTAGCTCTATGCGCTCGAAGTCCAGCGTCTTCTTGCGGGCAATAACCTTGGACGAGAATGTTCGAAGACCATGGTGTATGCTACACACCATAGTTGGGAGAAGAGCCAGTCTAACTCCAAATACCAGCTTAACGGTAGGGAGAATGAAGTGGCGGCTGATCCTCTCAATAGAACCTGCCCCCCTCCCCCGAGACTACGCAGTTCCGTAGCCATATCATCAAAAATCCAGCCAGGAGTGCTTTCTCAGACATCTGCCTGGTACCATAGTAAAAATAGCTAAGAGGGTCAGTTTGACTCCCGAATATGTCGCTATTGGACCGCGACTTCTTGACGCTCAACATCAGGTCCTTTATCTCTCCCTGGGTTTGAGGGGTTCGAGGAATAACCTCGCCAGAAGGGCCAACTTTAAAAAGATAATTGACCCAGGATGTGGTGTGGGGAGCGTTCCCTTCTGAGCTATCCTCCTTTTTTATAGCCATCTGGTGACAAGCACTATGATGGCATAGCAACTCCTGGTACATCGCAACAAAACCTGGGAGTCGTTGGTTCAGATCCTCAAATTCCTCGTTCGACGGGGTGTACACCTCGAAAGGCTCGTCCCCCTACGGAAGCCTGGAGACAGTATACATCTCAAGGAGAGCAAGCCCCAACTCCCCTCCGGGTGCGAAGAACGTCCCCGTTCGCCGGTTATACATCTCTAGGAGCACCACGAACAATGGCTTATTGATAGGAAGCCCGTGACAGGTGCCCCGGATGGCATGATAGAGTCCCACCTCCCGCAGGAATGTCCCGTAGGTCTGCAGAACCCAAGTGGTCAAGTGGGCCCATATAGAAGTGGGGTTTAGCCAGTTCAGCAATGCCAGTCTGCCAACGGAATACGATTTTTTGCGAACAAGCCGATTCAGGAATGTATCACCTTAGTGAATGTAAAGTTGGGACCATATACGTTTATGAAAGTACCTGGGGCCAGTCCCATCATGTACCGGCGAACAGAATCTATACCCGCTTACGCTGACCCAATGTTCGGGTTATAATGGATGTCGCCCATCAATATCCCTGATTGGGTAGGAGTTAAGGTACCCACCATCGTCCTGTCCAATAATACCATATTGAACCACGACAGAGGATAATGACGCTCCTTGAGAGGAATATGAATCTCCATCCCATACAAAGTAAAATCCCAGTTCTTAGAGATCTCTAATACTCGGGGATTCTTTATGATCAATGCGTCCCCGAAGAGGAATGAGGGCTTCAGGTATGATCCATCCAACTTCCCAGAATTCATCATGGCACAGAGATAATTGAGGGTCTGATTCTCGATGGCGTTCAATCTCCCCGGAGGCTCATTAGCAGGAAATTGATTCAGCACATACTTAACTAAGTCATCAAGACGCACGCCCAAGGCAAACTGATTCGAGCCCACTAGGAGTTCCCCCGCAGGATTTACTGGCAGATTCATTGAAGAGAGACGAAAGAAATAAGATTAGAAGATAGTCAAAATAAGAAGCATTTGAAAGATCATTTAAGTCTATGCAGCTCGGGTCGTCACAGCCTCATGCGACTCAGAACCAGATGAGTCCATGCGATTCGGTTCATCATAGCCTTATGCGGCTCCGAGTCAGACGAGTCCATACAAATCAAGTTCAGATGAGCTTATGAAGCTTCTGCAGTTTGGGTTCGAAAGGGCCTATGTGGTTCAAGGTTCACATGGACTTAACAGACAAACCTAGGCGCTGATGCGGCTCAGATTCAGGTGAGACTATGCGGTTCAAAGTCCACACGGACTCATGCGGCCCTGAACAGACAGACTCATACGGCTACAAGCAGATGAGCTTATGCGGTTCAAAAGTGAACTACGCTCATGCGGCCCAAACCGAAAATATATATGCGGTTCAGATCGAGTATGACAAGCCCATACGGCCTCCTGGGTGAAGTGCTTATGCGGTCATGCGGCTTGTACATAAATTATGTAGCAGAGCCATGGCAGTTAGGGTTCTAAGGCAACGCCCTTACCAGCAATAGGTGGATGAACGTCGGGATGAACAGAGTGAACAGCAGCCGACGGAGGAGTGGCCACGTTCGTCGCCACAGTCGCCGCAGAAGCGACCGCCTTGCCCTTCGCAGCCTTCGACGCAGCAACCTTCTTGGGAGCCATAGGTGCTTGGGAGAGAAAGGAGTTAGAACAGCGAAAGATCGAAGAGAGCAAAGGAGATTCCCTAGAACAAAAGTGTTCCTATTTGTAGACAAGGAAGGAACGCCTCGATCCGCGTACAATATGATGACCGACTCTTCGGTCATCGAGGCAAAACGGCTGAATAATAGCCTGACTCTTGGGATCCTGGCCCAAGAAAGCGGCTCTTAAAATCTGACAGCAAATCAAGAGCATTAAATGCAGAAGATTCACAGAAGATTTTTGCACACGTGGCAGAAAGACGTGGCAAGAAGCTCATGCGACCAAAATAGCCCATGCGGCTCAGAGAGTCATGCGGTTGAGCTAACCATGCGACTGGACAAATCTATGCGGCTAGGACAGAATACATCCATGGGGCTCTGGCATAACCATGCTTCTTATTCAAAGTATTTTAATTTTGCAAATTGAAAACTTTGAAGGGGGTCTTGTAGAAGTATGAAAAAGAAGAGAAAAATGATCCATGCGGCCAAGGAGCCGCATGCGGCTCAGGAGTCCCATGCGGCTCAAACACATAGGCAGCTCGAGTGTACTCCATGCGGCCCGCAGAAGAAAGCCACGTGTCTTTTCAGGATAGCTGTACCCAGCATCATTCAAACACAATTAATGCTCTGACGGCTGACAGCTGACAGCCCTGACTTAAAGTAGTCATGATGACTGAAACAAGAGCACTATCTTCCTAGGGAACTGGAGATAATCTTTGCAGATTTGAGGCAAGTTTATGCGGCCAGACTAGACGAGTTCACGCGGCCAGTGCAGAGAAACCTATGCGGTTCAATCATGAAGGTCCCCCATACGGCTCAGCCATGAAGAAACCCATGCGGCTCGATCATGAAGACTCTCATGCGGCTCGGCCATGAAGGCCCCCATACGGCTCGGTCATGAACATATTTATGCAGCTCGGTCATGACAACCTTCATGCGGTTCGAGTATAGAGACTATTTATGCGGCTCGGTCATGAAATCTTTTATGCGGCTCGGTCATGACGACCTTTATGCGGCCCAAATATAAACGCTCCTCATACGGCTCAACAATGATGACAGGACACGTGTCCTAAAGATAATCAAATTTTGGGTCAGATCCCAATAATTTGGGACACGTGGCAAGAGAATGAATTAAATTAATTTATTTAGATTTGCGGATATCAGCAAATCATCATGATGGAGATTTATTGCAATCAACATTAATTACTGACATGATATGGCATAATCCTCATTAAGGGCCCAGATCCTTCATGCTCAAGATTAATGGCCCAGATTGATCATGTACCAGGCCGCCGCCACTTAGAGAATGGGCAATCATTGCAAACCCTAATGATGCCCCTCACTATTATAAATAGCAAGGTGCCATTCCCTTGCAAAAGGACGCTCCCCCAATAATCGGAGAGAAAAATACACAGAGATCAATCCAGAGAGAGAGAATCTAGAAGAGCAATACGAGGAGAGCAAGAAGAGCATTCCTTCGTCAACGCCAAGCATCTCGTCACAGGAGCCAAGGCTACGTCCGATCGTCCAAGGAGTAAGGCAGAGCTGCCGTCGCTTTCCCGAGCCTCTACCGTCACCCTCCAGAATCAAAAATAAACAATTGTACTTAGATTGCTGTACCTAGGTTTTCGTCCCTAGGCTTTCTTTCTACAAGCGAGTTTATAACGTGAAGTAAAAGTCCAGTCCTCCCATAAAACTGTTCTGCTCTTTTATATTTCATGGCAAACACAGAGGATCTGCTATTGGAGCTGGCCAGCGATGGGTGAATATTTTTGAATTACCTAGCCTTCATAAATCTAGCCAATAAGTTCTGACTAGTACGAAGCTTTCACCATAGCTGCATCGAGAAGGCATCAACAATATGGAAGAGTTTGGTGAATCCCAGACCCCCCCTATCAGTGAGCCTAGCCATAGAGTCCCAACTGGCCCAATGATGTCTGTCGTGCCCATCACTGTGACCCCAGAAGAAATCGCTAATAATGCTCTCAAGCAAAGAAAGCACTTTTTGGGAGGGGAGCACGCAGCCAGGGTATAGATGGGGATAGAAGTAAGCACATGTTTGATGAGGATCATCTTTCCTCCCGAGGATAAAGTAGTATTGTGTCATCCCTTAAGTTTTTTTTTCTGATTCTGTTAATTAGCTCCTCAAAAATGCTAGCATTAGATTTGTCGTACAGAAGGGGACAACCAAGGTAGTGGAACGGAGGATGTTTGATGGTGAAAGAGGTGATGTTGGATAGGCTGGCCGCGTGCTCACTCTTAATGTTGTGATGGGCGTAGATCACACTCTTGGCGGGGTTGACCTTCTGGCCAGAGTACCTAGAGTATTTTTTGAGCGTGTTGTGGACCACCTCCACCGACCCGACGTCTCCAGAGGAGGAAATAAGGATGTCGTCGGCGTAGGCCAGATGAGTAATTATCGGGCAACTACTGACAGTATGAAAGTACTGGAAGTTCGGGGCTCTGGTCATACAATTCAGCTGTCTGCTCAAAGCGTATACCGTGATGATGAAGATGGTGGACGATAATGGGTCGCTTTGCCTGACTCCGCTACTGCATTTGAAGAAACCATCGGCTTACCCGTTGATGACCGTTGAGAACCAGGAGTTGCTAATCGATCTCCGTACTATATTGGTCCACGTTTTCAAAAATCCGAAGGCCCTGAAAACCCAGATCATGAATTGCCAATCCAGTATGTCATAAGCTTTCTCCATGTCCAGTTTGATTGCTATGTTGCCACCCTTCGCTGGGAACTTCATGCAGGTGATTAACTCATGAGCCAGCACAATATTGTCTTGGATATTTCTACCCCTGACAAAGCCACTCTGCTCCTCAGAGATTATCTTGGGAAGAATTTTGGACATGCGGGAGGCGATGATTTTGGATATGATCTTGTTGGTGAAGGTGCAGAGACTGATTGGGCAAAAATCTCGAAAAGTCTCCGGGTTATATTTTTTGGGATAAGGATCAAGTTGGCGCTCGATATGGCTCTGGGGTAAGTAGCTCCCTGGAAGAAGGCCGTGACCGCTTCATGGATATCATACCTGATGATATCCCAGCAGGCACGAAAAAATACCTCCGAAAATCCGTCTGGTCCTGGTGCACTATGCTCGTTAAGGGCTCACACCACGTCTTTCACCTCGCTCTCGGAAGGGGGGAGTTCTAGCTGGTTGTTGTCGGAATCGTTGATGAGGTGAGGGATCTCAGCCAGGAAGGAGTTGTCTTTGTGGATCGCTTCTTTGGTGAACATCTGGGAGAAGAACTTAGCGGCTGCCACTTGGACACCCCGTGTGTATATATATATATATATTTTTTTCCCCGTGTGTATATATATATATATATATATATATATATATATATATATATATATATATTTATATATATATATATATGTATGTATATATATATTTATATATATATATATATATATATATATATATATATATATATATATATATATATATATATATATATATATATATATATATATATACATATATATACATATATATATATATATATATATATATATATATATATATATATATTAAAAATATATATATATATATATATATTAAAAATATATATATATATATATATTTTTTATATATATATATACATATATATATATAAAATATATATATACATATATATATATAAATATATATATATATATATATATATATATATATATATATATAAAATATACATATAAAATATATATAAAAAAAAAAAAATATATATATATATATATATATAAAATATATCTATATGTATATTTTATATATATATATATATATATATATATATATATATATATATATTATAGTTATTTATAAATAGATATAGAAAGAAAAAAAGAATTTGGACGAGGTACTGTTCGCAGAACAGTACCCCTAATCACCCTGACCCGCCAATACCCGAGCCTAACCCGAATTGAAAAGAAAACATAGCAGTATCCTATATATAGTAACGAGAGGAAGGGAGGAGAAGGAAGCACTAACTCTAAATAGCCCCTCGATCCTCTGCCACCCGTGCGCACCTCGGTGACATCCCCGACCACCACAACGCCGTCTTGAACCGCCGCGTCGGTTGAAATTCGCGTACACCTAAGTAGCAGTACGCAGCAGCAGTTGTACCGGAGAGTCGACTTCGTAGGTACATATCTCTGTCCATTTTTACGAAATTTTGAACCGTAAATTCTTTGCGAAGCTGGGTTAACCCTCTACTAAATCCTTTAATTAGTTTAGATTAATTCATTCTAGATTTCTCATGAAAATTCATGGAAAATTACGAAAAAAAATATTTTTGACAGTTCATGAAACTGTTCGATGTACCCTGTTAGGAAGGCCAACAGTTGTCAAGTTTTGGATGATTTTCGAAATCCAATTAAACAATATTGTAGACCACCTAAACAGCATAGAAACCCTATAATTACTTTTAATTCTACTGGATTATACAACAAGATAAATCAGTAGGAAAAATAGGAACGCTATTTTAGCGGGCCCACGATCCGACTCAATGGGCAATTTTGTGCACGGCTCATCGGAATCCAAATCTGGACATATCCTTGAGTTTGTATCAAAAACCTGGACTCATAGGTATATACTTTGTTAACTTTAGAGACCATAGGTTCAGGCATAATTCTCGGTGCAAAGTGGATCCAATGACGGACACTATTTTGGTACAAAATTATGATTTTGCCCTTGTGTCCAGAATTTGACTTTTGGGTAAGCATTTTTAGATATTTCTTTTATACCAAACACGTTGGTGGTGTCCGTTTTAGCATCCGGAGACTGTTGCGCGAGTTGACTTTTATGGCTCATTGAGTGGTTGGATATTGTGGGTTTTACGTCCTATCCCTAAGCCAACTGGGCTATTTTGAACACATGGTATTATCAGTTTCACCAGTAAAGGAGCCTAGTTGAGTACATTTTCTAATAGTTTTTATATTTGATAACTTCTATGATTCATGTTGTTAGTATTGTCTTACATTGATTTTTTACTGATTTTCGACACGATGGTTACACGATGTAGTAGTTATGGATTCTTTACTTGTTGTTTTTCGTGACTCATGTATTACCATGTTCATGACCTATTTGAATACATGAGTACTAGTCGGGTGGGAGAAATACTTTAATAGACATGTGAACTATCCAGAAATATCCCATTTGTCTATTCGTGCCTGATAGCAATCGCACACTACATGTACGGGGTGCCGGATTTATTTTTTAGTCGTTTACATGTCAAAAGTGGTATTTCAACTAACTAGTTAGATGCAGTCTTGCTATATATTATTGTTTCTATTTCAGTTGTCTATCTTTGTTACTTTCTTGTCTTTATTATCATGCTCTCCTGCTTTTATTCACATGTTTCATACCATAATTTTCTGTTTATCCACCCATCATGTATTTCAATATTATTTATTATTTTATAGATTTTGTCAATTATTAGAACTGCTGTTAGAATGTACTCGTTCTATTTCTGACTAAAACCAATTTTTCAGGTTAGTCGCGGCTTCTCTTAGCATTGGAAAGACATGGGTATGATAGAAGGCCAACCTAGAGGACTAGTTAGATAGATTAGTTTTTTCGTTTTATTTTGTGAGACATGTAAATTCTTCAAATGTAAATCTTGTAAATTTTGTAATTAATATAGCAATATGAATGAGCAATAAAGTTATATGATATGTGATTTTGAGCATTGTGGCTAAACAGCATACTACCGCAGATACCATGGCGTAGGCTGGACTTGGACACGCACTTGCATCCGAAAAGTGGGTACAGGTCGTAACATTAAGGGATAAGTGTTGGCTGACTTTTTGGCAGCATATCCTGTCCCAAAAACTTTAGAACTTTATGACGATATTCCCGATGAGGTTTTGGAGACCAACACAGTCACAGATAGTCCTGTCTGGCAAATGTTCTTCGACAGCACGTCAAGAACTGGCTCCAAAGGCGAGATCATTGCAGAAGTAGGCATGGTCCTGGTCACTCCTGAAGGCTTAGTCATTCACCATGCGTATTCTCTCATGGAATCATTTACTAATAATGTCGTCGAGTATAACGCTCTTATCATCAGGCTCCAGCTTGCCAAACAGTTGGGGGTCGACTACCTCGAGGCCTATGGTGACTCGAAACTAATAATAAATTAGGTTAGAAGCCATTACAATGTTCGACATGAGAATCTAGTCCCCTATCATCAAGCAGCAATCGACATCATCTCCACCTTTACAGGGTGCTTTATAGAACATATACCTCGATTACAGAATCTAGAGGTCGACGCCCTCGCCGGTCTCGCTGCTTCTTTGGCAGCTTCTGTCGGGACGCAGTACTCCGTCACTGTGATAGGGTGAGAGCTGGTTTTCCTAAAGAATAAACTACACATGTGTCTGAGCTAGTCAGTACAGACATACACCAATGTTGATATCAGGGATTGGTGATTCCTATTCATAGACTACACGGTCTATGGAATCCTATTTGAGGACTCGAAGAAAGCCACTTCTATCAATAGGCGATCACTCTGATTCTGTGATGACACAGCTACTAAAATGTTATATCGTCGTTATTACGACGGACTTCTCCTCCGGTGCTTATCTAATGCAGAAGCACAAAAGGCACTCCGAGAAGCACACGATGGCACGTGCGTAGCTCACCAACTCGGTCCTAAGTTACAAGACCGACTACGATGTACGGGGTACTATTGGCCCACTACAATGGCCGATATTGTTGATTATGCTAAGAAGTGCTGAGTATGTCAACTGGATGCTGACTTCATTCATCAACCCTCGAAATTCCTATACCCTACGGCGGCCGCTTGGCCGTTCGAAGCATAGGGAATGGATATCATTAGGCCAATTAGCCCTCCATCCTCCAAAGGACAACGGTTCATTCTTTCCATTACCGACTACTTTTCCAAGTGGGCGAAAGCGATACCATTGGCAGAGGTGAAAACCTCAAACGTGATCAACTTCGTCAAGCATCACGTTATCTACCGCTTTGGAGTTCTTCGGAGAATTATCCATTACAATAGCCCCAAATTCATGAGTCATGAGTTCCATCGATTTTGTGATAAAAACCAGATAAAGAATGTAGCATTGACAGCCTACAATCCTGTAGCGAATAGGCTAGCCGAAGCATTCAATAAGACAATCATAAAGTTACTCAAGAAGGTTATATCTTCTAATAAGCGCAACTGGAATGAAAAACTCGACAAATGTCTATGGGTCTACCGTACAACTATTCAAACACCCACCGGCAACACGCCATTCTCTCTCGTCTACGGAAGCAATGCGGTACTCCCTCTGGAGATCCAGATTCTGTCTCTGCGGGTGGCTGTCACCAACCAGCTGACAGACGAGGACAATCAACGTCATCGGCTACAAGAGTTGGAAGCGTTGGACGAAAAGTGTATATTAGCTCAGCAACGTATTGAGCTATATCAAGCTTAGATTTCTGGAGCCTTCAATAAAAAAGGTCAAGAAAAGGACATTTCAAGTGGGTGACCTGGTGCTGTCAGTCCGAAGGTCGATGATCATGACTCACAAAATACCTGACAAGTTTGAGCCCAAATGGGACGGACCATTCATCTTAGAAATGGCAAATTCTAACAGTGCTTACTGGCTAGCTAGATGTAATAGAGATTTGCTAATGATGCCAATCAACGGCAAATTTCTAAAGAAATACTACGTCTAGTTTTGAACGTGTATTTCTAAAAAGCGGTCATGTCTACATTACCTCTGAATCGCCTCCCTTATCTCACATGCTTGCTTAAACCTCTGATCGAGATGTTACGTCTACCACGTTCATCTTACCTCTGAGTAGACATTCCTACCAAACCAACTTCCGAGTTGTCCTTTAAATCCTCACAGAGTCTATTATTACCATGTTCGTATAACCTCTGAGTTAGAGAATTTTTCTACAAAATTACGTGTTTACCATGTCTATATTACCTCTAAGTAAACATCCCAACAAGAAAATACCCCAGCGGAGTTATGCTACTACAAAAAGTTCATAACAATTGGACAAATAAAGAAGCAAAATCAAGACTTTTATTTCTTTCATAAGGAAAAAAGTTTTGCTACTTCAGAAATAAAAAGCCTCTCTAAGGAGGGGGACAAAAATAAATGAAAACTTGTTGTCTAAGAAGGCTGGCGCGATAGGTCGCTGATCCGGTTCCTCAAGAAAGCAATCCTGGTCCCGACAGAGTTTTTCCTCGATGCTCTGCTTTTTGACATCGGTTTACCTCTTCTCTAAGCTAGGACATGCCTTGATAGGAAATCTCCAGCTCTGCCTGGCGAGCACCAACACTCTCTTTTTCTTGGGCCAAGGCCTCAGATTGCTGGCGAAGGATTCTATGATGGTCATTGGTCTTCTCTAGCTCACTCTCCATAGTTGCAAGCTTCTCTTCCAGAAGACGGGTATGTTCACGGAGGTCGTCACACTAATCCTCCAAGGCTTCTTAGCGACAGACATGGGCCTCCTCAGCTGTGATCACTTCTCTAACTTGTACCTCGATTTCAGTAATCTGGTGCACAATAGCTTCTCACTCTGATTCATATTGGGAGAGCTCAACAGCCATCTTCTCTAGCTCCGTGTCCACTATAGACGAAAGGTTATGCTCAAGGCCTTGAAGCACTAGAAGACTAGCTTCCAACTCTTCCATAGAGGCCTCTAAGGCGGCAGCTTTCGCCTTATACCCAGGATAATCCTACTGTGCCACTAGTTGGACCGCTGTCGTAGACCAAGCCAGTACAAACTTTTGTTTGTATAGTAAAATACTCTCTCCACCTCACCTAAAAGCGCAGTAAATCGTGTGTATGATTAGGTTGGCATAATAATCATTGTCAACCATGGCCATTGAGGTCATCGGAGGCACCACGATGGAAGATTCTAGGGCAAAAATAGGGGCAACCGTAGCCGCAGTTACTACACGACCAAACGATGTTGTCGGGGCAGAAGTAGCCATAGTCGAGGTAGAGACCGCTGGTGGAACTGCAACGCTAACTCCCGGCATTGATTGATTTAACTCTTGCACTACTGGTTCAGAGGTAGACCCGTGAGTAGCTCCCTATGGGACATACGTTAAGTTCGGACCTCCCAGAATGGAAGGCTCCTCCACCTCAGGGCCGACTTCCATTCCCCAAGCCGGTAAAGGTATCACAATCGGCTCTTCAACAATTTCGGTTGCTGATTCATTAGCCTGGTCTTTGATGGCTTCTTCAACCGGCTCTTCAACAGCTTTTTTGGCCGGTTCGCCAGCCTATTATTCAACGGCCGCCTCGGCCAACTTCTCAACGACTTCCTTGGCCAATTTTTTAATGGCCTCCTCGGCCAACTCATTGACGACCTCTCCGTCCAATCCTCGAACAGCCTCCTCAGCCAACTCTTCAGCAGACTTGCTGGCTGGCTCATGGAGGATATCTACGACATATTCCTAGGATGATTCATCAGATACCTTATCCCCTTCATCATCCTGATCTCCGACGGTCTTTTCACCACTACGTCAGTATGGAAAGGAGGTTCGGTAGAAGTATCCTAGGGAACACCTCCAGCATCCCCACTTGTCTTACCTGCCTTAGACATGGGTTCTCGGGCCATGCCTTCGGCCACCATAGGTATCACGACAGGCACGTTCGCAGTCCTCTCTATAGGGGTCTCTTTTCGATATACTGCCATCAACTCTGAAAAGTCTTTATTTTTGTAGTCGAAAGTGGCAGTCGGAGCAGGTGGAGAAGCCTCTTCCGACTCGATCGCCTCAGCGGCTTAAGTTATCGGGATCTCCCTTGGGGCAGTAGTCTTCTCAGCTCTTGTTATCGTGGGCACCTCGACAGTCGGGGGCCCCTCGGCGGAAGAAATTCCTTCTACCCTCCCTAAAGGAGGACCTTCAGTTGGTACAGAGGGTGCAACCCTAATCTCCGAGCGCACCAGAGGGAGCACTCTAGCAACAGGTTCCTCAAGAAGCTCCTCGAGGACTTCAAACTCACAATCGGTCGTAGCCTTCTTTGACCATCTTGACTTCTTCTTCGGCCGCTACATAAACAAAACAACAATAAGTAGAAGTCTAAAAATTTGATAAATTAGAAGACATTTACTGCATACTTGTGCAGGGGACTCAGAGGACGGGGCTTTCACCCGCTCCACGCTTAGCGAAGGTCGTCGCTCAGATCCGGTCCGCTTGTGAGCAGTCCGCTTGAATCTCTGAGAGGGTGGAGAGCTCACCTCCGTAGGGGCTTAGCGCCTCAAAGGGGATTCAAGGGTGTCGCATCTTCCCACTCTTCCCGGGAGGCACTAGAGCCCTCCGAGGTCCTGCCTTCCAATGATACAAGCTCTCGAAGACATTTTAGGATGGACTGAGAAGCCTCCAGCATTGTCGCAATAATGAAACTCCACTCCCGATCATAGCCCGAGGAAAAGTTGTTTGCCAAGCAGTGAAACTTCATGAGAGATTACAGGATATGGGTTGTAGGACAGATTACGGGGATCTTACAGCTCGCCCGAATGCACCCGATATTGTAATAGTACCATACACGTACACCATCTAGCAAACTTCCCTTATAGCCCAAGCAAGGGCTCGGGTTGTCCATCATCATTTGGCCATAGCCAAACTGCCATACAAACCGACTCGGCAGATAAGGTTCTAGGTATACCCAATTCTGGTTCTGGTACACCAAATATGAGGGTCGGATGGTTTGCAGCCAACGGAAAGTGCCGTGAGTCAGAGTGCTCATCGTTTCGCCCCAGTCTTCTAGTTCATCTTCCATATAATAACCTGAGTAGGGGGTGGAGTCCTATAGAAGTCGTATCTATCCAAGTGCACCAACACCCATCTGCAAATGGGGACGCCTTAATGGTGCCACTTCGTCCGATGATAGCTGTATAGGAAGGCATCCCCTTCCTCCTAACCCTCATCTATGCTAGGGTTTATTAAACATGGGCGATGCAACTCTAACCAAGCCATCAAGTAATGATACGAGAGCTCGGCTCGAGGAAATTTATCGTCTTTCCCACCATGCTCTATTATTTTCCTCGAGAGCTCCCGTAAACCTCACAGAGTATCGCAAACCATGGCTGAAAGCAAGGCCAGTCTATGCCCAAAGATCATCTTCATAGCCGGTATGATGAGGTCTCGACTCACTCGCCCTACGGATCATGAGCCACCCGGCAGCATGGCCCTGCGTAGCCATATCATCAAGAAAGCAGCCAGCACCGCTTTCGGACTCAGGGCGGTCAGATTTTTGTAAAGGTAGTTATGAACTATGAAGGTGGGCTTTCCCACAGCATCTACTGAAGGGGCTGACTCCTATACTTTTTCCATCATGGCTACAACCTCATCGGTGGTATACTCTCTACGACTAAAAAAATGGACATGTTGTGGTCATACGGGGTGCTCCATGAAGATGTACTTTCTTCAAGTAAAAATGTGAGAGTGGGTCCTTTGGGAATCCTGGTGTACGCACACCTGATGTTGACAAAGTAGTTCCTTATATATGTCTATTATTTTAGGGTATTTGGCCTCTAGCCCTATAAACTCCTCGTTACAAGGAGTATACGCTTCGTAAGGCACTTCGCCCCAAGGCAGCTTCGAAATTGCGTACATCTCGTGAAGGGCTAGCCTCATATCTCCTTCAAGGGTATAGAAGGTCCCTATGTGGTGATTGTACATCTACAACAGTGCTAGGAACAAAGGTTGGTTGATTTCTATGCCGTGTTCAGTAGCTCTCACAGTACGACGCAAGCCAAATTTCCTTCAGCTCCGTCTTGTACTTGTCCAGTATCCATAAGGTCAAGTTATGCCATTTAGTATCAGGATAGATCCAACCTTCGACCCAAAAAGCTCTATTTGGGTACGAGACGTCTGTCATAAGAAGTCAATTAGCGAAGAGAGAAGCCCCTAATGGATGTATGCATGGGAAAAAATCACTAAGCAAATGGTCGGGATGCAGTACCCGCAAAGAATAAGACGGACCGTCACGAGCACACCTAAAGGAATCCTTCTTCCTGGAGTGCGTGTCCAGGGCCTGTCATCAGACGCCCCCTGAGATGGGGTCATGTCCCATTCTATGCTGCTTTTCGGAGAAGCAAAAAAAATCGAAAGCGGAATATGTCAGTCGGTCGTTGGAACATACAAACCGAGGTTGTAGTTCCTAAAGTACCAATCCTCTTTTATCTTTAGGAGGTCAATCTCCTTCAAAATCAGCTTATCACTGAAGAAGAACTGAGGTTTTAGCATCTTACCCCCTGAATCACTTGTGATCGACAACTTGCCTCGATCCATCACACGACGGAAGTAGGCAAAGTGTTGTTAATGTATTCTAGTCAATCGCTACTCCGGTTGGCCTCAGGCAATCAAATTCCTGGCAGGGTTGACCACCTCCTCATCAAAACTCATGCCTAGTAAGCAGACCAATAATTCAAAGAGGATCTCGTCAAAGCGGAGGATGGTCACAGAAACTGCATTCAAAACAAACAATGTCATATATATATATATATATATATATATATATATATATATAGCAAGATGTGCATGTACTATTTAGTAGCCTTGCATGCCAGCATGATGGAC
Organism: Iris pallida; assembly: GCA_029216955.1. Taxonomy (NCBI): domain Eukaryota; kingdom Viridiplantae; phylum Streptophyta; class Magnoliopsida; order Asparagales; family Iridaceae; genus Iris; species Iris pallida. The sequence goes on along the minus strand of JANAVB010023999.1, from coordinate 3,984,450 downwards.
TTTTGCGCAGACACTTTCAGTACCCATACGCATAAGCAAGCTAAGCCTCTGCGCAGGCACTATTTTTAGCAGCCATGTGCATCAGCAGATAGAGCTTTAGTGCATCTTATAGACGATGCTACAAAAAGTAGCGCCTATGCGCATCAGCAAATGGAGCTTTAGCACATCTTATAGACGCTGCTTTGAAAAGTAGCGTCCATGCGCATCAGCAAAATAAGGAATCGATGTTTCAAATCGAACACTCATTTCTTCTTGGCTATCTCTGGGATGAAAACTCACTTGCAACAGCTGGTCGCACGTCTCCATGCGCGCCAGCATCAGCAACCGAAGAGTCGTCAACGTCGACAGCCTCGGTCGCCAGCTGCTTCCCTTTTGCCTTGCTCATGCTCGTCGTACTGGCGTTGTCGACTTTAGGAGCTCCGAGGACTCTCAAATTTTTGGGGTCTATGGAGAAAAGCTTGGGTTTCTTGCTGGAGGAAGAAGAAAGTCTTTTTCTTTGGAAGACAAAATAAACTCAGTAAAGTTCTTTCTCCTTTGAAAAATCCTATTTATAGACAAGGATACATGTCAAAATTGATAAAGCCAAAGAGACTCTTCAGATTTGCAGAGATGCTTCCAAATGCGTGCAAAGGTGGAATAAAATTATTTTGATCTCTTCCTAAATATGAAGAGTCATTTATATTTCATGAAATGATAGCTAAAGACACTTATTGATGACGATTATTAACCTCCCTTAACGATGACAGCCTGCAAACAATGCACTACGTACTTCCTATGCCACGTGTCATTTTTATGCTTCTATTCAAAGTATTCCAAACTTTGTCCAAAAGTTTGCAAACTTTGAAGTGGGACTTGTAGAAGCATGAAAAAGCGCAGCATCTACAAAGTACAGGAGATACAAAATTACTGTGCACATTAAAGAACAGAAAAGTACATTACATGAAGCAAGATGCTTTATTAACATGATTACAAAGGTATAATACAGATTCATCATGATTACATATAAAGACTATCTACTCAGCCTAAAGTGCGAAGCTTACAAAAGTGCGCAACCCACAAATGCACAGACCACATAAGTGCAGCACTCTTCTTTTCCAGAGCGAATCACTTCCTCGTCAGAGCAAATAACTTCCTTGTCAACGAGTGAGTGTCCTCCTCATCAGCCAACCTGTGGCTTTTCCAGTACAACGAAGGGCCGACAATCAACACAAATCCAGTATTTTGGCCCTCGAAGACCTCCAAGGTGTTGTCCAGGTTCGAACCCATTATACCAAGCATTCAAGTACATCTTAAAACTCTGAAGTTGTTCACCACCAAGGCTACGACTTCTTTGAATGAAGAGATCCACAACCAATAGTCGACTTATGTGAGGCCTGCGGTCATCTGAATCTAAGTCGTGGTCAAGCATGATAGAGAAGTGACAAAAGCAATGAACAATGGCTTCCTCAAAAGATCCTCTTTATATAGGCTATGTGTGGTCAAACCCATACGCCACGTGGCAGCGAGTCAAAGGCTCTGAGTTAATTGGATGAACCTAGAAATCATCTCAAATAATCTCAATGAATCTCAATAAATAAAAGCTTTGACCGAGTTTTGTAGTCATCACTTCTCGAGCCCCGTAAAAAGTGGCAAGAATTAATGAAGTCACTGACTCGGCACTGCCCCAAAAGTGTAATGACTCGAACATCCCGAGAAGCACAGTGCCTTCGTGGCCAAAAGTGTAGCACTTTGGAAACTCAAAAGTACAGCACTCTGAACGAGGCTCGTACACTGGGCCATCACTTCAGCATTAATGGCACGACAAGATTAAGTGTCAGACAGCTATCAAGTTATCAGTCGTCAGATAGAAGTTGGCAAATGTTAGTCAAAAACACATCTTCCAACACAACTTTGAAAAGTACAATCAACGAGATGTCCAAAATCATAATTATTTGGATGCCCAAAAGCGCAGCCTCAGAGACGTCCAGAAGCGCAGCCTCAATTACGTCCAGAAGCGGAGCCTCAGTGGTGTTCGGTGCGCGGCTCACTCACAATGTGGCCCTTGTCCATGTGGTCAATATGGCAACCATATCTCTCTATATACTACCAAATCTAGTTTATTTAAACTATCTCTCTTAAGATACAATCAAATCCATTCAGTTTTAACAGAAAAAGATCTTTGAGCAGTGTGCACACGCCACGTGTCATTGACTTAGTTATGTTGATGAACAGGTGCTAACCACCCAAGATCTCAGCAATAAGTGAATCCTAACAACTGCCATGTGTCAGCTCAACAGTAGCCCCAATGATGCAGTTTCAATAGATTCTCCAGAAATCTCGTACGCGCAGTGCTTCTGCACGCCAAAACCCTGCGTGCCTCGCATATGTGTCCACCTATAAATAGAAGAAATCCTTCTTCATTCAGGATCTTTTTTGGTTGCTTCTTGATTGGCGTACCTAGATTACAACTCACAAGCATTCAGAGAGTTAGAGCAAATTCTTCTCATCGTTAGATCGTCAATAGAGTAAAGGAACCACCATAGTGTTTGATTTCCATCGTCACACTTTACCAAAATCATCTGTACTTAGATTTCTTATTTAGGATCTCTTTTGTACTCTCTTTAGTTTGAAATACAAAAGTTTGTTCAATTTTTTGTTCATAGCAAATAGTTACATGTTGATATACTCATTCTTATGATTATTTATAGTTCATATTTGCCTATTTCATGATTACCTATTATTTTATTTTTTTCATTGTTCAATATTGATTATCTATTATGTACTTCCATTACTTACTAATTTTATAGTTTTTGTCAATTTAAAGGAACTGTTGTTAGTTTATGTATTTGTTCCAATCCTGACTGGATAACATTTTTTAGAGGATCTAGAGGACTTCTGTCCTACTTATTTTGGACCCATAGTGGACAAGGAGTATGTCCAGGAGCCTGCTCTGAAGCTAGTGTCCGTTGAGGAGGCACCACCAGTAGTGGCTTAGCTAGTTAGCTATTGTTAGTCTCCAGCTTTGAGACCTGAGATGTTATTTTTTTTTGAGACGTGTACTGATGTTGAGATAATTAGACTCTTAGACCCTGGTATGGCTTTAAGTTATGTTTTGTTATTAGACTCCTTTTGGATTATCATTTCATATCTATATATCATATTCGTACCATTATCTTTCTTATAGTTATTGTGATTGAGTATGAATATTAGACATTAAATTGTCCTTCTTTTGGAGATGTGATATCATTAACAGGATATGATATATTTATATATTCATGGGATATGTTAGTTAGTTTTGTTGACCTAGACAGCGTTCTACCGTCGATGCTACGGTGTAGGCTGGACATATCCACGTACTCATGTCCTTATTTAGGGTGCGAGTCATGACACATTTTTGTCGTAGTCTACGCAGGTCTCGTAGAGTTTGTAATTAGTGCGATATCGTAGTAATGCTCAGGATTTGAGTGTTATTGCAAGCCTGCTATTAGGATATAGGTTATAGGCTATAGTTAAGAGATACTCAATCACAACTATGAAACTTCCAATCTATTTGATTATCATTCAAATATTTTTGCATAAATGTTCTTCGAATTTAACTGTCCTTCCTTGATAATATTTTATCTTGTGCCATATTGACTTTCTTTTTTGATTTGTCTTTAGGATGCCGTCGAAGACTGGATATCAGCACTCTGAACCTGCAGCAGCTTTTGAGAGGTCTGCTACCTCTTTACCCCATGTTTCGGCTGCGAGAGTTGTTAGGGTTATATACTAAAAGCATCACTTTTGTATTAACTATATTTTTCTATTATTTTTTAATGACAATCATATGGGCAAACATTGGCATTGTATATTTGTTATATGTTAATGCAAGTGTCTGATATTCTATATTATAGATAATATGGTGTATGGTGACACACAGAAGACCATATTATCAATCCCTTGTAGAATACATAAATGGTTCACAACCTAGATGGATTTGGACAAACTAGTGGTAAGGATGTAGTATAATCTAGCATTAGTCTATCTTAACTATAGGTTTATACTAGTATATTTTGTGTGTATTGAACAGGACCACATAAGAGAATAAATATCCCAGTTATTATGGATGCTTGTGCTTTTAATCTGGTTATAATAATAGACATATATATGTAGTGTGCATTACTTGGATTCATAAAATAGTAAGATTCATAATGAGTTAATAACCTCTATTAATTGGGTAATATCATTATGTGTATGATGGACTGTTGACTATAAAAGAAATCAATGTCCCGATGTATCGAGTTGATGATGTCCCCTTAAGGAACTCATAAAGATTGTCAGGTAAAGCCTGCAGGTGGATTATATCCGACATGACAAATAAAGTTGAGTGGTACTACTTAAGGATTATAAATGTCGATCGATATAGATGTCAGTAACTTATTTTTATTGACGAGCATTCAATATCTCAACATGGGAAGACAAACAAGCATATAATAAGAAAGAGCCCATAAACGTAAATTGGGATTAGGAAGGTAGTACAATAGTAGCTCTTAAGTGGACCAAACTATTGTTAACATGCCTGGGAGGTGTGTTCGGACTGAACACGAGATACTTAGACACGTTAGGAGACAAAAACCTAATTTCTTCTCACGGTCCCTACCATAGCCTACATATACCCTTTATTCTCTGGTCGTCACATGTATCCTAAGAAGAGCATGTTTCTCTAATTTGTTTATCACGAAAGAAGAGAAAGGGGGACAGCCAAGAAGAAGAAAAGGTTAGGAGACCGTCGCCCATACGACGTCCAACTCGAGGAAGGAATACGGTAGAAGATGTCTGCAACCTCCGTTAACCAATTTCTTGGATTTTTGAATTTTGTATTTTTTAAAACTCTCAATTTTCTGAATCTCGAAAAACGTGAAAATTCTAATTTTTTTTAAGAAAACAATTTTTGACCGTGATTGCTATCGGTCCTTGTTGGTTTTGGTCTACTATTTATGCGAATTTATCCTATTGGAATTTTCCTGCCATTTTCTTTGAATCAATAAGTTATGAATATTTTAATTCAATTAAAAGAAAAATAATCTATTTAACAAATTCATATTTTTTCGATATTTTTGAAATTGATTTTTCCTTATATTAATTTACAAATTTTGCTATTGAAATTTCTAATTTAAATTAGCTAGTGATGTACTGGCACTAATTAACTAATTAATTTACTGACTAGCAATATGTTAGCAGTTAGTATCTATGTTAGCGTTAGTGTTAGTTTTTCCACTAATATTTCTATTTTTTCTATTATATTTACATTTTAGGGTTTTTCTTCCACTCTCCTATAAATAGACACACATTCCCAAAATCCTAAAATTCCTATACACATCCCTAGAATTATTCCAGCTGCCACCCTTGCTGCCTACACCCGACCACAACCCCCTGCGTCTCCGGCTATCGCCGGAGATCCACGACCACCAGCACCCTATCCCGGCCACCCTTCCATTACACCCACCGCCCATCTTTCTCCTCTCCTCCGGACTCCGACTCCCCCATCGGCCACCCCAATATCCCACTACCACCAATATTCATCAACCACCGACCGCCACCCTTGTGACCGACTTCCCGACCATCACCACCGCCCCATTCCAGAACACCACCACCGACCGACCACACGACAGCTGCCACACCAAAATCATAGAGTATAGAGAAGGAGAAACAGAGCCTAACCTAACCCCGCCACCGCCGCATCCGAGCCAGCGCCACCCTGACCGGATCCGTCACATTGGCCCGTACCGACCATAGCGTTCCTTCGTCTAGGCGCCCTCCTCATCGCCTCTACCTGGGTCGGGCCCACCGACCGCCCCTGTCCGGCCAGCACCACCGTAGTGGGTGCTAGCATCGCCGAATCTGGACAACCCGACCCAGATCCGTTGTCTCGAGAACCATCCATGTCGTTCGAGCCACGACGTTGCTTCCGTGGACGTGGAGCTAGCCATGCGTGCCCTTTTACGAGTTCCCAGCGGAACCCGACCTCGTCGATCCATCCCGATGCCGCCTTCCAAGGCTAGGTGTCTAGCCACGGCTCCTCCGCCCGCGCTCAGACCTGTCGAGCCGTGTTCCGCCGGTTGCCCCACCGAGAACCCCCATGTGAGCCCTCTCCTTCTAGAACCTCCGTATCACCACCATCGGCGAGCCCCCACCGCCTTCCTCACCGCCGGATCGGGTCCACCAACGTGCCGGTCCGACACCGTCGTGCCCTAGCGTTGACGACGCCGTCCGGCATTGCTCCTCCCCTTGCACTCCGCCACCCACGGGTACGACCCTCCCTGTGAGTTCCCTCTCGTCATCTTCCCCTTTCTTTTTCTTATTAGGTTTTGTTTGGTATTAATAAGTGGTATGGGTCTTTAATGGTTGAGTGATTATTTTGTTTGGGGAGAGCAGCAAGTGAACCCCACTTGCTGCTATTATAAGTTGTATTTAAGATTATTTTAAGGATTTTAATTATTATTTTGTGTTTTCTTAATTACTATTATTATGAGACTATTAGGAATTTGGACTGCTGATTTATTAGGGTTAACATTGTTATCAATTATTACTTATAAATTCTTATTAGTATTATTATGATTAATAAATAGGGTTTTAAGATTAATTATTACCATTAATATGTTTTGGGCCATAATATATGTATATGAGTATGGTGTTACATGTATATAATGTGTATGCATTGTACATTATTATTAGTTTTATCGTTACTAGTAGTATTGCTTATTTGAAATTATATAAAAATATATAATAATATTTCTAAAATATTATTAGAAAGTTTTGACCTAAATTATTATAATAGTATCTTACCTAGTTAATGTGAATATTTCTTGGTACCTAAAAATATTTATTGGACTACTAGTTTTCAATTTTCAACTATTATCTGAATATGGCATACTTGTGATATATATATATTGACCTCACAAATAATTTCCATAATTTCTTATATATATATATATATATATATATATATATATATATATATATATATATATTATTCATAATCGCGACTATTTAAGTCGTTTCTTATTTCTTGATTTGATTATCGTACCAAACCTTGATTTTAGACTTTTATATACCAAACTAGGTTATTTGGACTATTCTGGACTCTTTGGGACTGCCCGTGTCATCGTTTGGGACCCTCGTTGGAGCATAGCATTGTACCTACCTCGTGTTGACACGTTCGTGTCGCGCATGTCAACTCCAATCAAATCGAGGCGAGTACATTCTCTGATCATTTCATATCCTGTTGGAATCATTCTCCTGCTTTAGATTACTTTACTTGATACTGTCACGTTGGTCACACGGATTAGTACTATATGGATCCTTTCTTAAGATGTTATCCCCTCAGGGAGCATCGAATACTACATGTTCTGTGCGTTTCACTTACATTGTGTATCACTATGCTTCATGGTTCATTGAATCACTTGTGACATGTACTCTCATGATCACAGAGTCTTCCTTGAATCCTTCAGTTATGGGCTTTCCTAAAATCTCCATTTATGGGACTATCATGTACCACCCTTCGGGGGCCGTTACATGAATCATAACATAACCTGGCTGGATCCTTGTGTATTGATTGGGGGTACGGGGGAGTAGAAGTGGACATGTGAATAATATCCAAGTAGTGTAGCATCAGAATCATTCCATAGTATAGCATCAGAATCATCCTATGCCATTTACATGTCTATGTTGTACTCTGACTCACTAGCTACTGTTAGTTCTCTATTTATAGTAGATATTTCTATTACAGTTCTCTCTTTGTTTACATTCTGTACTTTCTTTCAATTTCCTGTATCTTACTCTCTAGCATGTTTATATTTTCTAGCCTGTTATGATTTGTTGAGATGTACTGTACTCGCTCCTGTCCCGACTGGACCTGTTGATAAATTTTACAGATAGCTTGGAGGTTGCCTGCTAGCCTAGAGGAGACAAAGTAGAGGTTGTATAGATAGTTATTTTAGTTGTCTTGAGTTGTATTTACTTTATGGATTACTGTATTGAGATTTGAGATATTTTCTGGGTTGTATATCTTAAACACTTAGACTTCCATCTGCTATATCTTTTTGTGGATTTCATGTTTTATCTATCTTCATCTTGTTCTACCTTAGATGTGATTGAGACTGTATCTGCTATGTCACCTCCATTCGGAGTATATATACTGTACAGGTACCTTTATATTGTTAGATGTTTGACCTAGGACAGCGTTCTACCGTCGATACTGCGACGTAGGCTGGACGTACCCACGTCTCGTGCCCTTACTCTTTGGTGCGGGTCGTGACACATTTTTAGTGGTGGTCCATGCAGGTCGAGTTTGTGTAGTGGTATTCGAACAAGAGTACCACTACAGCCTGAAGTAGGATTAGAATATATTTTTGAAGGTACTCAATCACAGTTAGGATCCCTTAAGAGATTCCTGGGACGACCCTTGAGAATATTATTTTACCTTCGATTTGAAAACTCTTCTTCCTTTGATTTGATTTTTCTTTACTTTCTGTTGTTGAACTTGATTTTGATGGATTATTGTTGAATTTGAGTTGTATTTATTGATTTTGATGATGATTGTTGAGTTTTGAATCTTGATGTTAGCTGTTGCATCCGAGTTTGTATTTACATGATTTGATGGATTATTGTTCAGTTTTGAATCTTGATGTTCGTTGATAAATTTGATTTTTGGGTATCCATTGTTGATTTAATTTAAATTTTGTCAAGATGAAATTATATGGGCTAGGTCACCTATGTTATGGAATCTACTCTTCTACAGTCACATTAGTCAGCATGGTGAGGACATATAGTCTGACTTTGGATATATTTCTCGGATGTGGGAATTTAAGATTTTTGCAGCCAAGCTAGCGGCATCGCGAAAATTTTAAATACCATGATTCTAGAGGTATGTGCCTTAGTCAAGGACTCTGTGATTATCGTAGCCTTGCTTACTAGTATGACGAGGATTTAGACCACCATAATTTTGGATAGACGCATATGATTATCAGATTATATCTTAAATGCTTTTGAACATGTTTTCTCTACTTTTGTTTCAGTCATTAAAAAAAAGGAATTATTGTTGTATTATTTTGTTTCGCTTCTCATTGTTTAACTTAGGAGTAGCTTTAGCTGTTATTATAAACCTTGTGTAACTCCTTTCTATGAATTTCTTCTTAATACAGTGAATTAATGATTTTTGCTAGACCTTATCTTGGATTTGATATTATAGTTCTGGTTTTAAAATGGTTCCTTCTTTTAAACAGATAAGCAGAACAGATTCTATTATCATTCTCTCCCTGCCAATATTTTATTACCATCATTCCTTGTCTTATATAACCGTCCTGATTACATCAATTCTCTGTCTCGTATCTAATTCTGTCAGCTATACTTTGAAATCCTTGAATCTTCATATCATTTTACCTGAGAAATATTGAGGGAGTGACGTAAATCATCTAGTTCGAAAATGACGTAATTGGTTATCACATGATGATTTTGTAAGAATCAAAATATTGGATGTCAAATATGAAAAAAAAATCTGAGATGTAGATGTGGTAAAGGTTTAGAATGGAATCGAGAGATAAATGTTATCAATTTAGAAACAATCACAGAAAGTTGGTTATGAATAATTCATGGATGTATTTCAAAAACTAATGAGGATATTCAAGGTCAACCTAGTTTTAAGAACGTAGAAAATCTTAGTTATTGATTCTTGGAAACTTTTACTCTAAGGCTATGTAGAAATTAAGTAATGGAAAAGAGATTTAATTTTATTCAATGATTATACGAAATTGAACTAGATATTGTAAGAGGGTGACTAGAGACAGAGAGAACACAAGAAAATTTTTTAGTTATAAGAATTATTTTTAGATGATTGAAGGAAATTGTAGAATTCAAAAAGGATAATATTTGAAGGTGTACGTTAAAAAAAATATGAAGGTTGATTTATAAATAAGAATAAATTTTGTATAACATAGTGGTGTTAGAATTGAGTAAATACGAGACTAGATTTAAACAAGATTAAGGATTTCATAAACTGGATTTAGAGGTTTCAGATCTAAATTAGGACGAGGTGAAAGAATTTGGAAATTTGATTAAATGAATAAGTATTGATACCTAAATAAGAGGGGTATGCTTCATAGGAAATGATTTAGAAATTTGGAATTTTGTCTATGGTAATCATGGTAAAGGCTTAGATGACTGAAGGTTATAAAATCTTGGTGGTAGACATATAAAGGTTGAATTTTCATATCATAACTTGTGAGATAAAGATACGATTGGCAAATTATGCCCAGATAAGCAGGAACAAATCCATATCATCATTATATTTGTTTTGTTAACTCTGTCCTACTTAGTTCCATCAAACTATCTCTCATCTAAACCTGTTAGCTATATTTTGAAATCTCTTGAATTCTTGTATCTCTCTACCTGGAAGAGGCCGATAAGGTATCGTAATCATCTATCTCAGAAAAGGCAAAATTATTATCAAGTGGTATCTTGGTAGAAATATGAGATATTGAACATTGAGGAAGAAATTAGTAGGAGAAATGTATGATAAGGATTGGAAACAATCAAGAGGCCGGTAGTACCAATTTGGGAACAATTACACACAGAGAATTATTTGAGTATTGATTAACTTTAGAGGAAGCGTGGGAGAAATTCGAGTAAGAAAAATTGTAGGACATACACTATCGGTGGGAACTGTCGTATTGAAGTTGAATTTTTTTTGAATTAATAAGGATCTTCGAGGTCGATTCGGTTTGAGAACTTTGATATTTTTTGTTACTGATTCTCGAGATATTTCATATTTGAATTAAAGATAGGATATTAAAATTTTGGAATCCAGATACATGGAAGGAGGATTTCGATTTTATGCAGTGATTATACATAATTGAACAAAGCCTTTGTGAGAGAAGGACTAGGAACCGAAAGAACACAAAATTTTGAGTTATAGGAAAAAAAATCTGGAGATTTGTGAGATTTCTAAAATTTAGGAAGAATAATATTAAAGGTATAAGTTGAAGGCAAAGTGAAGGTTAATTTGATTAATGGAGAGTAAATTTTATATGGTAGGGGTAGAACTAGACTTAGGCAATACAAGAGTATAATTTTGAACAGTGATAAATTATTAAAAACCTTGATTCAGAGATTTCGATCAGATCCAATTTAGGACAAGGTGGAGAAATTTGAACTTCAAGATGACTAAGTTGACAGCGAACAAAAAAAAGAGGAGTTATGGAAAAACTCACGAGTGGGATAAAGGTCTAGCTTATAATAGTTATGGGGAAATTTAGTCTCCATGACAGAAGATTATGATTTTGGTAGCAGTAATATAAGGGTTTGATTTTTTTTATGATTGAAGAACAAGATTTGTAGTGGTATGCATGGGCTTGTGAGATAAGGTATAATTGGCAAATAATGATCGGATAATTTTGGCGGATGAAGCAGAGTGAGATGATTGTCTCGACGTTCCTCTACAAATCATGTATTTTGGTTTCCTATCCTAGTAGAAGAAATCTATTTCTTTATCCTTGAACTATTCCCTAAATTAAAACATCGCTAAAAAAATTTTATCCTTCTTGATCATGACTCATCAATTCTAGTCAGCTTCTTATTCGCACCAACATCTTTGATTCTAAGCTATAATCAAACGATTTAAGATTCAAACATGACTTAGATTTCAATATTTTGGTTGCTCGTGTTCAGACTTTAATTTCGTTCTTCATCATGCCTAAATCATTTTGACCAAGGATCGATTGACCTTCACAATTATCTACCATCTTAGTCGTGTCGGAATTGATTATGTCTGGATAATTTTTCTATCGCGTCTAAATTTTGATTCTCTAATTACCTGCTCAAATTTCATTCCTAATCATGACTAGGTTTTGAACTTTTTCCGTTGCTCTATCCTAAATCGTACCAAGCGAACTTAGATCACTCCCAAAAAATTTATCACGATCGAACTCATATCGTATTCCATGACCTACCAATTATACTCAACATATTTTCAATCGTGCCTGTGTGACTTTGAGTCTAATTTTCATCAAGCCTAAACAACTGATCATTATATGCTCGAATTTTGATTTCACCATCGATTCTCCTAACCGTGATTGAAATCGTGTCTCAATGACTGGAGTTATTACAAAGCATGCCTATACAATATCGTTCGTGCTACAATCTATCGTGCCATTCTAATGTGTCAAGATCATTAGCCGTGCCTAAGTAATTTTGAATTGATTATCTTGATCGTTCCAAACCATCGTTCTTTGATCGTGCCTAAGGCACTGACTAAACTCTTGATCGTTCGATCCCCTGTCAACCTTTAAATTTCGAGGACGAAATTTCTTTAAGGAGGGTAGATTTGTAACCTCCGTTAACTAATTTCTTGGATTTTTGAGTTTTGTATTTTTAAAACTCTCAATTTTCTGAATCTCGAAAAACGTGCAAATTCTAATTTTTTTAGAAAACAATTTTTGACCGTGATTGCTATCGGTCCTTGTTGGTTTTGGTCTACTATTTATGCGAATTTATCCTATTGGAATTTTCCTGCCATTTTCCTTGAATCAATAAGTTATGAATATTTTAATTCAATTAAAAGAAAATTAATCTATTTAACAAATTCATATTTTTCGATATTTTTGAAATTGATTTTTTTCTTATATTTATTTACAAATTTTGCTATTGAAATTTCTAATTTAAATTAGCTAGTGATGTACTGGCACTAATTAACTAATTAATTTACTGACTAGCAATATGTTAGCAGTTAGTATCTAAGTTAGCGTTAGTGTCAGTTTTTCCACTAATATTCCTATTTTTTCTATTACATTTACATTTTAGGGTTTTTCTCCCACTCCCCTATAAATAGACACGCATTCCCAAAACCCTAGAATTCCTACACACATCCCTAGAATTATTCCAGCCGCCACCCTTGCTGCCTACACCCGACCACAACCCCCTGCGTCTCCTGCTATCGCCGGAGATCCACGACCACCAGCACCCTATCCCGGCCACCCTTCCATTACAGCTACCGCCCATCTTTCTCCTCTCCTCCGGATTTCGACTCCCCCATCGGCCACCCCAACATCCCACTGCCACCACCATTCATCAACCACCGACCACCACCCTTGTGGCCGACTTCCCGACCATCACTACCGCCCCCATTCTAGAACACCACCACCGACCGACCATACGATAGCTACCACACCCAAATCACAGAATATAGAGAAGGAGGAAGAGAGCCTAACCTAACCCTACCACCGCCGCATCCGAGCCAGCGCCACCCTGACCGGATCCGTCACATTGGCCCGCACCGACCATAGCGTTCCTCCGCCTAGGCGCCCTCCTCACCGCCTTTGCCTAGGTCGCGCCCACCGGCCGCCCCTACCTGGCCAGCGCCACCGTCGTGGGTGCTAGCATCGCCAGATCTGGACACCCCGGCCCAGATCCGTTGTCCCGAGAACTGTCCATGTCGTTCGAGCCACGGGGATGCTTCCGCGGACGTGGAGCTAGCCGTGCGTGCCCTTCCGCGAGCTCCCCGGCAGAACCCGACCTCGTCGATCCGTTCCGACGTCTCCTTCCGAGGCTATGTGCCTAGCCACGGCGCCTCCGCCCGCGCTCAGACCGGTCGAGCCGCGTTCCGCCGGTTGCCCCGCCGAGAACCCCCATGTGAGCCCTCTCCTTCCAGAACCTCCGCGTCGCCACCATCGGCGAGGCCCCACCGCATTCCTCACCGCCGGATCGGGGCCGCCAACGTGTCGGTCCGACACCGCCGTGCCCCAGCTTCGACGACACCGTCCGGCGTTGCTCCTCCCCTTGCGCTCCGCCACCCACGCGCACGATCCTCCCTGTGAGTTCCCTCTCATCATCTTCCCCTTTTGTTTTCTTATTAGGTTTTGTTTGGTATTAATAAGGGGTATGGGTCTTTAATGGTTGAATGATTATTTTGTTTGGGGAGAGCAGCAAGTGAACCCTACTTGCTGCTATTATAAGTTTTATTTGGGATTATTTAAAGGATTTTAATTATTATTTTGTTTTTTCTTAATTACTATTATTATGAGACTATTAGGGATTTGGACTGCTGATTTATTAGGGTTAACATTGTTATCAATTATTACTTATAAATTCTTATTAGTATTATTATGATTAATAAATAGGGTTTTAAGATTAATTATTACCATTAATATGTTTTGGGCCATAATATATGTATATGAGTATGGTGTATACATGTATATAACATGTATGCATTGTACTTTATTATTAGTTTTATCGTTACTAGTAGTATTGCTTATTTGAAATTATATAAAAATATATAATAATATTTCTAAAATATTATTAGTAAGTTTTGAACTAAATTATTATTATAGTATTTTACCTACTTAATGTGAATATTTCTTGGTACCTAAAAATATTTGTTGGACTACTAGTTTTCAATTTTCAACTATTATCTGAATATGGCATACTTGTAATATATATATTGACCTTACAAATAATTTCCATAATTTCTTATATATATTTAGTTATATATATTTTATTCATAATCGCGACTATTTATGCCGTTTCTTATTTCTTGATTTGATTATCGTACCAAACCCTGATTTTAGACTTTTATATACCAAACTAGGCTATTTGGACTATTCTGGACTCTTTGGGACTGCCCGTGTCGTCGTTTGGGACCCTCTATGGAGCATAGCATTGTACCTACCTCGTGTCAACACGTCATGCATGTCAACCCCAATCAAATCGAGGTGAGTATATTCTCTGATCATTTCATATCCTGTCAGAATTATTCTCCTGCTTTAGATTACTTTACTTGATACTGTCACGTTGGTCACACGGATTAGTACTATATGGATCCTTTCTTGAGATGTTATCCCCTCAGGAAGCATCAGATACTACATGTTCTGTACATTTCACTTACATTGTGTATCACTATGCTTCATGGTTCATTGAATCACTTGTGACATGTACTCTCATGATCACAGAGTCTTCCTTGAATCCCCCAGTTATGGGCTTTCCTAGAATCCCCATTTATGGGACTATCATGTACCACCCTTCGGGGGCCATTACATGAATCATAACATAACCTGGCTGGATCCTTGTGTATTGATTGGGGGTACAGGGGAGTAGAAGTGGACATGTGAATAATATCCAAGTAGTGTAGTATCAGAATCATTCTATAGTGTAGCATCAGAATCATCCTATGCCATTTACATGTCTATATTGTACTCTGACTCACTAGCCACTGTTAGTTCTCTATTTATAGTAGATATTTCTATTACAGTTCTCTCTCTGTTTACATTCTGTACTTTTTTTAGTTTCCTGTATCTAACTCTCTAGCATGTTTATATTTTCTAGCCTGTTATGATTTGTTGAGATGTACTGTACTCGCTCCTGTCCTGACAGGACTGTTGACAAATTTTACAGATAGCTTGGAGGTTGCCTGCTAGCCTAGAGGAGACACAGTAGAGGTTGTATAGATAGTTATTTTAGTTGTCTTGAGTTGTATTTACTTTATGGATTACTGTATTGAGATTTGAGATGTTTTTTGGATTGTGTATCTTAGACACTTAAACTTCCATCTGCTATATCTCTTTGTGGATTTCATGTTTTATCTATCTTCATCTTCCTCTACCTTAGATGTGATTGAGACTGTATCTGCTATGTCACCTCCATTCGGAGTGTATATACTGTACAGGTACCTTTATATTGTTAGATGTTTGACCTAGGGCAGCGTTCTACCGCCGACACTGCGACGTAGGCTGGACGTACCCACGTCTCGTGCCCTTACTCTTGTGTGCGGGTCGTGACCCGTTTTTAGTGGTAGCCTATGCAGGTCGAGTTTGTGTAGTGGTATTCGAACAAGAGTACCACTACAGCCTGCAGTAGGATTAGAATATATTTTTGAAGGTACTCAATCACAGTTAGGATCCCTTGAGAGATTCCTGGGACGACCCTTGAGAATCTTATTTTAACTTCGATTTAAAAACTCTTCTTCCCTTGATTTGATTTATCTTTACTTTCTGTTGTTGAACTTAATTTTGATGGATTATTGTTGAATTTGAGTTGTATTTATTGATTTTGATGATGATTGTTGAGTTTTGAATCTTGATGTTAGCTGTTGCATCCGAGTTTGTATTTATATGATTTGATGGATTATTGTTCAGTTTTGAATCTTGATGTTCGTTGATAAATTTGATTTTTGGGAATCCATTATTGATTTAATTTAAATTTTATCAAGATGAAATTATATAGGCTAGGTCACCTATGTTATGGAATCTAGTCTTCTACAGTCACATTAGCCAGCATGGTGAGGACATATAGTCTGACTTTGGATATATTTCTCGGATATAGAAATTTAAGGTTTTCGCAGCCAAGCTAGCAGCATCGCGAAAATTTTAAATACCATGATTCTAGAGGTATGTGCCTTAGTCGAGGACTCTGTGATTATCGTAGCCTTGCTTACTAGTATGACGAGGATTTAGAGCACCATAATTTTGGATAGACGCATATGATTATCGGATTGTACCTTAAATGCTTTTGAACATGTTTTCTCTAATTTTGTTTCAGTCATTAAAAAAAGGAATTATTGTTGTATTGTTTTGTTTCGCTTCTCATTGTTTAACTTAGGAGTAGCTTTAGCTGTTATTATAAACCTTGTGTAACTCCTTTCTATGAATTTCTTCTTAATACAATAAATTAATGATTTTTGCTAGACCTTATCTTGGATTTGATATTATAGTTCTGGTTTCAAAATGGTTCCTTCTTTTAAACAGATAAGCAGAACAGATTCTATTATCATTCTCTCCCTGCCAATATTTTATTACCATCATTCCTTGTCTTATATAACCGTCCTGATTACATCAATTCTCTGTCTCGTATCTAATTCTGTCAGCTATACTTTGAAACCCTTGAATCTTCATATCATTTTACCTGAGAAATGTTGAGGAAGTGACGTAAATCATCTAGTTCGAAAATGACGTAATTGGTTATCTCATGATGATTTTATAAGAATCAAAATGTTGGATGTCAAATATGAAAAAAAAAATCTGAGATGTAGATGTGGTAAAGGTTTGGAATGGAATCGAGAGATAAATGTTATCAATTTAGAAACAATCACAGAAAGTTGGTTATGAATAATTCATGGATGTATTTCAAAAACTAATGAGGAGGGCGCATAGCATGGGACACAGTCAGTGAAGCTTCATACGTGTATCGAAGCGCATGGCCACGTCAGTCTCCACGAGCAGTCGTATACCGAAGCATGCGGCCACGTCAACACCACGACCAACCCACGATCTCGCAGCCTGTATGCGCCTACATCCTATGTGCCCAAAGCAGGAATATGCGCCCATATAAGAACCAGTGTGTTTCCTCATGAGGGCGCATAACATCATTCCATCTCAAGAACGACTAGAAAGGGGGGCCTCATCCCTCTTCAAAATCCAGAACGGAGAGCATTTTCAAGAGCCAAATTGCTGCACTTCTTGCCAGTGAGCCGAGAGTTAGCATTTTTCTTAGGTTTTCTCCCACTTTTGTAATCGGAGTGTCAACGGAGTAAAGGAGCAATTGCCGCTCGATCTCCATCGTCCTATTCTCCAGAATTCCTTTTTTGTACTCGGAGATCCTCAGCGCAGGATCTCTCAGGCGTACTCGATTTGTGGTGCCTTACGCCAATAAAAGAAAAGACAGCATTGTCTTCTTCTTTTTTTTTGTGTCCACAAAAATGGCGACTCTACTGGGGACTACCTTTTTCTCTGACGAGAAGGTGGTGACACAATCCGATACCGACAAAGTGTGGAGTACTCAGAAGATGTTGATCGTAAAGTTTGATCAGCAGGTGTTCGAAAAGATGCTCTCGAGTGACGGCTCTACTCCCTCAAAATCAGCGAAGCTAAACAAGTCTCGCAAGACTTGGCTTTCAAAGGCTCGTTGTGCATATCCTGCTAGTGTCATAGCAGATATGCAGCTGGAGGACTCTGTCACATGGGCGCATGACTCTGCCACAGAAGTTCCCCAAATAGAGAAGGTTCATACCGTTCCGTGCTCTACTAGCCCAGTAACTTCTTTCCTGTACAACCAACAACAGGGTGTTCAACGCCTGAGACTTGGCAAAGGAAAACACTACGATGCCAAGAATCGGGGTATACGACACTCTGGCCGAACCCGGCGAGGCCCACAAACGAATGAGGCCAAACTGGAAGAAAACAACACTGCTCCACCAGGCATGCGTCCAAGGCCATGCACCTAAGGGAGTGTTTGGGCGCATAGCCCCAACCAGAACACTTCTGTCTTCAGCAGGCTGGGCATCCAAAGCCATGCGCCCAGGCTCTCTGGATCCATACTATGCGCCCACATCAAGAAGGCTCAGACATGCTGTCAATGAGCATGCGCCCAAGGCCAGTCTCCAAGGCCTATGCGCCCACAACAAAAAGACAGGCCCCAACGCGTATAGCACGGGGCTGCCTTCAAGGACATCACAGAACTTAAGTATGGGGGTTGCCCCTGCATGTAAACTAAGTCTGGATGCGCCTACTCTCCTTACGAACCCGCATGCAAAGCTCGGCGATGCATGCAACATGGGTTATAAGGCAAAACTCCCTTCCGTTGACTTACGACATGATAAATCATAAGCATAAAGCGAGGAAGAACATAAAAATTCATAGTGCACATCCGTGCACTAGTATTGTTATCAACTGTAGTTGCTCCAAAGCAACAAGAGTGCCTCAGAGAAAGTCCGTGTTTCGACGGCTGCACTTCTTTGACGACGAGAAGCCACTGTGTGTTTCATCCAATATGGCTTCATGGGGTCCCCCTTACGGAAGCCCCAATCAAATAAGGGTGACAACGGACCCAACTTTCTCTCTTAGCTTCGCGAAAAGAAGAAGGAGAAGTCTACAAACAGATGGCCAACAGGCTGTCATATCCGAAGGAGTCTATATGGGCACTCGATCAAAGGCAAGATTCCGTATAGACGATGAAGATTCCCCAGCCGAGGGTAGCATTCCCTCAGAATATGAAGCAGATGACCCCCACACTGGGGGTAGCCTTCTAGAGAACGATGATCCCTCTAAATTCGATGGCGACTATCTACCTCATCTACCTGAAGATGAAGGACTTATCCACTCGGAGGCAGACAGTATCAGCACCAATTGCACTGCTTCCTCTGTTCATTCTCGTATGCTATCTACATACATGACGGATGGAGAAAGACCTGAAGAAGCCAGTGATTAGACTAGCAAACGGCTAGAGGGTCTTGAAACAGCATTCACCAAGATCACTGATATGCTTACCAGCATCATGGCAGTTCAAGCTGCTGGGGCTGCTCCTCCACCTCAGCAAAATGTCTCGGCCCACGCTAGTCCAGCTCAAAGCAAAAACCCTTCTTCACTACAAAAGGAGTATCATTCCGTTGTGCCTCCTCCAAATCTTGCGAATGCTGGAGGTGGTCCGTTGCCAACAACGCCTGACAACCGTTCAGCAGTCGTTTCCCAACACCTGCTCAATCAACAGGATACAATTGATTCCTTGGTCGCTCGCCTCGACACCATCTCGCATAAAGATGAGCTTTAGAATATGGGGATATCTCAACCGTATCCCTCTGAGTGGGAGAACGCTACTTGCCCTCCTAACTACAAGCCGCTGACGCTGAACTCATTTGATGGGTTGACTTCTCCTCGTCAGCACATGACGTACTTTAACATGCAGACTCTGCACTTACCCAGAGACGATCCGTTCCTGTCGAAGCTGTTTATTAGCACCTTGCAGGGGTAGCCTTCGAATGGTTTTGCAGTCTGCCTGATGGGTGTATCAATTCATTCAAAGACTTGGAGAGGTTGTTCCTCAACATATTTTACGAGAATGGCAAGCATGTTAGCATGTCCACACTCATTGAGACTAAGCAAAGAAGGACTGAGTCTGTCATCGCCTTTATCGAACACTTCAGGCGGCTAGCACTGAAGATGCCCTTCGGCATACCAGACTCAGAACTTATGGATACTTGTCGACATAACTTCCTTCCTACAGTGAAGTTCTGTCTGGGTATACATAAGTATGATACATGGCCCGCTTTCATTGGTGTCGCTGATGCTACTGAAAACAACGTTCCTAACTTGGAACTACTGGGGTTAAAAATACCCAAATCCGAAGATAAGGGCATCATCCTCAAACTATCCCTATTTGTGGGGGTAAAGGGAAAGAAGTCCCGAAATTCGACACATCCAAAGGAGCTTCCAATTCTCAGGATGCCTCCGACAAGCCTAAGGAGACCTTCTCCTTCGATGAAGATGATGTCATTACCATCTTCCACACATTGACGAAGGATAATAAGTTGATATTGCCTCCACAACGATGTCCTGCAAAGGCGAGCCAACTCAATGATCCCAAGTACTGTCTCTATCATCAGTATGTGCATCACTCCACCAAGGACTGCATCGTCCTGAAGAAGAAGATACAACAGCTTATTGACAGCCAAGTGATCAACCTCGAAGCAGAAGACAAGGTCGTATCTGCTAACATGATCTTTCTTCAGTTTGGCAACTTTCTTCCTACAAAAGTCCCAGATGGCGTGGTCCCGATCCCCAAGGCGATGATGGAAGTCGTCAACCTACCACCAGCTTGCAACTCGACTTTGGTCCCACTCACAATTGAACGTGGTGAGATCATGTGGATCCACCCGAACCTTGTCCAAGAAGTGATGCAGGGGGTAGCGCTTCCCAAAGCAAGCAAGGGCAAGAAATTCATGCCATGTCATATGGTATCCTCCCCCATCTACGAGGTTCTATCTGGCGAGACACGATCGGGGAAGACTTATCTTCGGATGTACGATCCCGCACAAGAAGAAGTAATACCTCCTCAAGCTCCTGCTGCCCCCACAGGCTCAGAAGCCGGTCCGTCCAAGCCTCAAACCAAGGACAAATCGAAGAAGAAGGAGACACGGTTTGACAAATCTCTAAAGGTGCCAGCTCCCGAAGGCATGGATCGGCCCTACAACTTTGTTATACTAGCTCAACTAGCCAATGCACCTTCCAGGTTGTCTCTATTCAATCTATTGCGACTCTCCAAAGAAACGCGAATGGCCTTAAGTGAGGCATTACTACATGTCGACTCTTACTTTGCTGAAGTCAAAGTCCCTGCTGAAGATCCTGTCTTCTGTCCCCACTGCCACAGTACCATGGAAGTGGTGCCCAATATCACCTTTTCACAAGAGGACATGCTACTCAAAAATAATCTTTATGACAGACCCCTGTACTATATAGGGTATATCGGGGCGATCAAGGTGGACCATATACACATCGATCCTGGATCCTCCCTCAGCATCATTTCTAGAAGTTTGCTTCATATTCTAGGAATCCCTCTACACAAGCTATCCGCAACCAACACAACTATCATGGCTTTCAATGCTGATCGAAGCTATCTGCTGGACAAGATCCGTCTCAAATGCTAGATCGGTGATCTCCAAACGGAGGTTTCCTGTTATGTGATCGATGCCAATGTATCCTACAACATCTTGTTGGGACATCCATGGATACACGAGAACATGATCATTCCTTCCAACCTTCACCAGTGCTTCAAGTATGTCAACAACGACGGTGTTGTGAAGATAGAGTTTGCCGACATCGATCCTTTCAAGGGCATCGAAGCTTACTATGGAGATTCGGTACTATACCAGTCTCAACCCTCCAAGGATGACGGCGATGAAGCTGACAATGAAGTTGAAGCAAGTCCATCCTTCAATGATTGTCCCCTGATTATCCGAGTCAAAGGACGTACTACTCCAAAAAGTACTCCGAAGCCTCTCACAATCTGGATAAAAAAGAAGAACCCTGACAAGGTCAATCCACTGACCATCACTCTCAGCAAGACACCCCGAGAGAAACCTACTGATGCCCGTCCCACCAATCTTGAAGAATTATCCTACGTGGTGAACTCGGCCAAGACTGTGGCTCCTTTTCCAGATGATGATCCTCTCAATGAGTATATCAATACTCATAATAATGTACCTTCAGCGGATGATGTTATCCCTAAAGAAGAACTTGCGTATTTCCTTAGTAAAGGTTTATCTTTGAATTCCTCCGATGTCTATCAATCTGTAAACCACTACATAGATACGATATACGCCCTAGAGAACGGCATAGGACCACACCTCTACATGCCGATCATAATACCTCACCCGCGGGAAAACATTTACCCTGAAGATATCCTCTACTTTATCGTTCCAGCCAGAAAGGAAGATGAAGAGCTAATCATCTTCGGTCGTATAATTGGCGAGAGAAAGTTCGTTCCAGACTCTACTTCTCCCAAGCATAACACAGAAGCTGACTATGACTCTAAAAAAATGCAACTTTTCTGGTATAATTGGCAGGCCAAGAATATCATCCAGAATATGGGATATGACATCAAAAAGTAACAAATGGCTAAATTACAGCCGAGGGTAACGGTTGCCAATACGACACTTTGCTCCCCCGACAAACCCGAGAACTACTATCAACGAAGCGGTGTTGGTTTGGGCTATGTCTCTCCTCCAACATCTCCCAAAAGATCAGATGATGAAGCAGATCATTGTTCTCATTCTTCTGATTCCTCCCTCTGGGACTCAGACTCCAGCATCGGTGACCTATTCAAAGCAACCATGTCCATCAACATGGTTTTCGCCAACCAAATTACAGACGATGTCCAATCAATCAAACTCGAACAACGGGCTCAAAAGATGGACACCAGGTGGGACCTGCGCTTCAAACAACGGGAACCATCTACCGAAGACGAAGTCATCCAAGTCAATCTAGGAGATGAAGCATCCTTCAAACTAATCTTCATCAGTAAAAGTCTATCTGGCGATGAACGCCAATCGCTTATACAGCTTATAAGAGAATACATCGACGTCTTCGTATGGAGCTATGAAGACATGCCAGGCTTGGACCCTAAAGTCGCCATGCACCGCCTGAACATTTCGTCTAAAGCTAAGCCAGTGAAGCAGCAACAACGACGATTCTGACCAGACGTCTTGGAAGCCATCGAGAATGAAGTCAAGAAGCTCATCGCCAGTGGATTCATTCACGAGGAACAACACCCAGACTGGGTTGCCAACATCGTTCCAGTCATAAAAAAGAATGGTAAAGTTTGAGTCTGTATCGACTACCGTGATTTGAACTCTGCATGCCCGAAAGATGAGTTCCCTCTACCGATCACTAACATAATGATCGATAATACTTGCGGTTTCGAACGGATGTCCTTCATGGATGGGTTCTCAGGCTACAACCAGATCAAGATGTTCCCCGACAACAAGAAGTACACATCTTTTTGAAGACCGTTGGGGGTATACTGCTATACGGTGATGCCCTTCAGATTGAAGAATGTAGGGGCAACATACCAGCGATCCATGAACACAATTTTTTGTGATCATTTGTGCAAAACTGTGGAGTGCTACGTAGACGATATCGCAGTCAAAAGTCGTCTCAAGGGCAACCACCTCCAAGACTTGAGAACGATGTTCGAACTAATACGTGCACACCAAATCAAGATGAATCCAACCAAGTTTTTTTTGGAAGTCTCCAGCGGCA
Organism: Iris pallida; assembly: GCA_029216955.1. Lineage (NCBI taxonomy): Eukaryota > Viridiplantae > Streptophyta > Magnoliopsida > Asparagales > Iridaceae > Iris > Iris pallida. The sequence continues at coordinate 3,960,919 of JANAVB010023999.1, read as the reverse complement.
AGTTCCTTGGTTTCGTCATCACTTCAAAGTGTATACATCTGGACCCAGAGAAAGTGATGGCTATTCTCGATATGCATCCTCCAAGAAACCTCAAAGAGCTACGCGGACTACAAGGAAGGGTAGCCTACATCAGACGATTCATTTCGAACCTCTCTGGAAGGTGTCAACCATTCAATCAGCTCATGAAAAAAGGCGTATCTTTCGTCTGGACTGAACAATGTCAACGCGCATTCGACGACATCAAGGCATATCTTACAAGCTCTCCAGTATTGGTATCTCCAATAATGGGGAAGCCCTTCTTACTATATGTTCGCGCTATGGATCATTCCCTTTGCGCCCTCTTAGCTCAGAAGAACGAAGGCGGCCATGAACAGGAAATCTACTACCTCAGTCGCATAATGGTGGGTGCCGAGCACAGATACACACCGGTGGAGAAGGAATATCTTGCACTAGTATTTGCCATCCAGAAGACAAGCCACTACGTGTCTGGGCAGACTATCCACATTATATCTAAAGTCAACCCTCTCAGAATACTCATGACTAAACCGGCCTCTCTCAATTCCTGTTTAGCTACATGGGCAATGTTGTTGACTCCGTACGATATGATCTTCGTTCCTCAGAAGACAGTAAAAGGTCAATCATTAGCTGATTTCCTAGCAGCTGATCCGGTGCCGGAATCGTCCAAACTCTATGACGAAATTCTCGACGATATTCTCTCGTGGAACCATGCAACAACAACGTGGCCGAATATAATGCCCGATTAATCGGCCTGCAACTGGCGAAGCAACTCAGAGTTTACTATCTAGAGGCTTACGGCGATTCCAAGCTAATAGTTAGTCAAGTCCGAGGGGATTATGAAGTTCGCCACGAAGATCTCATCCCCTACCACAGAGCAACAATCGAGCTGGCGTCTACTTTCGCTGGATTCTTCATCGAGCACGTACCTCGACTACAGAATATAGAAGTAGATGCTCAAGCCCGTCTCGCTGCTTCTTTGACCGTTCCTACCAATACTCAGCAGTCGATCACATTGTCTGGTTGAGAACTATTCTGTGTGAAAAATGCCTTGTATATTCATCACAATTACGCAACGAAAAAAAATGACGATGTCAAAGACTGGAGATTTCCCTTCATAGACTATGTTGTCTATGGAATCCTCTCCAAGGACCCGAAGGAAGTAGTATCCATCCAAAGGCGATCCCTCAGATTTTACTACGACACAGTTACCAAGATGCTGTACCGACGCTCTTATGATAGGCTACTGTTACGATGCTTATCAGACACAGAAGCCAAACATGTACTCCGAGAGCGCTACTAAAATACAACGATTTAGCGACGGTCCTATCCGTCGCTAATCCGTCGCTAACTAAAATTACCGACGGATTACCGACGAATATAAGCTAAAAAATCCATCGGGAATAACCTCGTCGCTAAAACTAGTCCGTTGCTAGTCCATTGCTTAGCAACGAATTACCGTTGGCAACATCAAAACAGTTAGCGACGGCTAGCCGACGGTTTTCTGTCAACTTCGATAGTCTAAAATTATAATGTAGGAACATTTAGCGACGGCGCTATCCGTCGCTAAACCGTCGTTAAACGCGTATCAGAGGGTTTCTGATATGCAAAATATGTCGCTAATCTGTCGCTAATCCGTCAGCAACCTCGTCGGATAAGCGGCAGAGTAGCGACGGATATTCCGTCGACACGCTCCTGGATATCTTTCATAATTCCAGGACCTCGACGACGGATAGCCCGTCGGATTTTAGTCGCCCATCCGTCGCTAACTGGGAGTCCCCCAGTGGGCGACGGATAGTCCATCGAAAAGTAGCCGCCAGTCCATCGGTATCTGGGAATATTTTAAAAAAATAGCATAAAACTGGGCATTCCTAATATACCCAATTCCAATATAAAAAACACACAAATAATCTCAAGCAATTTCAATATACACAATTCCAATATACAAAACACAAATATTCAATATTCAATAAAACACACAAACAATTCCAACACACAAATATTCTAATATACAAAATACACAAATAATTCCAACACACAAATATCCCAAGCATTCAAATTGTTCACACAAAACACACAAATATTCAATATTTAAACACAAATATTCAATATTCAATAAAAAGGAAAATCGACTTTGGCCTCAGCAAAGACCGCAAGTCAGACGATGAATCCTCACAGCCAGGGATCATAGTTGCGTTGAGGCATGTACCATTCTATCAACCACTTTATATACGAAGGCTCAATCTGGTTGAGGTCTTCTGTAGAGACAGGAGGGTCAGTCCCGATGCTACTACTCTCAGACGGTGGCTCCTCCTTAACTTCATCCTTGGGAGCAATCTCTTCCCTGATGGTCATCGGTTCTTCCTTGATCTCGACCTTTAGTAACACCTCCTCCTTAACAGTCACCGGCTCTTGTTTGACGACGGGGACTTCCTCTGTGTCGACCTCCAAGGGTTCCTTGCCTCGGCCCCTTCCTCGGCTAGCAGCACTACCTCGGGGAGTCTTGGGAGTCGTCTCTCTGACAACAAAAATTTTTATATAGGGTAAAGAAATTTACTCAAATTATAAAAAAAAGTAAGAAGTTTATCGAAATTATAATCGGAGTAATAAAACGACATTGGAGATGGCATGTCGTAGTGGTCGGACGGGAAGGGGGGTGACGCGCCACCACCCATGGCACGCTAGGGGGACGCCTACAAATAACAGGGACACTGACGCACAAACAGGAAGGATCAGTACTTTCTAGTTCTCTTCCATCCATCCATTCCTCCGTTCTGATCAAGCTTCTTCCTTCTCCTCTCCTCCACCATGGCTCTGGACCCATCTGCTCCTCCCTACTTCCCTTCTTCTTATTTGACTCTCACAGCCACATATGATATCCAGCTTAAGTATAGAGTCGGGGGAGAAAAAGTTGGCAGGAAGATGAGGGGGAAGCAGCACAGCCGACGGCATGACCTGGAGGAAGTACAGAGGTTTTGATGGAGGTGCTGACGATTTTCCCAGGATGGTGTTGAGGAGCAAGTGCAGAGTCGGTCGAAGGAAGCTGGATATCATATCTTCTTCCCCGACTCTACACTTGAGCTGGATATCATATGTGGCTGTGAGAGTCAAATAAGAAGAAGGAAAGTAGGGAGGAGCAGATGGGTCCAGAGCCATGGTGGAGGAGAGGAGAAGGAAGAAGCTTGAGAGAGTAAAAATATGTACCATAAGACTAACAAAATTACTATATAATTATATACTCACAAGACTAAAAATCTGTATCACAAGACTAACAGAATTATGCAATCATGTATCACAAGACTAAAAATCTGAATCACAAGACTAAAAATCTGTAATCATATACTCACAAGACTAAAAATCTGTAATCATGTATCACAAGACTAACAGAATTATGTAATCATGTATCACAAGACTAAAAATCTGTAATCATGTGCTCACAAGACTAAAAATCTATAATCATGTATCACAAGACTAACAGAATTATGTAATCATGTATCACAAGACTAAAAATCTGTATCACAAGACTAAAAATCTGTAATCATGTACTCACAAGACTAAAAATCGGTAATCATGTATCACAAGAGCAATGGTGGAGGAGAGAAGAAGGAAGAAGCCATTGTGACGTTGGCAGCATGAGAGAGTAAAAATCTGTATCACAAGACTAACAGAATTACTATATAATCATGTACTCACCAATAACCGAATGTAACTGGAGTCGTTGGGCCTATCATGCAGTAATTGGTTGATCCGCTGGTATAGGCCGGATGTACTTAGTATCTAATGTATCAGATTAGTATCGGTCTATCGGTTTGGTATAGTCCTATCCGATATGTACATGTATCGGCCGTATAGCAAGGATTCATATTGGCCTTATCAATTTGGTATTGGTCATATCCGATAGGTATCGGCCGTATTGGATTAGTATCGACCATTTTGGATTAGTATCGTGAAAGGTTTAGTAACAACTGTACTTGGATTTCTCTCTTCTCGAGCTAGAATACCATTGCAAGAGAGTCACCAGATCGTGATTGGCCAGTTACAGTAACATACATGCTTCCTTTTCCATCAGGAAAAACGAGATTGAAAAGGAAGCATGTATGTTCTGTAACTGGCCAGCTACGCTCTCGTGACTCTCTTGCAATGGTAATCCAGCTCTAGAAGAGAGAAATCCAAGTACAGTTGTTACTAAACCTTCCACGATACTAATCCGAAATGGTCTATACTAATCCAACACGGCCGATACCTATCGGATATGACCAATACCAAATCGATAAGACCAATACGAATCCTAGCTATACGGCCGATACATATCAGATAGGACGATACCAATTCACTAAGACCAATACCAACCGATACGGCCCATACCAAACCGATAGATCGATACTAATCCGATACGATCAATACTGATAAGTACCTATAGTCGAGGAGGTTGATCCGCAGGTACATCCATGTACGATCAACGAAGTAACGATCCATTACAATTTGGATGTGAAAATCTGTATCGTAAGACAAACTAAACATAATTAGTTCGATACCGATACTGATACCGATACCGATTCCGATACTCAACGAAATAGTCCAATACCGATACCTTTATACATGATATATATATATATATATATATATATATGGAAAAAGGCCAAAATGTTGGCAGCCTTTACAAGTACACCCCACCAAAAGAAAAGCAAAACATGAATTACAATGGCAAAAACAGATGTAACTCCACAAAGGTTCTACAAAAACCTCTATACGACCCCGAACAAAAAACTGACCTATCTCTGGTTCCTTGGATTCTTGAAGATCCTTTGGGATTTACGAAACATGATGGTGACTACACCTCGCCGCCATATCAACTTGACGGCGAACTTCCGATACCAATTGTTCCCCACTGAACGTATACTCCTGAAACCTAGCTTTGTTTCGGTTCTTCCAAAGAAACCAAACAATTGCGTCCGCAATAATGTGGTTCCCGTGTCTCGCGTCATCATTCCACCGCGCTTGCAAATGTTCAGGAAGCCCCACCCCCCAGACAGCAAACACCTACCCCCTGCCCCCCACCCAGCACCCAACACCATCCACCCCCCCTCCCCCCTCCCTCCCCCCCTCACCGTCGGCCCCAGCGACAGCCGACCCCCCTACCCGAAACCCTACCCCTGTCCCGAAACCCTAAACCCTACCCTGTCCCCCCGCCCTCAACACCCTCCCCCCCCGCCACCTCTTCCTCCCCTCCACCCCGCCGGCCCCAGAGACAGCCGACCCCCCCAAACCCGAAACCCTATATGTTAAACAGAGAGAGAGGGGGGAGAGAGAGATCCGTCGGAGAGAGCTTCGCCGGAGAGAGAGACCCATCGGTAAGAGCTCGCCGCCGGAGAGAGGTAGAGAGAGAGAGAGGGAAGATAGAGAGTCTTTTTGGGGGGAATGAAAAATTTCCCCCCTCTTCCGTCGGTTCAATTTAAGTTAGGTTATATAATGTAGCGACGGACTACTGACGGATATATCCGTCGCTCGGTAGTCGCTAAATATCCACTAGATTACCGACGAAAATCTGTCGCTAGTTAGACGCTAATTTATCGCACCATTTTTTCAGATTTTGCCGCCACAATGTGCGACATATTAGCAACGGAGAAAAATTCGTCGCTACATTTTCGTCAAATTAGCGATGGATGTGTAACTGATTTTGACACACACAAAAATAAAAAAATTATCCATTGCTTTCTGACGGTAGTCCGTCACAAGGTAGTCGCTAGTCCGTCGCTATTACCGACGGATAAGATCCGTCGCTAATTGTCCGTCGCCAAATTGCTGTATTTTAGTAGTGGAGGCTCACGATGGAGTTTGTGGAGCACATCAACCAGGCCCCAAATTACAAGATAGCCTCAAATGAATGGGTTATTACTGGCCTACAATGATAGAAGATGTTGTTGAATATGCAAAGAAGTGTAGAGCTTGCCAGTTCCATGCCGATTTTATTCATCAACCTTCGAAGTTTCTATACCCGACGGCAGCATCTTGGCCGTTTGAAGCCTGGGACATGGACGTCATAGGACCAATCATCCCGCCATCCTCTAAAGGACATCGGTTTATCCTAGCTATAATCGATTACTTCTCCAAATGGGCGAAAGCTATACCGTTCACCGAAGTAAAGGCGTCAAACGTGATCAGTTTCATCAAACATCACGTCATCTACCACTTCGGCCTACCTTGCAGGATCATCCATGATAATGGTCCACAGTTCGCAAGCCATATATTTTATCAGTTCTGTGACAAGAATCGAATCCAGAACGTAGCCTCTACTCCCTATAATCCAGTGGCTAACGGGCTAGTAGAAGACTTCAACAAAATCATCATAAAACTTCTTAAGAAGTTCGTGTCTTCAAACAAGCGCGATTGGAACGAGAAGCTCGGTGAATGTCTATAGGCCTATCGCACAACGGTCCGGACTCCAACAGGCAGTACGCCATTCTCTCTGGTTTATGGGAGCAAAACAGTTCTTCCCCTAGAAATCCAGTTTCTTTCCTTTCGGGTAGCCCTAGCCAGCGAGCGGACTACTAAAGAAAGCTACCGTCTGCGACTCCAAGAGCTCGAAGTGCTAGATGAAAAACGCTTGTTAGCTCAACAGTGTATTGAGCTATACCAAGCATCACAGATTTTCCTCACTTCACCCTCACATTAACACACACACAGGTTCCCTCACACCTAAGCCACAATTCTTGTCACATATAGGAGCCACATATCCAGCACACACAAACTGAAAACTGTTTTTCCCTTTACACTGTTTTTCATTTCACTCACACACATCCCAAATCTCAGTCATCACACACACACACATACTACTCACACACTATGGTTCACTGTCATACTGATTTCCTAAGACACCTACTCACTCACACACACATGTCTACACCTATCTACACACTCACAGATTTCCCTTACACCATCACACACACATTACCTAGAAGAAAACTGAAAATTGTTTTCCATTGACCCTCACGCACTCAATAACACATTATATCACATACACAAACCACATAAACCTGAGAACACAGGTAGACTATAGCCCATGTACCCATGCCACACACACATATGTCTATCTCTACATGTATACATATGGATATGTAATCTAATACCTATATAGCTACTCTATGTGTATGTATATTTATATATATGTATAAATGTGGGTGTAATAACTATTGGGTTATGTGTAATGTAATGCAAATATAACATTGCCTATGTGTATGGTGTGCATATGGATATATGGTAGAATTAGGTGTATGGCCTATAGGTGATATGGCTCATTGCCTATGTAATTAGCCTATGGCATGCAGTGTGATACACTTGTGTATCACTAGGCTAGTGTAACTTGTATGGTATTTGGTTAGTTGACCTAGATTGACTTGTTAAGCCTAGGTTTGACCAACCTAGACTAGTTTGACCTAGTTTAACCCTATTTGACCTTGTTTGACCTAACTAGACTAGAGTTGACCTAGTTTGACTTCTAGGGTTGACTAGAGTTGACTAAAGGTTGACTTTAGCCTAGATTGACCCTAAACATCATGTAGATGTATTGTAGCAGTCTATTTCATTATTTTAGACATGTAGTGACTTGTACTGTTCTATAGGAGACAGACACCACTCCTCGGACAGTATATTCTCTTCAGATATTCAGGATACCAGGCGAGTACATTCTATGATCATTTCATATCTTGTTTAGGATTATATTCCTGCTTTAGATTACTTTACTTGATGCTGACACATTGGTAACACGGATTAGTACTATATGGATCCCTTCATGAGATGTTATCCCTCTCGGGAGCATCAGATACTCTTATTTCGTGTGTTTCACTTACATCGTGTATCTCATGCTTCTATTATCATGAATCTTCATATATTATCTTGTGATTCTTGTACTCTCATGAATCACAGAGCCTTCACGAATCTTCATGAATCACTCTTGAATCACCCTATATGGGCAACGTAGTATAGTCATGAATCTTAACGTAACTTGACTGGATCCTTGTGTATTAATTGGGGATGGGGAGTAGAAATGAACATGTAAATAATTCCAAAGTAGAATAGTCATGAATCACCTCTTTAGTATAGTCATAAATCACCCTCCAGTTGTTCACATGTTTTATCTTGTACTCTGAATCACTAGTCACTGATTAGTTCTCTATTATATTGTAGATATTTACTTACAGTCTCTCTCTTTTATTTCATGTTATTCTTCAGTTTCATGTATCTTACTCTCTAGCATGATTATATTTCCTTTTCTGTTATGATTTGTTAAGATGTATTGTGCTCGCTTCCGTCCTGACTGGACCTGTTAAAAATTTTACAGAGAATGATGAGGCTCTGGTGTCTACCCATTATGGTACAGCTTAGACAACACTTGTGACTTGGACCCAATTGCAGTAGAGGATCTACCACCAATGGTTTAGACTGCTAGTTTAGACTCTTACCTTGTCTTTCTTATTGATATATTTTTGTATATGTACTGGGAGTTGTTTTATCTGATGTTAATAGAGATGTCATCTTAGACACTTAGACTTCTAACTGATTGTATCTCTGTGGATTTGTTTCGTTTCATATCTAACTATCTATTTATCGTACTCTATCTTAGATGTGATTGAGACTGTATTGCTATATCACCTCCATTCGGAGTGTATATACTATACAGGTACCTTATATATTGTTAGATGATTGACCTAGGACAGCATTCTACCGCCGACACTGAAGCGTAGGCTGGACGTACCCACGTCTCGTATCCTTACTCTAGGGTGCGGATCGTAAAAAAGTATGTCTTTCCAGAGCTTTCAACAAAAAGGTGAAGGAAAGGATCTTCCAAGTCGGCGATCTGATCCTAGCAGTGAGAAGACCGATGGTCATGACACACAAAACAAAAGGAAAATTATAGCCTAAATGGGAAGGTCCTTTCGTCATAGAATCGGTGTATTCTAATGGTACGTACCGACTGACCAAGCCTGATGGTGACTTGCTCATGATGCCTATCAACGGCAAGTTCCTGAAGAAATACTATGTGTAACCTCTTTTACATAATGTTCACATAGGTTCAGTCATATAAATATACAATGTGATGTTTATATGATCCAAAAAAAAACTATCGAACTATTATCCGTATTTCAAGAGTCTTGAATACGCCCTGGATAATACGTCCTCTAAATATTTTCCCAGTAGAATCATTTTCGTTTTTGACTCCGTCCAAACTCAGTTTGACGAAAACAAATCACGTCCCTATTACCTCTAAATTATTTTTCGATAATTATTTCCCCAGCGGAATGATCAAATGTTTTGCCACGTCCACATAACCTCTGAGCAAAGCATTCATCAAAGATAGTCATGTCCACACTACCTCTGAACCATCCACTCCTCCCTAATGCTATATATCTTTCCACGTCCATATTACCTCTGGTCAGATATAGAACATCCTCTGCTATTACGTCCATATTACCTCTACTAGCAGCTTCATTCAATTTATTATCTATATTTGAATCATTCGAATATAAAAAGGATAATAGGTCCACATAAAAATTCCCCAGCGGAATACCCACCAGAAATATCCTTGCTACGTTCATATTACCTCTAGCATCGATATTTCACAAACCCACATTCATTTCCAAAAAGATTCTTTATTTTTATACTTAAACGTCTATCAAAAGACGAAAAAAAGGTACAAAAGCCGTAACGGCCAAAAAAAGAGTTACAAAAATCTACGGGATACACAGGCGGTTTATGCTGTCCCTCAGAGCAACAATCTCGGCATCAAATTTTACAGCAGCTCGACAACTTATCTCTTTTTGACGAGCGGTTTCATCTTCAAAGAGAATCAGACTCTAATGCTCCCCCTCCAACTTTGCCAGCTGCTCTTCTAAACGGGCAGAAGCTGTGGCAGTCATGGCAGCTTGGGACAGATAATCATCTTATTCAGATGTTGTCGCCCTTAAGTCGGCTTCCAGCTGGGCGATCCTGTTCCTGATCTGTGCAATGTGATTGTGCTTCTCAGTGATTTGTACAGCCAGCCTATTCTTCGAAGCAGCACGGGCCTCACTTGCAGTATTGAACTGGCTGTACTGATCAGCCAGCTCGCCAATCTCTCGAGCGAGGGCGTCCTTCCTTACTTGGAAGGTAACCTTCTCCTCCACAAAAGCTGTCATCAAGGCCTCGTCCTCTGCACGGAACAGTGACGTCGGGCTCCGCTGTTTAGCATCCCGGAACCTGGCCACTTGACTCTCCAGGTCGTTCAGAACTTTCCTCAGAGTGTTGGCCCGCTCCTCATAGCCGGCTATGCTCTCGAGAGCCGCTACCTGACATTCGGCGATAGCCTTCACAGGGCCGAAGGCAGCGTTCCGATTCAAGACTCCAGGAAGCTTCACCGTCAACACCGAGTAGAAAGCTCTGACGACTTCCTGAGCCATCTTCTCATCTTCGGTGGAGGTCATCTGAGAAGAGGCTTAGAAATTTTCCTTCGCTCCAGGAAGGGATACCTAACAAGAAGCCAAACTTGACAAGAAAATCCATTCCACCAAAAATCACTCTTGATTATCATGTGTCACGTCCATATTACCTCTGATACCGATAGTCTTCCAACTTGAAACCTGTACCCAACCCGAGATAAAAGACATGGTGTCAAGATTACAAAATCTATCACGACCATGTTACCGCTGTTGGATTTTGTTTTCAATCTATTTGCTCGTATTTCCGGATGCACAAAAGGGCGATAGGTCCAAACAAAAAAGAGAGAGGGGGATCCCCCAGCGGGATACCCTTTACACAAATGCAGTATTTGGCTCTCTAATACAAAGCACCACAGATATCACAAGCAAAGAGTAGAGCGAATGTACTCTGCTTATTCAAAATCAGTTACATTCACAGGACTATATCTCATGAGCAAAACAAAAGGTTCTTCATCTCTTCATCTGGATAAGAAGTAAAAGATTACAATGTAACGCCCCAGTCCCAAAATACGTAGGACTAGGAACGTAGCATGTCAGCTGCATATATACGAGATATACTCCAATATATAGAAATCTCGAATATACACATAAGCTGTATTATAAATAATAATAAACAGTCACAGGTAAAAACTATGTCTCATCCACACAGAATATAAAAGAAATGGTATCTCATGAATCAAAGTAAATGTCAAAATATAGCTGTTGGCCGGGCGGAGACAAATCCACTACCGGTACTAGAATAAACTGAAAGGAAATAGAGTCCAACCTCCAAGATAAATAAAATAAGAATTAATGACTAAATAGGCTCCTCGATCCAATAGGGACAGCTGTGATCAGAAGGTACAACTCGCTCGAACGTGAAGGATGAGTCTATAGCGGAGCCATACTCCTGCGGGAAGTCCTGCACACCTATACCTGGAGAGATCACCAGGTCCTCAGGGGGACGTAACAAGATACAAAAAGAATATGCCACATAAACCGAATAAATACTGCTCAATAAGAATAAGTAAGATCAGATCATAACATGGTCCAATACACATCTATTGAACTAGCTTACCATCCCCCCAACCAAACAAGGACAGGAGATGGTAAACTAATGCACGATGATGTATCTTTCCATGCTATGAATCCAATATGGTATCCAGACCCCAACAAGGTTCAATACCTTCTCATCGGAGTAGTAAGCCATACCTACAACCAAACAAGGACAAGATGTGGCAAACTAATCCGCGACAAGTTATTGTTCCAAGCCATGGTCAGATACAAGTACCCAAACCAAGAGTACTCGTACCTAACGGATAAGGGTAGCCTACCATTCTATGTGAATGCAGTTTAAGTACATCCCTCCAACGCATGGGCCCTGGCTAAAAATGGGATCGGCATAGTCCTCCCTGGGGCACCAGGGGCCTCAGGCATAATCGTTCCACGAACGTCAGTGGCCAGCAGTAATAAGGGGTCGTCAACCCGCATCTCCAGTGGAGCGTACGGTCACAAAGGAAATGTGTAACGTATCCCATATGCTAAGGATATGTACTCCCTGCCCAATGCCTACTATGTTGTATCCACAACACATAACCCCTATTAACTGCTAAGTCAAACTAAGCATGTAATATCTATTAGCGGTTAATCCTATCGCACGGCTTATACGTACTAGTGGCCAGCCAGTCACGCATGTCCGAGTTCTAATGTGACTGACAACAACGTGGTACAAATGTGTCAAGGCCTATGAATGCAACACGCAAAGGGTGGTCCCTTAACTCTAAGTTTAATGGGTAAGAAAATAATACATAGCAGGAAATATAACTGAACAGTAAGTTCCAAAAAGTTATGCCATGTATCACAGTTTATTTTGTATAAAGAAAATAATGAATAATGCATGAAATATGAGCTAAATAAATAAACAGTGGGTGGCAAGGTATCTTGCCTGGGGGTAGTGTGCAGAATGGCGACGCCTGATGACTCAAATCTTCAAAATATAGAAGCAATGACAGCCAACTTCTACGAATGACCTCGGATGCTGAAATAAATATCACGAACAGATTTGGCATAAAAGAAATACCTAGGAAACACATGTCCAAAAGTCTAATTCTGGAACAGGAGCAAAATCGTAATTTTGGGTCAAAACGATGTCCACCGTTGGACCCATTTTGTACCGAAACGCGTGCCAGGATCTACGGTCTCTAAAGTCGTCAAACTATATGTCTACGTGTCCGGTTTGAAGAGACGAACCCAACCGTATATCCAAAGTTGGATTCCGGTGGGCTGTGCATTCGCCCGTTAGAGCGGGTCGCGGGCCCGCCAATTTTGGCGTTCCGATCAACCTTCTCAGAATCGGACCAAACTTAGCATACAGGACCAAAAAATTGATACGGTCCTGATGGCGCAAGTTTTGCGTTGATCCGACGAACGTGCACGAAGTTATGGTCAAGTTTGCAAAACGACGATACGGGAGTATCTCGACGGATACGTACTGATTTCGTCGCACACACACAACAAAATCGAGTCCCGTCAGTTTCCACACGTCGGCAACATCCATACGCGCCTTTCGATACGTATAGTGCGCGACCACGTCGTCCGGTTTGTCGGGGCGTACGCCTATCAGAGAAATTTATAAGTTTTTAATATTTTGAAAATAATATTTTTGTCAATTTCAATCATGAATTACTCTGTATATTGATCGAAACTTCGATCTAACAGAAGCGTTTTACTCTCGGTTATGTTCTTTATGACTGTCCTTAACTGGTTTGTCGAAACCTTCAGTATATGGATCGAAAATCGGCTTCTAAGTTAGGTTTTGAAACAGTTTATCTTATTACAGAAAAATTAAATTTGTCCAAGTTTGTCTCGATTTTTCGTGCGCATCGGAGGGTGGTTTCAAAATCCAACTTATGGATCTCGAAGAGGGTCATGTAGACTATTCGTAGAAGTTTGTAAATTCGAAATCGATTGAATCGATAGGGAGTAAGGTTGAGGAGAAGGGGAGTACCTAATGGCTGCTCGTTAACAGAGCTTCCTCTGTTTCGGGTTGTTGGCTGCTACTCCGGTGATCGTCGTCAGCGAGGGGCGGCTACAGGCGGCTGGGAAGTCGCCTGGGCCTGGAGGTCATCATGAAACACGGGGTCGGGGCCGCAGCGGTGAGTTGTTAGGGTTTTATGGGTTCTCGATCTTGCGTTCAGCAGTATATATAACAGGGTTATATATAACTCTGTGCGGGGGCCAATCATCTTGGGTATAACCATGTGGGCCAGCTTCAGCTACTGTTCCCTTCGGGGAACAGTGGGTTGAGTTGTATTATTATTATTATTTATTTTTTACTTTCTTTTTTTACCAAATCTCATATATATCCTTACATATATATATATATATATATATATATATATATATATATATTTATATATATATATATATATATATATATATATATATATATATATATATATATATATATATATATATATAATTCTATGTATACTCCCTCGTATTTACTGATTCACTAATACCTTTCATATATTAAATACTAGAAAAATAAATTACCCTTATTTGTTTATAACCTATATATATATGTATTAAAACCTTTTTATTGTTCACGTCCTTTAAGCAATATATTAAAACAAATAATAACATATTTTTCACTTAATAATGTATATAATAATAAAAATAATTCTAATATTATTAAATATCTCTAATCTATTTTATCAAACATTTTGTACTAAGTAAAAATATAGCCATCTACTACCAATTTGAGTTATCTTCATTATATATATATATATATATATATATATATATATATATATATATATATATATATATATATATAAATGCAACTTTATATAAAAAAAATGTTTTAAAAAGAACTAATCATAAAATAAGCCTAAAGCTTTAAAAATATATAAAAATCTCAAAAATATAGGGATTTTACAGAGAATCCGCTACTCATCAGCAACACATAGCTTGGTCAGCTTGGCAGTACCACGCTTTCGTCGAAGGTGGTCATGTTTTACTGTTGAGCAAGCAAACAAGGTTGTTGAACCTTCAAGAAGCTACACGGAGGAGGGCAAATATAACATGCTAAAACATCTACAAATGGTGATCTCCTCTCCTCCATATGGCGGACGTCGTGGGCCCATTTCTTCAAGAGACCATACCTTCAAAACAACATCTCTAGTGTTGCTTTTGCCTACTTGAAGATCCGTGAAAGCAGAACTTTCACGGTAATGCCCAACTACCGTCCGACTCTTCGATGTATAAAGGTTCTTCCTACCATCGGAGGAAAACCCTCCCAAAACATGAAGAGTCCTGAGCTCTCTGATGTGGGTGTCAAGTGTCGTATCTTCACCATGCCTAGAATCGTCGATACCGGTCCTGGAGAAATTTGCTAGCCAGATTCCTACAGAATATGAAAAGGGGCAAAAAGACAGTCAGACTTAGAAAACCACAGGAAAAACTATGTTCTGAAGGGCTTCTATGCGCCCAAAAGGCCATGTGCCCAAATGGATATGCGCCCAAAACAAGACATGTGGACGCATAACACACGGACAGCACATGGACGCATAACGTGCCACAGCTTAAAGGGCTCATAACATGGCAACACGTGGGCGCATAACACACCACAGTGTTGGCGCATGACTTCTGTGGGCGCATAGTAATGCTAACAGAAGTATGTCGCCTTAGACGCAAGCATCCAGGCAGAAGAGAAGTTCGAGCATCGCAAATTAACGCCCGAGACTTTATTTTTGAAGCATGCCCTCACCCAAAATTGGGTCCTGGACTGCCGAGGACTTCGCCGCAGGAGGAGAGCTACTCGACACAGCCCCCTTGCCCTTCGCGGATCTCTTGGCGACCTTGGGAGACATGGTTCTCAAAGAAAAAAGATGAAGAGTTTTCTAAAAAATTCAAAGAGAAAGGAATAATGAACTTTCTCTCTCCTCCAAGGTCTATTTATAGGCACGGGCCACTTCCTATGCGCCCACCTGTTGTATACGCCCATTGTGTTGTATGCGCCCACTACAGCCTATGTGTCCACGTGAAGGATCAGCTCTCTGCATACTATACGACTGTCCCTTGCTGACGTGGATGACGTATAAAGGATGGACTACTTCAAATTTTATTCCGATGAATCTGTCAGTTCGGATTTTGAGAAAAACCTCAACAGTCGTATCTCCCTGATAGGCTGGCCAAATACTATGCGCCCAAGGAGAGAGCCGTGCTATGCGTCCATTGCCTCGCGAGAAGACGATCCATGCTTCTTTCAAAGTATTTCAAACTTGTTCAAGTATCAAAAACTTTGAAGGGGGTCATGTAGAAGCATGAAATTTTTTAGCAAATATAGCTCCGTGTGTCCAAGTCAGTGTAACTCCATGCGTCCACTCAGTGAAGCTCCATGCACACAGTAAGTGTAGCTCCATGCGCCCAGTCAGTGAAGCTTCATGCGCCCAAGACTAGCTCCCCCGAAAGGAGGGCGCATAGCCTGAGACATGGCTATGCGCCCAAGCCTGACTCAGTCAAAGCCATGATCAAAACATGCACCGATGCGCATGGCCACGTCAGTCTCCATGAGCAGTCGTGCACCGAAGCATGCGGCCATGTCAACACCACGACCAACCTACGATCTTGCAGCCTGTATGCGCCTGCATCCTATACGCCCACATAAGAACTAGTGTGTTTCCTCATGAGGGCGCATAACATCATTCCAGCTCAAGAACGACTATAAAAGGGGGGCCTCATCCCTCTTCAAAACACAGAACGGAGAGCATTTTCAAGAGCCAAATTGCTGCACTTCTTGCCAGTAAGCCGAGAGTTAGCAATTTTCTTAGGTTTTCTCCCACTTTTGTAATCGGAGTGTCAACGGAGTAAAGGAGCAACTGTCGCTCGATCTCCATTGTCCCATTTCCTAGAATTCTTTTTTTGTACTCGGGAATCCTCAGCGCAGGATCTCTCAGGCGTACTCGATTTATGGTGCATTGTGCCAATAAAGAAAAGGCAATATTTTCTTCTTCTTTTTTGTGTGTGTCCACAGTAATAATGAAGTTTACAATGCATTCTATATGATTCTAGATCATTCTAGACCAAAGTCAATTCTTTGTCACTCGGTCAACAATCTAGTCAAACTAGGTCAACTCTAGTCAACTAGTCTATGCTCAGTCACAACAGTCACGTGTCCACTAGGCCTATCTAGTCAATATAGCCTAACAGTCTCTATGAACCGCAATAAAACTAAACTAGCTAGTTCATAGGACAAGCCTATATAGGATACCTACCTATACTAGCATATATAACAAAGCCTAAAAGAAACAAGCCACAAGCATAAAAACATAACATTATACATTCATATATACAATGTATATTTAAGGTATTTAAAAGGGAAGTATGTATATATATAATATATA